>JAODLD010000136.1:829836-870917 GCA_026781065.1 Mormyrops boulengeri
ACCCAGGTGTGAGGACTCTTCAGCCAATCAGTACTCTAATTAGTGACCTAATTAGGGAGTTGCAGCGAAAACCTGCATACGCACCGGCCCTTTGCGGATAAGATTGGCCACTCCTGCTTTAGACGTTTAGGTTTTTGTTGGTTTCTGCTGCCTGAAAATAGCAACGCGCCGACATTGCACCCGGTCACGCCTCATTTAAAAAACACCATTCCTATGAACGGAATGGGTGCAAAATCATTTACTATTTTGACTACGAGCGTGCATGGTGTGAACTTGAGCAATGCACTGGTACAAAACTAGCAAAACCAATTTGCGTTGTGCTTTGGGCAGATGGAAAATAGAGCCCCTAGAGTCTAATGAAGTGATTACACCTAGTTGACACTGTTGAGCTCAAGGCTGTTGACCTTGCTGCCTGACCACCTCTGGCCAATTAGGACATCATCAGCCGGGGACAGAGGTTGGAGGAAGAACCAAGAAAATAGCTTATTATTATGAGGTGTGCAAATGTTCATTAAAGGATTTCTATCAAGATCCTCGAGGTTGAAACATTACGCATTAAACAATTGCACAATGCATGTTAAAATATGGTTTTGCACATACACTTGCAAAAAATAAACTTACCTACAGTATTATGAGTAAGCCTGTAGAGTTATTTATATTCCTGTATTGTTTTCATATATAATCTACATCTAATTCATGATATAAAATTTGATCATCTTCATCGTTCATCTAGGTCATCATAGTAAAAAAGCTTGATTAAATAAATAACCCACATGAAAATGTACCTTGTCATGTCTTTATTGAACACATTGATCCAACACTCACTGTCTTTGTCATGGAAAATTATGTGAGCCACTTCTGTAATCAGATGTATAAAAGTGGTAATTTGATCAGATCATCCAGTCAATGATGGGGATATATAAATTCCAATAATACCATATAGTTCCAAAAACATTCCTCTCAGCACCGAATATGTATACTGAGATTATGTCTGTCAGCAGTTATAAAACCCACAAAGGCCGTAAACACGGCAAAAAAAACGGCCCAAGCTTGAGTCAGCATGCAGCCCGGGAACTGCTGACACACCGAAGAGAGTGGAAATCTCACAAACAGTGGGAAAAGCGGCTAAGCCTCTCTGGCCGCGAGTTTTGGCTTAATTCTCTCAAAACAAGCCGGTTCAGACCGGTTATCCCTTCTGATGAAACTTCCATTCTGAAAAAAACGGCTTTACCAAAAAGTACTTGACACACAAATTTGGCTTAAACGCATTTATATGTAAATGGAATGCGGTGGACAAGCGGGGATGGTGCTAAATTGTCTTCCTTTTTAAAAAAAAAAGCAAAAAAAAACACTTTCTTTATTATGTGGATGAATCACAGGCCCCAGGAAAGCTCAACCTGGACGTCACACAGGCCAAACCATAACTTTTTATGCTGTGATAAAACTTGTATACTTTAATGTTCTTAAGTAGCAAAGGCAAAGAGACTGGAAACACTGCAAAGAGGTATGCGCCACAGATACAAATAGATGCTACACCTTGCATTGATGGAACTGTTAATACTACAAACCTGATGTGCTTCAAGGTTTTAAGCCATACCAAAATAGTTAAGTCATCTAAATGGCACTCCTGTGACAGCTAAGACCAATTTAAGCATCTAAAAACCGTTCTCTGGTTGCAGTTCTCTGGTTGCTTATATTAATTATAACAAGGTGAAGAACACAGGCTGGTAGCTTACCTTCTGGACGGTGAAGGTGCGAATGACATACTCCGCCAGGGGCTCTGTCTCGATCAGAGTGACCTTGATGTCCCCATACACTTCAGTTTCGTCAGGCCAGTACCGGACGCACTTTACCTGGGGAGGGGTAAATAGCCAATCACAAGATTGCACAGCCGATATTTACACACCACAGTTCTAACATTCAGCTAAATCAACATATTGGGATCTTGCAATATTTGAACAGTAACATGGTGAGTAGTGAGTCCTGCCCCTGCCTCTGCGTCACTCTGGGTTTATGTGTTTCTCCAGAAACATGTGAGTATATATATGAACTATTGTCTCCAAATTGCCCCTATTGTGTTTGTGTGCCATGAGATTGCCTCAGGATCACCATCACCCTGGACTGGATAACAATATAAACAGCATGGATGGATATTTTTTGTTAATTTTATGCCCAATTTTATGACTGTATAGTTAAATTGTATCATAACAGCTTAATATTTAGGTGAAAGTTTACTTCTTTATCATCGTGAAGCAAAATGTCACATTTTTAGATTTGTGTGACATGCACGTCAGGCAACAAATACGTCAACTCAGGAAATGTTATTGGGCAGTACAAAGTGATATTTCCATAACTATCCCAAAAATCACAGATTTCTTGAGAATCCGTACCAACAAAAGTGTCTAACAACGCAGCTGCGAATGTTTGTTTTACATCCACACAGTGAAAAACAAGAACATTTGTCTTTATAAACAGTAGACATCATAATGGAAAAAAAATTAAATGATGGGTAATTAGTCAAACTTAACAAAAAATACCCCAATCTACACAGAAAAAATGAAACCATGTCCGTGCTGATTTGGCTCGATACACTGGTATTCTGTACTAATACAGTACAAAACACTAAACAAATAATCGGAATAGCACTTCAGACTTGAGTAAATATGACATTTAAGTCTGGTGAAGAGTCAAAGTTTGAAGAATAAAAAAAGAAAAGAAGCTCAGTGCTGTTTGACAGAAGTCCCTGGGAGATGACATAATCACTGCTAAGTCTCAGATCTCATAAAGCAAACGTACCCGGCCCACTTCCACCAGGTTCGTAACCATGACGATGCTGACGGAATTCTCCTGCCAGATCATCCTCCAGAAGTCTCTCACTGTCTCCTGCATTGGACCTGCGAGGCCAGTCATGCATGTAGCGTGAGTCCTGCTCAGTGGTGCAGACCTGGCTCGCATGTTATTTATTACCAGGAAGCTTAAATACATTTAAATTGCAAAAAAGACACAGTGTCTGCTCAACTGAATAAAACCAAATTCAGCCTAATCAAGAGGGTAGGTGCATCATCTCAGATTCCGAGTGGGTTCAAAAGGCCCGTTTCTGGTTAATTACCTTGTGTTGCAATGTAATGTCTTGGTCTATGATAACCCTGTGAAGACAAAAAACACAGACATATACCATGCTGGATAAATTATTTTACTTAGCACAAACCTTTATGACTATACTGATAATTCTTTATGCAAATGATACTGATTTCTTAGGAAGTGGCAAGTATGCCATCATGTCCTTATACAGTACATAACCAAAATAATGCATATGTATATAAGCACATATCATAGTTTATAAACACATATTACACTTTTCAGTGGAAATGGTATGCATGAGGTTTATCATCTATTTATCTCAGCAAGACCCTCTCTGGCATAGTCACTGGGAGAATTGTTTTATTAGTGAAAATTGCCTCAATGACCCTATTATGCATGCGCATCTGTCCCGCTGTCTGTCACGGGGCAAGCCAGCTGCAGTCACCAGCATGTAATGCGAGCTGTGTAGAATGGCACATGCGTTCTGAGGCACCTTTGCTTACATGCGGCTAAAGCTCACCCAGTGCAGTTCAGTGCTTACTTTACTCTGGCTGGGATTGAGCAAGTCTAACTCAGCCCCAACCCCCCCATCCATACTCACATCAATGTAGTTGGCGTTAATGTAGTCTGAGTGAGGGTCTCCCTCCAGCAGTTGGAGTCGGACCCGAGTGTGGTCGTCTGTGGGGTCAAATATTCACAAAGAGCCGGTCTAAAGTTACATTTACCCATCGCGGGAAAGACAGCGAACGGGTGCATTTTTCCCGGGGACTGTGGTTCCGAGCTTCATGCATCCTGGGACCAACTCTGACTGCAGGAGCATCCCAATACTGGCAGCAATTCTAAGTCCCCTGGTTTTACCCGGAGGTGTCCTGTCTGGCCAGCTGCACATGTCCGATTATTACACGAGAGATGTCTAATATCAGATATGACCTTGACCGACACCATGGGATCATACATGCCTCACATTTTTACACAAATAACGTCATGCAATCATTAAACCAACAAAGCCAGTGGAAAAACCTCAATATACAAAAATGGGACAAAAAAAAAAACTGATATTGAAGGTGACAACGGCAATAGATCTCTGTCAATTGTGACTTGTTTCATTGGTTATGACTTCCTGTTAATAAAGGGTTCACAATGACATAAATTACCATGTGACACATGTAACAGTTACTATAGCAAACAGTCACATTCTGCATGTGTAACCATATCAGGCCAACCTTGACATTTATTATAATACAACTGTGAAATTGGTTAAAAACAAATTTGCAACTTAGTGCACCCACAATTTGCCCAGCAAAATTCATGCTAAAGTTGGAAGCACTGCATATACGTAGATAAGTGAAGATCATACCTAGACTGCATGCATCATTATAAATTAACGACACCCGGAGATAGCTACCTTCTCCAAAAGCGCGACCCATTAACAATGTGACCGCAGACCCCGGCGGTGCTCTGTTGCTTCTTGATAATTAAGTTGTTTGGGCGCAGAAGAAGAAGAGGCCGGGTAATGAGAGGATTTTTAGAAGGATCAATATTACATGCGGCCCACACTCCAGATGCATCCCTACTTTGATCTCGACAGAACACAGATTTGATACAGTGTGTCTTGCTCATGCCGGGGATCCTGCGGGGCAGCGGGAAGGGCTACTGGGAGGCCACCAGGGTGGCAGGTCCAAGAGATGTATGTCCAAGATGTAACAGTTATCCGCGCGACCTGAACCCTTCTGAAGCCCCCCTCCCCGCCCCCACCCCCACCACTTAGCAGATTCCGGCTCCATATAAAAACCCAGTTTACTGTTTGGATTTATCCACTCTGCTTTACAGAGAATGGAATCTCGAGAGACAGAGAAGGGGAGGGAGACAGAGAGATGGAATGAGAAAGAGAGGGCGCTGTGTAATTAAACACCACTGACAAGCGCCACATTGAGGGAACTCAGCAGGGCCGGTGCCCTTAATCAGTGTCCGCAGTTAACGTTTAATCGAACGGGGACCAGAGGCAGCATGGAACGTGGCCGAGGTAAATGTGCCTCATCCTTTACATCACTATCCCTGACAGCTCTCTCCCATAACCTCCAGCTGAACCTCCCACACCTCCTGCAGAGGCCTGCAGTTACACCAGGGGTCCCCAGTTATTTTTCCCCGAAGGTCAAATTCCATCAGCAACACAAAGCCAAGGTCCACTGTCTCCCAAGAAAAAATTCAGACTGGGGGGTCCTGACAATAAAATGTGCTGGCTGCAAAAAATATCCCAGATATATCGATTTAACAGAAGCACTAAAGCTACAAAGGCAACATACCTCTGTAATAAATTCACACTTTTTATTTATTTATATGTGTTCTTTAGTAAGAATTACTAGTCTCTTTTTGTCGTATGTGTTTTTTCTATAAAGCGTCCTGAATGGTAAATCCGACTTATGTAAGGGTTTGTGAAACAGATTAGTTACGTCAATCAAGAACTGCCAGTACAGTACATGTACATATTTTGGGAAACAATATGGACAACTGCAAGACTGGTGTGGCATGTTGTGTCTCTGTAGCTGTATATGTCTGAGCAGGCCACTGCCCTAGTGATTACCACGGCAACTGAAAAAAACCTTTTATCCGGCGTCCCTGTCAAAAGTACACGCCGGAGGCCCACCCGGATTTGGACGGAGCGGCTGAGTGCCGACGACAGACTCCCCGCTCGCCCGAGTGTGCTACATGCATTTAATACGTTATTAAACTCTGCACTCAACTTTAATAGCTTATTAAACCCTGGAATGCTGCCATTGGGGGAAAAAATTAAATGTGGGAATGGCGCTTGGAGCTGTTTGTGCAGTGCATGCTGGTAGTTCATCCCCGGTTTAATCCTGTTCCACAGCTTTGAGATTAAGCGGTACCCTCAGGTGCGCCTGAGAGATACAGCCGTCTCCGTCGGTGCCGGGGCCGTTTGCTCTGGCCAGATTTACCGACACTGAGCCTTTGTTTGGACAAGTGCCGTTCTGATCCCCGCTGAATTATTGCTGGAGCATATATTTGCAGGAGCTGAAGCCCCAGCGAGACATTTCGGTAACATTACACTTCACTAATTTAGATTAGGTTTTGTTGACTCTCTTTTTAGTGTGTTATCCTGTGCCTGCTATATATCTCAGCTCAGTGTTCAGCGTCAGCTTTTATATGCTTTCAATATACAACTAGTAAATAAATTCAAAGTTCAACCGGGCATTTGACCTCTGACGCTTAATCCTTGTCTGTCCAACCATCTATCAAAAAACAGATAATTAGAAAGTGATACAGTATAACATGTCTTACTACCGCATGACATTTTAATATTTTTCTTTTCACACATGCATACACTCACATACATGCACACACTCAGTCAAATGAAAGGTGAAAAAGCACCTAGTATATATTGAGAAGTGAGAGAGTTTGGGGAATATTAATACCCAGGCCTTGGTCAATATAACAGAAGGTCTTTACAGAAAGACTTCAATAGATCCTCAGAAGACCTCTCAGTTACTATACGTGCTAAGAATTATGTTTCAGTAAAAAAAAAATTGTGGTTATATATTGCACAGAGCTCCCACATCGGCAAAAATAAAAGCCTTTACAAGCTCATGTCAAATGGGAAAGGCAACTATAGAGCTATTTTAATGTTAAAGACATCAGAGCAAAACAGACATTAAAAGATAACGTAATAAAACACCCTGTATATCAGCCATTTCCCAAACATGAGGCCCTACTGGAAATGATTTCCCATTCCTCCTTTAAGCACTCTCAGCCTCTCAACGACACCCTGACCGAGACTGGGGACGATCCAATTAAGGGCGGCTTCAGGAACGTGGGCCAGGACAGAAGCATCTCCAACATTTGGCACTTTTAGCATTAGCTGCCAAACAGTCAAACGTGGTTGATGACAGAGAAAATGCGCATTTACAAGTCATTAACACCCCGCCACGGCCTCGCCGTCTGGCAGGATGATTGGCTACATGGCAAGTCAGCCTATTTGGATCGTCAGCGGTCAGTCATTGTCTATAAACTGTGTGTAGACGTCTATTCAGCGTTGGTGTCGACATGTGCATTCATAAACACACCACGAGCAGCATGCTGAAGTGGGGTCTATTTCCATCCAGGCTTGATTCTCATGCCAATGTAAAAAAGTAAACTGAATCAGTAACAGCCCACCAGCTAACAGGGAACGTTCCCAGAACTTTAGCTGGTGTTGTGTGAAGGTCCTCTCAAAGCTGGCAGAGAATATACTTACTGTAATGTTAACTTTCATGTTTTCCATTTTAACAAAGGTTCTGTCAGTGTCAGCATGAAAATGTTATCACCTGAACATCATTTTAACATGATAAATGTTTAAAATATTGTTTTATAATAAAAAATAATTGTATAAATGTGCATATCCCAAACACACCATGCAGCCTTGAACCCATGTCCTTTGAAGTGTAAAGCAACAGTTTTACCTTATCATGCCTTTCTTTTTTATATATTATTGGTCTTACTTGTAGTAGTGGGATAACGTTCTGGAAATATCAGAAAAACTGGAAACTTTGAACATTTCCATACCATAATCATAACGTGAAATGTCAAAAGCAGTAAACATTCCTAGAACAAAAAATTGTTAGCTGGGCCTTCAGTCCAAATTGAATAAAGCAACAGCTATAAACATTTTTAAACGATATCATTCCACGCAATGGCTGCAGAAACTCTAACAATATAGTACATCTTCTAGAAAGGGGGAAAAATATACACTCATGACAGCGATCACACAGTTGCATGTTTGCTCTGTCACGGAAACCACCTGTGCAGCTCGTTTCCATCCCTGGCTTTCCCTCTGGAATTAAATATAAACGATTCCTGTGGTGGGATTCTGCCATATTCCCTAAGTGCTTTATCATGTGCATCATTTGGAACATATGTTGGACTTCTTTAACTCTTGCAGACATTTCTGAGGTATACAACACTATACGGCATTAAAAGTATACCACCTACACAAAAAGGCAGGACCTTTACAATAGGATGTGCAACCTTTGAATATGAAGACACTGTTTCCTTTTCCTCTGATATGTAAATGTTTCCCAGTCCTATCTAGTGTTTATTTTGGTAGCGGAGTCTGATGAATTATAAATGACCATATGGGAGACTTTATGTTTACACAGGCTGCAAAAACACTGAAGGAATGTAATGGGGCAGATGTCTGTAATCCTAAAGCATTTTTCCTTTTTTTGGGTTTTTGATTCCATGAATTGCCAGAGGTAATTAAACTGGATCTGTGGCTAGGGTGCAAGTCACTATTAATCACATTTAGCTAGTCACCTAGACAACGGATATAATTAAGTCGGTCCATAAGCAGCGACTTCCAGGTATTTGCCACCAAACCCACCTGGATGCCTAGCTCAACAATTTGGTTTCCAAAAAATACACAGCAGAGGGATGCATTCAGGGATCGTCACATCACAGGTTACAGAATTTTTTTTTTAAGAAAATCTGATAAACAAATCAAAGCGATGGGGAAGGACAGGTGCTTTTTCCGGCATCCGTCAGACGATCGTGAGCCACATATTCTACACCTACGGCTACTTTGTGCAGAAACACATAACAAATTTCTTTTAATTACTCTGAACAAGCTGTCTGATACAGATCTGAGCATTGCATTTTTATCACTGTCATGAAACGACTCTGGGTATAGATGCGAAGCATTCTGGTCCCTTTGTGTTACAATGAAAAATCATTTTAAAAGCAAAAAAGCTGAATTTCCTCAGCATAAGTAACTATTCAAAAACCTTTTTCCGCAACCATTCCAATAAATGCTATTTGGAAGAGTACACAAAATCTAGTAATTACAATAATAATGTAATAATGAGGCACAATTGTGCCATAGATATCAGGGGGAGGAGCAAAGTCAGGTGACCAGCCCTTCACTGCTGCAATAGGAGCATTCTGTTTCCACTAGAGCAGGGGTGTCGAACTCCAGTCCTGGAGTCCTGTATAGCTTAGATCTTTTCCTGTTCCATAACAAATTATTCAGGTCAAGAGTTGTGTGGTAATTAGCACAAGGAGTTGAATCAGGTGTGTCAAAAGAGGGGAAACCCAAAAATGTGCAGGGCTCCGGCCCTCCAGGACTGGAGTTTGACGCCCGTGCACTAGAGAGACCACACACACCCATACCATGTTGCCGCCTCTGAAGACCCAATATCTGTTTCCTCATTCTGAACCTGAAGCAACTGCATCTTATGTTTACCCCTTGCTTATTAAATCTAAAAACTAAATGAAGGTCCTGTTCAGTCATCCTAACCCAGTGTCATACTGTATGCTTTTCAAGCCAAATGGAGCAACTCTTTACAAACAATAAAGTAAAAGTTTATATTGCTATTCTTTTGTTAGTGAGTCAAATAAAACAAGCAATAGATTTAAAGGACAAACAATGGATAAATCAACTTTACAGCAAAAACAAAATGATGGTAACAAATGTGAATTAGCCCTGTGTCAGTGGGCCAGAAAAGGGGTTATGGATTTTTGCACCTTCCGAAGACCGTGTTGAATGACCTGGCAAAGCTAGGGATTCACCACCAATACAAGACATGAGATTTAAAAGTAGCATTAAAAAAGACCCCTAAGTCATTTTACCATTTCTGTAGCTGTTATATAAACACCTTAAAGGGATTGGAAAATGACCCTGTTCAGCATCAGTGCTTGGAAGATTGATGGATGGGTGGATGGATGGACATAAAATGATTCCTAACAAGAAAAAAACTGAAAGCAAATTTAGTAACAGGAGCTTTCAAGTAGTACCAGGTTGTCAACACTCCTTTGACAGTTTCCCTTTTTGGACGGCAGGAAACTATAAAAATAATGCCAGTCAAAAGCTTGCTTATAAATAAACATCATCTCTATTCTATTATGGAAAACTTACGTCTGCATTTTTATATTAATTTTAAACATTTCGCTAGCAAACGAAGATGAGAATGATGTGTGTCCTATTTATGACATGAAAAAGAAACTAATTCATTTGGAGACTAGAGAAATGCAGAGACGTGGAATTCAAAAACGCAAACACCCCCCCCATATGCAATCTTTTGGACATGTCTGACCTAGTTATTTATTCATGTCTGCTCAGCTGCTCAGCAGAGGAAGTCACTGTATTTAATTCAATAAAATTATTATTTATTTTATGTACAGTGCACTTACTGTAACCTTCTGATCTCACCTGTCCTTTTTCGCCCCCTAATAAATGAACTTTTGAAGTATTTATATTTGGATGTATGTATTCTCAAGCAGCGGCTGGGACAGAACCAAGTTCCTCAGAATTCAACAGAAGTACTATTGGACCAAGCTTGTTTCTGAACAGACAAAAATCAGTGTTTGTCAATCCAGATAAAAAGCTTGTACTGGTCTGTTCTGTTTCAAAGACTATACATATACTTGCCATTAAAAAAACTGACTATGACCAAGGAATATGACAGTGTATCACGAACAGAACACATCTGAAACTATAGCCTGTGCTTGTGTCAGACCAGGATACACTGCAATATCAACCCAGCCATGGCAATACTGCAGAATAATAACTAATGCAACAGCAGTACTGAAATTATTTGATGCTTCAAACAGTTCAAAAGCTGGGTCTGATACACAAAAAAGAAATTTCAGCTCTCTATGAAAGAGACCTATTGAGATCTATGGGGATCATCCATCTGCTGGCTCTGAGCTACTTAACCAGCAAGTGACATGATGCTACAAGTGTGTGCAAACAGAAGAGGAAAGTGCTGGCTGAGTGCATCTTCTGCCCAAAGGCCAACACTAACGCGAGAAAACCTCAGTGCCAAGGGAAGGAGAGACAAGGCCTTTGTGTGGGCTGTTAGGAACTCCACCGAAATATACCCTGAAATATATTTTGTAATTCACAGTATAGTAACCCATCTATCTATCCATCATCTAACCATTTAACCTGCTCAGCGCTGTGGAGGGGACTGGAGCATATCCCAGCCAGCGCGGCCGAGCAACACCCTGGACAGGATGCCAGTCCATCACGGAACACACACATGCACCGTCTCACACACTACTGGAAATGCTGTATCATTACTCTCCCCAGACCCCCAGATATATCAATTGGTCTGGGGTTCCCCTTTAAAACCCAAAGGGGAGTAGAACAAAGGGCTTTCCTTCACACTCCAATGAGAAGTGGGAGGCTAAACTCTGTAAGATGTCCAAGGACGGAGAGGTTAGCCGAATAAAAATCAGAAAAAAAAACATCTTTGCAAGAAAAAAGTAACTTAAATTATCAGCAGATCACTGTCAGGCCGAGAGGCTAGATACTGCACTTAGTACTAATGATGGATGCAGGGTGTCTTTACGGGTATATAACGATTTTTTCCAGTACTTAGAATATGTTTGATGTCCCCATCATGACAAAATACTTGATGTCATGATTCATATGTAATATGTGCATTATTTATGTTCTGCATGGTCAACTTTCAGTTAAATTGTAAATCATTTGGATCTAGAGCAACTCATCAGTTCTGATGAATTGCACCTCAGTAGATGCTGAGAAATCATGTTGTGTGTTTAGCGGCCGGGGGGGAAGCAGTTCCTCTGGAGCTATGTGATGCAGACTTTATAAACAAGTGTCAGGTCATTCACAGAAGAAGACAGAGGAACAACTTGTAATTCTGGTCATTCACAGAGGAACACAGAGGAATACTGTCTAATGCAGGTCATTCACAGATGAACAAAGAATCACTGTGTAATTCTGGTCATTCACAGAGGAAAAGAGAGAAACACTGTCTAACTCCGGTCATTCACAGAGACACAAAGAGGAACATTGTCTAACGCAGGTTGTTCACAGTGGATAAGAGAAGAACACTAACCTTTGTAGGTCATTCACAGAGGAATAAAGAGAAACACTGTCTAACTCAGGTCATTCATACATAACACCACAACCTTGTGTGAAGTCTGGAGGGGAACAGCACAGCTGGTGAGCCCTTGATGGACACTCCCACGTGCCAGGTGCTGTCCTCACTATCTTATAAAGGCCATGTCTTTGTGTGTGCATTCTTAGCTACTTACAAGCAATGATGTTCCCGTATCTGTTCTTGTTGCGATTCTCGTCCTTCTTTGCTGTGTCCCAGGGGGCGTTCTGTCCTTCGGCGAGGCCCTGCAATAAAAGGGCGCCCCATCACATACGCACTGGTGAGCCACTGAGGACACAATGGCGCTTATTGCCGTGCATGAACTGTGCAATGCAGGCAGCTGAAAAGCAGACAGATATATGAAAGGAGACAAGGGCACACATGATCTGAGGAATCAGCTTCAGCATGAGCTGCTTTTGGTCTGTCAAGATTACTGCCAAATGCACCATTACATCAACTTAACTAGCAAACGCTTCTCTACAATGTAACATACTGTACAGTAGAAGGAAGAACGTAGAGCAGAATCACCCAGCATCACTGGAGCAATTGGAGTTAAAGATCCAAAGTAGGTATAGTTTCTCTGGGATTTCAACCCCACAACCTTAAATGGGCATGTATCCCCAACCAGCTGAGCTGCATCACCTGAGTGGCATCACTCTGCATTTCTCTACATGTGAGGACACTGCATGTTCTCCTCACTATGGTTTGGATCCTGGTTTTAAAAGTACATTCATCCACAGGAGAACCTGAATATCACCCCAATTGCTGCAAGCATGGTATAGTTGGTTAGAAGGTGAAAAAATGGCCTTACATATTCAAGGTCGGAGGTTCAAATCCCTCCCCCATGCACTATGGTTAATCGACACACACCCCTGCCTAGAGTTAATCTGGTTTCCTCTTGTTGTCCAAAAATACATTGAGGTGAATTAGCATCTTTATATTGCCCATAGTTTGTGCAACTTGCAATGGACTGTTGATGCTCTGCATTGTGTCCTGTGCTTCCTCGGATGAGCCCAAGGCTCTCACTATAACCCTGCAGCCATGGAAGGTGGATGTTATCAATGTAGCCACACAGACGCTCAGCATCATTTATAAAAAGCTGAGTCAAGCTTTAATATTAATTATTTATACAGTCAAAGCTAACATTTAATTCATAGTTTACCCTCAGCATCCTCTGAATGAAGCTACCGCTCACATGGATGGGAAAAAAATGCTGCAATTTGGCACAGAGTGCTGCCCCTGTCAGATGAGGACAGGGTGCAGGGAGGCATGTGCTCAGTCAGTGGGATCACAGCAGCCTACTTCCTCAGCTGCGCTCACACGGCCCTGATGCGATGGGACTCAGTCGTTCAAGTAGAGCTCTGTGCTCAAGCTGCTCGCTGGTGGACCTACATGTTGTCAGTGGGCAAAAGCGCACATCGTCCGCAGTTTGTCCAGGATAAGGTTTGCAAGGCAGGTTAAAGACAGAAAGGAGCCAAGGTAATGCCCAGACCTCCAGAAAGATCGCTACTGACCCACTCCAGCCACCTGTGAGCCAAGTGGACTTGCCATCTAAGATCATTTCTGCAGGTCCTCGATCAAGGATTCTGAGTGGGGAAATCCATCTGCGCCCACAGCAAGTTACATTCTGAGTTGAAGACATTACAGTCAATACAGGGAACCATTTCAGATATTCCGTCTGAGAAGGCAAAAGCCAAATTTGTCCAAAAAAGCATTTAAAGTGAATTTTATGTAAAATAATTCAAATGCTGAAAAAGTGACAGGACATTTTGATGTAATATTGTTTCAATTAAGTGATGACTGAGACATAGTCACCCTGAGAACATTTTTCGTAAACATCATCAGCATCATAAGTTGGTGTCATGTATTGCTTTTCTTATCCTCTTTATTGTATTTATCAGGACTAGAGCACTCGGGAGAGTCAGAATTTCACTGCACTATGAACACATGACTTTGAATCTTGAATCCTGAAAACTGTGCTGGCATACTTGCCCGGTCTCAGGCTGAAACTTGTGCTGCAACAGTTGCTTGCAGGCACCCAGCAAGACCAATCTAAGAGAACTAAGTACGCATTTACTTGCATCAGACAGCCATTTTGAACTTCCTGTCAAACGCCCTGGAAATGAGAAAAACATGCAGCAAGTGTGTGTCTGTCTGTGTGTCTTGTGTGTGTGTGTCTGTGTGTCTTGTGTGTGTGTGTGTCTTGTGTGTGCGTGTCTGTGTGTCTCGTGTGCGTGTCTCGTGTGTCTTGTGTGTCTGTGTGTCTTGTGTGTGTGTGTGTCTGTGTGTCTCATGTATGTGTGTGTGTCTCGTGTGTGTGTGTCTCGTATGTGTGTGTCTGTCTGTCTTGTGTGTGTCGTGTGTCTTGTGTGTGTGCGTCTGTGTGTCTCGTGTGTGTGTGTCATGTGTCTTGTGTGTGTGTGTCTCGTGTATGTGTGTCTCGTGTGTGTGTGTCTCATGTGTGTGTGTGTCAGGTATGTGTGTGTGTGTCTTGTGTGTGTGTCTCGTGTGTGTGTGTGTGTCTCGTATGTGTGTGTCTCATATGTGTGTGTCTGCCTGTCTCGTGTGTGTCGTGTGTCTTGAGTGTGTGTCTGTGTGTCTCGTGTATGTGTGTGTGTCGTGTGTCTTGTGTGTGTGTGTGTCGTGTGTGTCTGTGTGTCTCGTGTGCGTGTCTCGTGTGTCTGTGTGTCTTGTGTGTGTGTGTGTCTGTGTGTCTCGTGTATGTGTGTGTGTCTCGTATGTGTGTGTCTGTCTGTCTTGTGTGTGTCGTGTGTCTCGTGTGTGTGCGTCTGTGTGTCTCGTGTGTGTGTGTCATGTGTCTTGTGTGTGTGTGTCCCGTGTATGTGTGTCTCGTGTGTGTGTGTCTCGTGTGTGTGTGTCATGTATGTGTGTGTGTGTCTTGTGTGTGTGGGTCTAGTATGTGTGTGTCTCAGATGTGTGTGTCTGCCTGTCTCGTGTGTGTGTGTGTGTCGTGTGTCTTGAGTGTGTGTCTGTGTGTCTCGTGTGTGTGTGTGTGTGTGTCGTGTGTCTTGTGTGTGTGTGTGTCTCGTGTATGTGTGTGTGTGTCTCGTGTGTGTGTGTGTCTGTACGTCTTTGCTGTTGCCATCTTGTCATTTAAGAGCTGAGTGCAAAGTGCCACCGTTTGATTGGGGGGGTTCAGACGAAATGGCAGTGAGGCGCTTTGTGGGTTCAGCAGAGAGGCTGGCAAATTTGGCACGGGGTACTAGTGACGGGCGAGTGCTGGGACCCATATGGAGTTAGTGCTATTTTAGGTCCTTCAAAAAAAAAAAAAAAACAGGTCAAATCTGTCAGTGGTACGTAATGTATGCCGAATTGTCCTTTGGCGTCGATTAGAGGAGATCCGACTCGGCCGACGATATCACAACCACAGATCTTACTGTCAGGCAGGAGGCCACCTGACCTACTTTTTTAAAGGGCCATATCCCTCATTAGTCAGTCAGTCTAAAAGTGCATTTTTACCTATTACAGGAAATAAGGGATTTGAAAGGAGATCGATTTGTGTCAAAGGTACAATCCTTATCTCTTTTATCATCATTCCTTCCTCCTAGATGTTTTTCTGCCTTCCATTCTCCTCCAAAAAGTATGCAACCTGCTACTCAGTTATCACCCTGCTGCCTCCACAGCAAAAAACAGTTAAAATAACAATGACTGGCACGCATGCTGCCGTGATGGATGGACAAACAGATGTATTCCACATTGTTTTTAATCAGGCAAATTAATTTACATATGTTTATATTACATTAATGAACACATTAAAATCTGCCAAACCTGTGAGTTTCACTATCTTCAACACAAATGCATCTGCTGGTGCAACGCAAAGTTCCCTTTGGGTCAAATAGCAGGTTTTTAATGATAGTTGTGGCATCACTGCCTCATAGAGGGGATATTGATTTTTTTATTGCTGTTGGTCTGACCTGTTGCTGACTTACTGTACTATTTTTTAACAAAGACATATGCTTGGTGCTGTAAATGTCATAGGTTATTATGCAATGACTACCTGGGAAGAATCAAAAAACCAAAACAATCCCGTTTTCACTCAAAGGCTACAACGCCTTGTAGGAGGGGACATTTGGCCTAATTGGTATGATCAGTAAAACCTCTGTCTCCATCTCTATGAGGCCCTGCACTCTGGTGCTCAATAGCTATCGATTTAGCCATCAGAGATGACACCGTCAGCCTTGTTCTGCCGCAAAGCAAAGCAGGGGACCGCTGCTTGTCCTCTGACACTTAGGAGAGAAGGTCACCCCCTGTGAAACAGTTCAGTTCACAAATCCCACCTATGCGTCTTAATCGTCAATTTCGTTTTCGGCCATCTACAGAAAAGGCCCACCAATGTTTTTAAAAACATAATCCGACACGGTGAGATCACGTAAAGGAGCAGGTGAAGACATGGGTCTAAATGCGGCATTTCATGTCCACGGATAATCCACGAGCTTGGCGCTATAATGGAATAGCTTCAATGAAGTACCAATCTTAGCAAAAGGGCAAATGGGTGTTGGCTAACTGTGTCATTTGGGCAACCATTTGAAAAAATGGGTGAACCACAGCCTTAAGATAACCAGAACTCAAGCTGTTCTATTGAGCTGTGGAATGACAACATGTAATGCTGGCATACTGTGTGTAACCTGATGTAGTAATCACACAAACAGAGCCATTAGTCATTAGTTTCTCTGTTACAGGTGCGCACTGTGGACATGGTGTACAAGGACCAAATTAACTCACAATACCAAGCCTTTGGGGGTTATGGAATGCTAAACGGTCCCTGGAATATGTGACAGAAAGCTGTCAATATACGAGAAATGGAACATGGGGTCAAGTTTCAGCATTCAGGCTGCCTCCAGCGAATCACATAGAGACAAAGGCATCCCAGGCCCTGCCTTCAACTTCACCCCGTTTTAATCTATAAAAAAGGTTAATTTGCTCATGGCTTATCAAGCAGCCGGAGTCGCTAATTTTTGTGTGGGGGCTGATGGTTATTCATGAAAGACAGACCGGGGCAAACAAGACAAGGACAAGTTTCATCAGGGGCACATCTGATAACCACGAACAAACGAGGGAAGAGTGGGAGACGGGGGGAACAATCACAAACGATGATCAAAGGCAACAGGCATGTAAAAGTTAGAGACACAGTTGCATCATCTTGTACCTCCCTGCAAAAGGAAAAAAAACATTTTAAAATAATTTACTAAACTTATATAACTGCCTGAGATCACTGGCGAGCTTTGTCAAATTGCTTGTCACTTTCTCCAGTGAGTAGAGCGAAATCTTACGACTGGACATCCACAATCCCTAACCCCTTACACAGATGCAGCATCGGTCAGGTGACTTAGCTGTGCTTGCATTTGAACTTTTGTGATTAATTCAGCACCCCCAGTCCCTCCAGCTCAGGACTTTTCTGACAGCCAGAAAAACTGGCCATCTATGAAGCGATACTTTCTGGATCTGACCCAAGGATGACACAGGGTTCTTTGAATACATTACACAATGTTTCTTTGTAAGCAGGTAACAACTCATAACTCAAATTTTACCCACCCATCGAACTGCCATCCAATACATGTTCATGGGGGGGGTGGGGGGTTAAGGAATTGCTTAATTGGAGATAGTATTCTTGGAACACATCCTTATGTAGGGTTATTTCACTCAATCAATCAATCAACCAATCAATCAATCTTTATTTAAATTGCACGGTTACGACAGGGTTTACTAAGTGTTTACAGATATTTAAAAGAAAGGAATTAAAATAAGCACAACAATATTTTACACAAAGGACGGGTAAAAAGCACAAAGGACAGGTAAAATGCACGTGGCAGGAGAATAACAGCAGAGAACTGAGCCAGCTGTAGGGTAAGTGAAGTACTGCACAGCCTGGGAGGAAGCAGGGCTCCCACAAGCAGACGCTGCCCCTATCCCCCGGTCATTATTCCGCGCCGCTCACAGATGGGAGGGCAAGGCTTCAGCAAACAGCCACTTGGAGCTGGACCAGAAAGGACCGACCAGGACCCAACCACAAAGCTTTTGTTTTTCAACTCCCAGAGTGACAGATGTGCACACACACATACAGAAGCATGTATGTATACATGCAGAGGCATATGCATCATCCTTCTCTCTCCTTATTACACGCACATACACACACTCACATCCTTCTCTCTCCTTCTTACACACACATACACACTCATATTCTCTCTACTTCTTACACACACATACACACTCATATTCTCTCTCTCCTTCTTACACGCATACACATACTCATATTCTCTCTTGTGCGTTATTCCTTACACATATAGTTTTTATTATATTTGGTCCTGACAATGTAATGTATACTTGGCCCACAATCACACACACACACACACAGAGGATTGTAACTGATCGAATTATATATGTGTGGGGACTCTCCATTCATTTCTATGGGGAAAACTCTAATCACAACATGACAGCCTTAAACCCTACCCAGCCCTAACCTTAACCATAAGTAACAAAGCATTTTTAGTTTTTTGACTGCATTCACAAATCTTTGTGGGGACCTAGAAAATGGTCCCTACAAAGTGAAAATAACAGGATTTTATCACATTGTGGGGGACATATGGTCCCCAAAATGTAATATAGACCTAATCCCCCACCCCCCACACAAACACAAGTCATCTCACTCATATAACTCATCCAGGCTGTGCTTGGTTTCAATAGAAGCTAAAAAAAACAAGCTAAAAAAAATAAAATGATAAAATATTGAAAGGCATCAGCAAATTTTCAGCCCCAAGAACCAATTTTATTAGTGTTTAGGATGAGTTTGGCTTGGCTCCATGGTCCACTACATAGCTTACTGCAGCCATTTAATCAGCTACATATATATTACTTCACACCCCAATTTTCCATAAAAATTCCATAAATAATATTATATACCAAAGACTTTACCAGTCTGGAAGCAACGGTCACACATCAAAAAGGCTCGTCGCTAGCAGGCCGCCAAAAATTAGGCTTTTGTTGGAAACAGGAGCAGCAAACCAGCGGGAGAGTTGAGCTCACCGCATGCCACTCCCCGTTTAGGCGGCTAGCTTGTGCATACGCTTGAGCAAAAGCACACGGTTTGTTTGTTCCTCTGCATGCCTGTCATTTAGCGTCTGCCAGACGATATGGTTCCGTCTTGCATCTGTCTTCCTCTGATCTGCGGCTCTTTTCATCTGTTCAGCTTCTCCGAATCCGTCCAGCTCTTCCACTGTCCATCTGTCCACAGCCTGCCTGCCTGTCGGCCCCTGCTTCTCGTACTGCGTCGTCTGTCAGTCTGACTTTTTCGGTCTATTCTCTTATCGCTCTCAATCCAGGTTGCATTTTCTGTCATTTGACTATCCAAATTCCTACCCTAACCTTCCTTAAAAGTCAGTTTTCTATTTGCATCTCTTCTGTACCCTGTCATGGCAGAGAGTCCGTCCGTCTCTCTGTCTCTCTCTCCCTCTCTCTCTATCTATCTATCTATCTGTCAGTTAGCCTCTTTCTCTTTTCTCCATGTCTATTTGCCTTGTTATCTGCTGGGCCTGCCTGCCAATCTCTCTCTTTGTCTGTTTAATCAGTCTGTCCTGTCTCTATCTGTCCGTCTGTTAGCCTCATTCTCTTTCCATCTTCCCTGTCTAGCCATCTCTTTATCTGCTCTACTACCCTGTCTGTTGGTTTTGTCAGTCTGTCCAGTCTTTCTCTCTCCACCTCACCTACCCGCCACCTTGTCATCTCCTTTTCTGTCTCCGCACCTGTCAGTGTCTAAATTATGGTCGGATTAGGCTAAAAGACAAGCGCCAGTGGACTGAGAGATGGCAGGTCTTAATCGGAAGTGTGATATCTGTATCTCAGTCGCTCACAAACACTTTGCAAACATAGACAGATGGGTGACTGATATCTGTTTAGACAGAAAACAGTGCTCAAACAGCCATACGACCATCTAACAGTCTGAAATGCAGAGATATCATGAACAATTCTTGGGAGATGCCACGCAATATTTTGACTATATATCATAGGCACACGTCACCTAATTAAAGGAGGCAAACAGCGAAACCAGACACTGCTTATTTTAGAGGATCAATAAACCAGAGACTGCAGATGATTACATATAACGGAAAGCACTGAACGCGATTCTAATCACAAGTGTGGTAAAAAATCAATCTGTGAGAACTTCATGATGATCCACATGGTAAATACATCCCATCCATGACCCACCCCTATAAAATACAGGAGCTCCATTGGAGCTGGATGCCACTGGATGCTAGGAATGCACCGATACCAATGCCAGCATCTGGTATTCTCCAGTACCAAGAACCGATACCACTTATTTGCAACATTACATTAAAACTCAAAAGCCAAGGCGGTTTCTCTTTTTTTGTTGCCCAATCAGATTTTTGCATCTACTGAGAGATCTGTTAACCATATTGGTTTGGTTATGCCTGGTTAGGTCACTGTTATTTTCAATGGCATTAATACTGCCTTAAGTACTCATATTGGTACTTGGTATTGGCAAGTACACAAATGTAAGTACTCGTACTCTGTCTGGAGAAAAATGGCATTGGTGCAACCCTACTGGGTGTCATGAGGTGCTTTAGGACCATAGGTACCAGATGGATGGAAGTTGTCATGTTATGAGTGACATTTTTAACAAAGGCAAGGCCGCAGGCATACTGTACAAAGTGTGGGTGTGGCTCTATGGGGGAGATGATGGAGCAGCTTGTGTTTATGCACAGGAGAAGGACAGGGGAGAGCAATATGGGCCACAGCGTTGCGTGGGCAAAGCCCCTGCTGAAGTACAGCTACAGCCAAACTCATAACAAGAATATAGACCAGCATTCCATACACAGGATTTTGTGGTGGAACTAGTAGAGGTTACTTGGCTCAATATGAGACACAAACAAGGACTATTTCCCCAACTTATATTCACAGTGTGCTTGCAGAAGCATTCTAATCAATGAAGCCTCATTTTAACACTTAGGTAAGTTCTCGTTTTAGCAAATTGGAGAGTGAAAACTGCAGGTAATGTCTTAATTAGCCTTGATTGAGCTGTTGACTGGAGAATTTGGCTATTCAGGTTGTTATGCCAAATGTTTCAGCAGGAGAAATGTGCATGCTAATGATTTTTTTTGTTTTGGCTGAGGAAAAGGAAAAAGATATATACATTTGGAAATTCTATAGCCCTTAAAACGAAGACAGTGATTGTTTTTTTCATTTAATCAATGACTATTTACTCTACAAAACATTTCCTTAATTTGAGCATTGGGGAAAGAAAAAAGAACATTAGTACCAAATTCAGATCAATCAAGTCCTTACTTACTTAACTGCTCAAGCGCATAGAATGAATGAAACATAATCGGAACATGCAATTGCATCCTCAACTAAGACATTCTGTTTAACATAATTTGTATCCTACAAATCATTCAATTAACGGCTCAATCAAGGCTAATTATTAAGGGCTGGGCTGCAACAAATACACCAAACACAGTGGGTTGCCAGGGATCAGGGTTAACAGCATAACCAAATTAGCACTTCTAAGAAATGCTGTAGGAGCATGACCAAAAATAAAAGTCAGAAATTTTCAAAATATGAAATGTGCTACACCTGCCAGGCATTTCCAGTTTGCCTGAAGCCAAGAGATCCTCCAATCAGAATGCAAACTGTCATGTGATCTACAGATTGTGACGAACACCACTGAACCAATGGGGTCTGTCAAAGGATTTCCCAAGGTTTCCAGCCAGTGTGGGCGGTGTAGAAGGTACAGAGTACATGCAACTGAACTGGGATGAACAACAAAAGCCATTATACAAAAATATACAGCAAATATGGATCAAAGAAGAAACTACTGAGAAAAAATAAGATACCAAAAAAGCAAACCGTTACAGCAAAAATGTAATGAAATTTTCTGCAACTCTGAGCTGGGGAATTTTATTTGAGTTGGAATTATGTTCAGAAACTATCAATATTAATGCTGTTTTCAAATTCAGTGTGCAATAAATATTTGATAAGTATGAAAGAACTACACTTTCTTGTAATATAAAAACACGAGAGCAAAGGAAATTAAATTTAATTACTTGATGAACACCACAAAACAAATACTGCTAAGAGATTTTGGTCACACATCTCAAAATGAGGATCGACAGCAACAATGCACGAATAATTATACTGTGGATACTGAAATGGTTCAAGATCACGGGATTGTGTAAACAAGAGGCATGATAGCCCCACACCTCCGGGGTGGGGCTATCATACAAGTGAGGCAAGTAGCACGTTGGAAACATACGAGGGGTTGACTAGGCATAAGTCCAGCTAGGCTGAGCTTCCAGTGAATGCCCAGGTACAAGTGTAAGCAGTATTGGAGCAGGAGTGACACAACATTTTAAAAAACAAAGATGATTATTCAATGGCCAGAAGTGCAACATTAAGAAGATTCAGGGAAGGATCAGGCTAGCAGAGAAATTCATGGAACAGATGGATCTTGAGGCATTTCCTGAAGGTTTTGAGGGAGTCTGATGACCAGACGAGGCTCGGCAGCTCATTCCATCTTCGGGGAACCACATGTTCATACAGTATGAGTTTCTTCCCACAATCCAAAGAGAAGTGGGTTAGATGAACAGATGTCTCTAAATTGCCCATAGCGTGTGCCGGTGTGCCCTGTGATGGGCTGGCAACCCTTCCTAAGTGTCTTCTGCAATGTACCTCATGCTTTCTAAGATGAGCTCCAGGCTGACTGCAACCCCATTTTGGACAAGCAGTTATGGACGATGGATGGATGAATATTTCACAAAAAAAAACAGTTTCAATGATACATGCAGGGCTTTCATTTTTTTTTAAACCACTTGTGCTTTGAGCAGATGGATAAAGAGGGCATGCTTACCTCATATTCCTCCTTAAACCCGTATCCCTGGCCGCACTTCATCTGCGTGATGTGCTGCAGGAGGTCTGCCACCCGTATGGCCGGCTGGAATTGGCCGGCCTGGTAGGACATCTCCACGGACTCGCAACCACCGTACGGGTACGTCTGAATGGTGAGTGTGGACTGGGCCATGTCCTTGTGGCTGCCATCTGGAACAGGAGGAGAGCATGTGAAGGAAGCGGCAACGTCAGCCAAAAGGGAAGCAGTTGCATTAAAGCGGTCTGAACACAGAAGGTTCATGTGGGGGGAGGAGGGGTGGGCCAATCCGCTATAACTAAAATGACTCTGCTTAAATGGCCCACTTTTCAGTAAGCAAACAAACCATACTGTATTGCAACAGCGTTTCATAATTGCATAGTTCTACTGCAGCTTTCATGCGACGGGGCAGAAATCCCACAGAGGCATCACATAACAGAAACCCGATGTGCTCTCACATCACCCCAAGCATCTCAACTTCACGATATTAATGGTGGTGGCATCAAAATGGATTCAGAAACTTGGAAGCCCCAAGCTGGTTTCCGTGGTATCCGCCGTGCAATGAGCGCCCTCTTGCATGCACCCTGCAGCCTCTCCACTGACGCCGAATGCCATGGAGCATTGAAAAGGGCTTCAGACAGACACTCTGTGTCACAATCCGATTAAGTCTAAAGGACATTTTTTGTAATTGACTCTCACAGCGATTAACACGTGAAGCACTGAAGTAGTTTATGCCCGTAAAAAAGAGCATTAGAAAGAGCGATGGAGAAATAAATGTCAGAGGAATTTCGTATTACACATATTAAATACTTAGAGCGCCACTGCAAATGTGGTTGGGTGATCCTCCCCCCCAAAACGCTCTATGTTTTATTAATATGGCTATTTGCAATAATTATCTGAGACACTTAAAGCGTTTCGCCATTATAAAGTCTATTCCACTCCAAACGTGGCTTTCTGCAACATTTATTGTGAAATAATGCATGGCTTTGTGTGAAGACTTTCGTGCCACTCGTACTGTATTGTGACCAGCGTGGACTGTGGCTCGCAATTAGAAAAGCCCAACATGAGCATCACGTGGCAGCGGCCTGGATGCGGGGGCTGGAGTCTGTGCCCATGACAGCTGTGAATCCTTGGTCCTGTTTGAAACACTCCTCCCTAATGACACCCAGCTGGCCCTTGTTGAATGAAGGAGACTGTAAGACATATAAGAAGCCAGCTGGGCTAAGAATAGAAGGAAAAACCAAAGAAAGAAGTTGGATTCTTGAACTAGATATTATTTTTTATCATTATAATCTTTTACTCTCCTGTGCCTAATTTTATTATAAAGCGTGTTTGGGGTATGTGTGTTAAAGGGAGACTGGAAGCAAGAGTCCAGTTCTTGTGGCTTTACGAGTTTAGCTGGTATCAATTAGGAAGCCAAGTACAGTAGTACCTCATTAAGTTCACCTTCTCGGTTCATCTTGAGGGTACTACAGTAATACAACCCCATTCCATTTTCCAGTCCGGGTGTGCCGTCGTTCCGTCTTTCACAGTTACTATTAAGTATTAGGTCTCTACCAGTTAATATATCTTTTGTTTGTTTTGTGTGTGTTACATGTGCCTTGCCTTTGTGTGACCTGACCCACAACATTGTAGAGTAAACTGTAATTTGGTAATAGAGCGAGACTGTACAGCACCAGGGCCCTCCAATCAGCAGTGGTGTTTACCAGCATTCAAACCACACATTTGTGTGGGGCCCCCTGAGGGCCACAGACAGTCACTACACAAAATAAATGCATGCCTTGTTTGGGAAATACTGAAGCAGCATGTTAGCTAACCAGCTACCAACGATCTTCTGACTCTAAAAGCTATTTATTTAGTTTCTGGAACATCTCTAGGGGGATGTAATAAGACGCCCATGATATGATGGGAAAGGTGCAATACACCCATAATGCCAAACCTACAGACAGATACATTTGAATCCTTAGGTCAAAACACTCTGCTTAGGCATCCAGTATTGTAGGATTCTCCAGCCAGCATGAAGAAAGTATGCTGCATAGGGTCGGAAAAACAGAGAGAAAGATGCTTGTAAACAGACACAAGTACGCCTCGTGCCAAGTGCTGTTGTCCTAGTGTGCTGGTTCACGCTCAAAAAGACTGACAATCTAGTGTTGAGGTTTTCATTTGCTGTGGCATTCTCCTAAATCCATTGCCACCCCCCCAGCTGGTCCCTCCCAGCGTGGCCTTAATTCATTATTCATGTGTTTTCATCTCAGTTGCCAGAGAAGCTCTTGGTACACTTGTCCAAAGGGTATATTACACTGTAAATATTGCCAGAAAAACAGAAAGCCGCTCCCATAATCTACTGAAATATCGAGCCGTCGATGCTTACGGCTATGCTGAAGGTCAAATATCCATTTAGAAATTCGCAAATATATATATATCCACACTTTGCTGCTGGGTTCTAACTTCATAGACCAAGATGACCCCGTGTTAATGATTTGATTTCTCAACCTCCAAAGTAACTTATGTCAGCACGTGCCGAGTTCCATACCACAAACTGCCATTGTCTTTACAGGGACTGGGACCCAGGATTATTCCCGAATGGGCAGGCCGTCGCATTACACTCAAAGGGGTGAAGTGGCTGCATTCTCCCTCCCCCTGCACTGTGAATGACAAATAAATACAGTGACAAGATATTGGAAAAAGGAAAAAGAAGAGGAATATAGCTCCATTGTGGCAAGATTTTTTTCTCTCAGAAAGGGCCAGGGCTGAAATTTTGGTTGGGGTTACAAGAAAAGCAGGGCTTGTGGTGCCCTGGATAAAAAACGAGGTCCTGGTACTTATCCTGCCCGTCAATTCCCCCGATCCATAACTGTAATAGGAGAAATATAGCCTGCATACAAAGGAGGATCTTTTCAATTCAATCCAATTCAATTCAATTTTATTTATATAGCGCTTTTAACAACAGTCATTGTCACAAAGCACTTTACATATAACCGGCCCAAACCCCCACCAAGCAAGCCTGAGGTGACAGTGGCAAGAAAAATCTCCCTCTAGCAGGGAGAAACCTTGAGAGGAACCTAGACTCGGAAGGGGACCCCATCCTCCTCTGGGCCCATCCTCCTTTTCCTGTCATTAACAAGCCTTCCTGCTTGTCAGACACAGCTAGGGTCTGGTACCTTGGCGACCTTTAAGGACTTAAACACCTTTTAAGGAACTTTAAGCATTTATTCAATTAAAGCACATTTTGCTTCCATTTTGGGAGGTCCTCAGTTTACTGTACTTCACCTGGTCTCGAACTCACACAAAGAAGTAAAAGCCCCAAGACAAAAAACAAAATAAAATGGCACAAATGAGAGATTCTAGCCCAACAGGCGAGGAACACGATCTCAGTTCAGGAA
Source organism: Mormyrops boulengeri (assembly GCA_026781065.1). NCBI lineage: Eukaryota > Metazoa > Chordata > Actinopteri > Osteoglossiformes > Mormyridae > Mormyrops > Mormyrops boulengeri. The sequence continues at coordinate 856,092 of JAODLD010000136.1, forward strand.
CTACTGAGGCCTGGAAGCAAAGCAGCTCTTGTGTCCGTGCTGTTAAGAGGAGTCCCCCTTATTAAGCCAAAACTCTCGCCCCACAATTCCCTGGAGCGCAGGGCAGCGATTAGTGCCAAAACATCACCAAGGTTAATTATTACCAGCGCTACGCTATCGCTAAACAGAACGCCGCACTTCCTGCCATTAACAATAATTATTCCTCCTGCCAAAATATGTTTGACAGCTCGCTGGTACTGCAAACAGTAATGACATTTTAAATTGCCCTAATTACACAGGGTAAATATAACATTGAGTAAATATGTCATATTTCCCTTTTAGGAATACTAAGATCTAGAGAACAGTGAGAGAAAGCCTTGAACTTCAGTAGCAGGGAAGTAGAGGTTTCTGGGAACTTCTCCCTTATGCAGGAAGAATGAATTAAAACCTAAACATTCAGAGTATGAGCAGTTCATACTGTTCAGCTCTACTGGCACAACAGTGGCATTGCTAGTGGCACTGGAATTATATATTAGACAAGTGAACAGTCAGTTTTTGAAGCTGATGTGTTGGAAGCAGAAAAAATGGGCAAGCGTATGGATCTGAGGGACTTTGACAGGGGCCAAATTGTGATGGCTAGACGACTGGGTCAGATCATCTCCAAAACGGCAGGTCCTGTGGGGTGTTCCCGGTATGCAGTAGTCAGTACCTACTAAAAAAGTTCCAAAGAAGGCCAAATGGTAAACCAACAATGGGGTCCTGGGCACCCGAAGCTCACTGACGTAAGTGGGGAGCGAAGGCTAGCCCATGTGGCCTGATCCCAATGGACAGCTACTGTAGCACAAATTGCGGAAAAAGTTAATGCTGGCTATAATAGAAAGGTGTCAGAAAGCAGTGCACCACAGTTTTCTACGTGTAGTACTATGTAGCCACAGACCAGGCAGAATGCCCATGTTGACCCCTGTTCACTGTTAAAAGTGCACATGATCGTCGGAACTGGACTATGGAGCAATAGCAGAAGGTGACCTGATCGAATGAGTCACATTTTCTGTTACATCCTGGGGACAACCGAGTGCCTGTGCTTCATTTACTTGGGGATGAGAAGAAGGCACGGAAAGAAGGCAAGCTAGTGGAGGCAGTGTGGTGCTCGGGGCAATGTTCTGCTGGGAAACCTTGGGTCCTGGCCTTCATATGGATGTTACATTGACACGTACCACCTACCTAAACATTGCTGCAGACCGAGTAACCGTCATGGCAACATAGCAACATTTAGCAGGATATTATGCCCTGCCACACTGCAAAAAAGTGTTCAGGAATGGAATGAAAAACATGAAAAAGAATTCAGGGTGTTGACTTGGCCTCCATATTCCCCAAATCCCAATCCGATCGAACATCTGTGAGATGTGCTGGACAAACAGATCCAATGCATGAGGGCCCTATCTTACATCATGCAGGTCTTAAATGATCTTAAAAGATTTGCTGTTAATGTCTTGGTGCCAGATACCACAGGACACCTTCAGAGGTCTTGTGGAGTCCATGCCTAGATCGGAGCTGTTCTAGGCGAGGGAGACCTACACAATATTAGGCAGCTGGTTTTAATGTTATGGCTAATAGGTATATAAGCAGTGGCCATAACAAATAAAAAAGAATTATTTAGCCTTGCTGATTAGCTTTTAGATCCTAGTTTTTTCCATGTTACCATATAATGTCTGAAACTGCTTGTTAATCATCATTACATTCACCCCCCCATCCCCCAGTTGTGCCCTTAAACGTGTGACTTTTAAATAGGTATCTAATGTGTTTGTATTTTCTCTCCTTGCTTACATTTCCTCCTGCAATCCATAAATATGCAGCAGGGGGCTGGTGTCCCAATGTCTGTTGCATGTGTACTGGCAGGGGATGAACTGGGGATGGAATGGCATCCCATCCAAGGGCCCCTGCCTTCTAACCTAAGCTTTCTGGGATAGGCTCCAATCCCCCCCCCCACATACACCAGTGGCCCTGTATTGGATAGACAACTGGATGAAAAAGGACTGTGTGGTAACAGAAAGAGCGACTGAATCTTCTTCAATGACTTTTAGACCCTGACAACATACAGAGAGAAGAATTATACAGAGTTCTTCCCCAGGTTTGAATTTTCTGAGTGCATTGCGCTTATAGTAATTTGACATACTGCGACATAATCGCCACTGAGGAAATGTGGTTTGAGGAGAAAGAATCTTTTGTGAGGAACCCTGGCTGGACTCTGCCATCATTATTTTTGTGCCTCCAGCTGTGACCTGGCTTTTCCTTTCGCTGGCGTCACCTGGCCATGCAGCTTTTCATCCAGGATGTCAGGTACCGGCGGTAAGCAGGACCAAATAAGCAAATCCACATAATTGGCCTTAAAACTGGACCATTACGACCCACGTTGCGGGTGAATTACCGGCGTTCCTCCCAGATTTACCAGGGAGGTCGATAAAAGCCCCCTGCTCTGGGGTTTGCTAGCGCTCCGGTGTTTGCGGTAGGGATGGCGTGGGCTAAACGACAGCCGATTCCCACCGTGCAATAAACAGGGAATGAAAACGTTAGTGTAAACCATTGTGTCAACAGCAAGGCTTTGTGGGACATATGACTCCAGTCCGCTAAGGAAGGGGGGTGGGTGAAGAAGGTAAGTAACCCACCCACAGAGCCTGAAGATTAAGAGCTGGCCACATCAAAGTAGTAAACACCTCAGCCATTCTCAGACTGCCGATGTTCAAGTCAAATTAGAGAACAGACTGGAACGGGCTGCCTGCCACATGCGTTCAGGCTTAAGGACTATGCAACGCTCCCCTTTATTCCGGGCATGAGAGAATAGGAGGATGAGAGTGCAGACTGAGAAAAAAAGAAAGGCAAAATAAACAGGCGGAGAGATCAAACAGAGCCATGTCGAGGGTTTTATGCGATACAGCGGGCGCGCAGAAATCTGTCGGCTCAATGTGCTGATGGTTTGTTTCAAAACATTTCAATTGAGCAAAATGTGAGCAGACGGAATAAGTAAATAAATGTAAGAAATAAGTAACATGAGCACCGAAGCCAGAACATTAGCATTTCGACGGGTCGAGACGCCAGGCCTAAATCTCCTGCCCGCGTTTATGAGTCAGACTGCAAGTTTATGCTGTGCCCCAGCCGAAATGGCACCGGCCCAGTCGTCAGCCCGCGGGGAGATGCTGTACAGCCATATGGCGAGCGGCGTCCGCTAACGGGGCAGGTGGGCTGAGCCAGCACAGGCGGTTCCGCTCCTTTAAATTCATGCCCTACGTCTCCCGCGAGTTGGGAAGGCTTTGTAAACGTCAGGCTGCATCTTGCAGACGCAAATCTGGCCTGACAGGTCATTGTTCCGGCGCTTCTCGCACCCATTTTCCTGGTTTTGGCGAGTAAACCGGGTTCGACGTTCAAAAAAAGGCCGTGAAATGAGACACATGGCGTCTATTAGTAGCTTTGTACAGTATGACATTGCCTGGTGTATGACCATGAGCTCAGACTATAAGGAGGTGACAGATACTTACCCAGAGATGAACTTGCAGGGACTGGCTCTTTGGATACTAGAGCAGGTGGAAACAGAAAAGAAACACTGAACCATGTAAACACTTCAGCATATCTCATTCAATAATAGTTTAGAACCATCCAAAAAGGCACATGGTGTATAGGACTAAATATAGTGTTTAACTGTACACACACACACACACACACACACACACTCACACACACAGACACACACACACACACACTCACACACACAGACACACACACACACACACAGTCTAAGTATCCATATCTTTATGGGATCTCTCCATTTCTATGGGCATAACCCTAATCCCAAAAAAGACAAACCTAACCCCTGCCCATAAATAACCAAACAAAATACAAGACGTTTGGCACTTTTAGTCCTCTGACTGCAGTCACATATTATTATAGAATTGAGTATCCCCTTGTTGGGATCAAATTTGGTCCCCACAATGTAATGTACACCTGGACCACACACACACACACACACAGACACAGTCATTTGATATTTGTTTGTTTGCTTCTTCGGCAGCCACTTTTGTCATTCTAAAATATATATCTAATGAGATATAGCAATCTAATGAGACAAGACATTCCACACAAATTAAAAACAGCAATCACGCGTCTTAATTTTTACAGTCTTTACTTCTTTTTCTTTTTTTCCACCACCGCAAAAGTCTGCTTGAAAGTTCCCCAGTGAAACAACAGGCAACAGAATTAGCCGCGTGTCATCCTGTCAGCATGAGCTTCCTGGGAGCAGGTGGTGCTGTACCTGAGTAGTAGGAATTCAGGAGGGATTTGGTTTGGAGTGTTTTTCCCTGCACGGAGAAGGAGCACGGCGAGGGGGATGCTGGGAAGAGGAGACACACGGACAGTTTAGAGATTCCCCCCATGGCCCATCTGCATCGACGGCATACATGGAGGAATCCTTTGGCATGGTGTGGCACCACGCCAGTCCTATTCTGAAACCTTGTCCTGCCTGTTAGCTTGACAGATACGATTCACCTTGCATTCCACAGTTAAGAAAAACCTAGAGTCTTTACTTAAACGCTTCCATGTTGCATTCAATTGCCTGTTCAATTAAAGCTGAGGTAAGGAGATCCCTGCCTATCGCTCTTCATCAAACCCCTGGTTTTGCTGATTAGATTCTGCATCTCGATTTGCGTCTGATTTAGAAACACTGCGGATGTGCCGTGTCTCACAAAGGACTAATAAAGGACTACAAAAAAAGCCACCGTTCAGCTAATTTACTGGAGGAGAATGGAATTAAACATCCGTAGACATGCTTCTACAGTGTCCAGGTATTTTTTTTATTCTCTGTAAATCAGCAAACTAAATAAACTCCATTCAAGTGGTCATAAACCATCTTTGGTGGGGATGTGATTGTTGTCCTTTGAGGGGTCTGAACTTAAGAAGCGGGAGACACAAAATGGAATAAGAAACAGGACACTATCTGGGGAAAAGGCCATCATACATTATGTGAGAGCTGATTGTGCAGGAGCCATGAACTTTCAAATTAATCCACCCAGAAAGGCCACTGTGACATTTTACCAAGGAGAAGAAGGAGAAGAGGAAAGGTCCATCCTAATTACTCATCCCCCACAGGAGGACAGATTCTGCCTTAAAGAAATAAAATAATGATCAAAATGCCATTTTCTTTTTTTCTTCTCTTGGAAATAAAAGCTAAGTGAAATGGTAACAGATATGGAAAAGGCGTCTCTGTAGTGAAGCACAATGACATTGGCAATTAATGCTTACTTTGGTCAATGACTTAGCTTGAGAAGGCTGCAGCCTCATCAGATCGCCTCCGAGGAGTGAGTTCTGATGCTGTAGGTCAAGTCTAGAACCAATTTGTATGGGACAGAAGCTGAGTACTATAATAAAAGGTTGTGCCAGAGGGGGACCTGGTGTCCGAGGCTCTTGCTTCCATGTCATGTCATCCCACCGTTTCTTACTCTGCCTTGTGCCTCAACTTTTCAAATAATAATCTAACATCACACCTATGGTTTAGGATTTTTTCTGATGCTTCTTGACTCAAAAAACATTGGCCTGTGAGTACAGGAACTGTACAACCCCATACAAACAGAACCAATCAAGTTAAATACATGAATAAGAGACCGTAGGCCCTCGTCTGTGGGTTTGAAACAATTGCACGCTGCATTTGTCAGGAACAGAACCCCTGCAGAGATAGTAGCAATTTCCATTTCCTAGCATCCTCTCTGTTAACACTGAGTGGGCTCTGGGAGGCAGCAATGAGAATTTACAGTACAAAATACATTTAAACATATCAACAAATGACCCGAGACACACATTCCCATTACTTTGACTGTATAAAAACACATCTTGCGGCCTTGTTCTCTCCTGATTCTTATTTTCTTCTGAAAGATCAGAGATTCAGAAAGGGGAAGGGTGAGAGTGAAAGTCACATAATTGTAAGATGTGTTGTGATTTGACATGGAGGGAAATAAAAATAAGCTAATTAATCTAATCAAATGTATTTTAGTCAGTCTCCAGCAGGCAGTCTTACAAATGCTGTAGCATGTTCCAATATTACGTCAGTTGGTAGGGGCATGGATACAGGGGCAGATTCAGGGGCCCCTGAACACGTAAAATTACATATAAAATTGGGCAGGCAGCCCAAGGTGAGATTTTGCTAGAGGGCCCTGAATTTCTATGGCCCTGGCTATTTAGAGTATTAATAATTTGACTAGAGTAGACTAACGCTGGAATGTCTGAGCTTGTTTGATCATCAGGTGTATCAACAAGTACATCAGCGCCAGCAGGTTTACGTGCAGGCCTCTTCATGCATGCGGAGGGAAGCCACACAAGGCGGCACTGACTCACGGAAGCCGTTAAGGTCCTGTGTGCTGGTGGCGAAGGGGTCATCCTTGTGCAGGGTGCTGACTTTGCCCGTGCTCTTGTCGGCTCCCCCTACAGCGGCCATCTCCCTCTGTGTGCTGCTGGCCGTCTCCTTCTGCTTCTTCGCCAGCTTCCTTTGGGTGTCCCCCCCAAAAACAAGCGAAAGGAGTTCACTCCCAGGCCAGAGGGATGGGAAGACAGCACTCACGGCTGGTGAGCAGACATCAACGGGCAGGGAGAGTGGATGACACACGTTGAGGTGACATGGGGCAGTTGTGTGGGGTAGTGGTTTGACATCCAGACTCAATAGATTCTGGCCAGAGGATTACAGTTTCAAACACTCCATTAGACACTGCAGTTGTACCCTTGAGGAAGGTGCTTGAATTAAATTGATTTGGTAATTATCCAGCTACATAAAAGCGTAATATGCTAATTTTGCCAATGGAGGAGAGTCTCTGCAAGGTAATTATTAAAATATATCCACTCTAAAGACTACCTGAATATGACCATTTGGCAGCAGTCTAATAAAATATATGCAATTTATGCTAATGACAATAAACTCGAAAATTGAATTCTGTGAGAAACTGCCACTGGATTCTAACCTGTTTGACTCTCAGCTCAGCCCACTCGAGTCACGGTGCTGAATTTCTTCGTTAAGTGCTCTAGGCTAAATATGTTGCGAAGGGCGCTATATAAAAATAATCTGAACAGAACTGAATGTGCAAAGTACTTGAAATCTCAGCTTTCCAGAGAAATAAAAATGCTCGCCATGGGGAACAAAGCAGATCAGGATCTTGGATATTATGAGACAAACCCAAATTTACCACACAGTACACCAGAGACAGGGAAACCAAATAGAATCAAAATTCGGTTTAACCTGAAGGTCAAAACTTGCTGGTCAAAACACTACATTGCCCCCAGCCTACCTGTGACCCTTCCCTCCCATTCTAGGTCTTATCAGTACACACATTTCACACATATTTTGCATGTTCTAACCAGGAGCTCTGTTTCTGAGATATTTGGTATTGGTGTGCCGGTGACACTAAATGCACACACCAGTAAGTATATGATCGGCTGCTCCTGGGAGGACTGGAATCCTTGTTTTGCACCCTAAGAATGACAGCAACTCTAAATGGGTAAGCAACAGAGGACGGGTATATTCTGAGGGAGTCAGGCCCTCAGGGCACAAATGGCAGCTCGTTCAGCGACAAAACTGCAGCTTTAGTTCAGGCACAGAAGCACCTGTCAAGTGTCTCCACAGGCTCCATCAAGACAGAGTCTGAACATATCTAAACACTTCAAAACACATGTGAATAGACTGTGCGTCTTTAGCAGTGTTTCAGTTAAAGGCCAGCCTGTGTCCACCCCCAGATAAGAGCCAGGAATGGAGAACTGATGCCAAGAAGGCGGGGCATTGATCCCGGTTGATCTTGGGAGTGGTCCATGTCTTGTCCCCACCCCCCCCCCCCCCACAACCCCGTGTGAGCAAGGGAGTAGGCTGTCAGAGTGCTTGGTGCCAGAGTTTCAGCTCTTCAGCCTGGCTTCTTTCAGCAGCACCTTTGTTTATTGATCGACTTCTTGTAGAAAAATCCCTTTTATTTTCTAAGGGGCTCAAGGTAACACAAAAAAGAAGAATAAAAATATAATCTACAAGGGAAGCTTTGAATACAAACACAGTGAGATACAAGGCAAAAAAAGCCCTAAAGTGAGACTGCAATCCTGAACCTTCGTTTGGACAAACTATTCTTATTCGTCCTAAAGTAGGCATTGAAACCTTGAATACGCCTCCGGATCTTTAATGGATGGATGAATACAAGCATAAATCCTTCTGTATACAACAATATCTCAGCTGTGCAGTCCATATTTTTATGCCTTTTTAATCTACCCTTTTAAAAGCACAAAAGCCTTAACTGGTGAAATCCCTGTAACGGGACCTGGGAACATCAGACATCAGCACCATCACTGCCCTGCCATTCAAATTCCTTCACCTGGCATTTTTTTCATTCTGTTGTTGGGAAGCAGCCATCTGTGGGTCTTCAACCACAACAGAAGAAAATCGCTGTTTTTCTTCCCTCAGAAAAGTTAAAGCCCCTGCTGGCGCCGTCTCGCTAATTCGATATTTACGACATCCAGAGCTGGATCCCTCTTTAACATCTGGCCCATAGTTAAATACTCATCACCGTCACTCATTTCACTGCCTAGGAAGCCACTGTGAAACCACACGTCGCTATATGAGATCCCAGCGAATCTGCCAGCTTGACTCCTCAGCACGGACAGAGCGGAAACTCAGCATTTGTTTCCAACAGCTCTTGGTAGGAGAGCAGTTACCGGGGGTCAGATGCTTTGTACAGTAATGTCTCATTTCTCATTGAAGTTATTCGATACCAGCTCAGTAAAAACAAAAGGCCTGGTCCTAACCACTGGCGAGTGTGTGTGTGAGTACACCATTCAGTGAGGACATTTGCTGTATATAAAATAAGCTCTGTACCAAAATGGAAGGGAGCTCGTCATGTTTACGGACATTTTTGTCCCCCATCACAGAGTGTTTCGAGCTGCTCTGCAAATCACCCTTCCATGACTCGCCGTTCCAGTCAGAAACACTGACAAGCAGGTAGACAAAGAGCACAGAGATGGAAACTACAAAAAACAGAATAAGAGGAAAATCCTATTTCAGGCATTTTATTTTCAATTTTTAATTATCCCTGGGTAGCAACAGTGCTCTTTTATATGTATGTACACACATATGTATGTAGACATACACACACGCACATACACAGGTGTAGAATTATATCTTTGTGGGGACTCTCTATTGATTTCCATGGGGAAAACTCAAATCACAACAACCTTAACCCCTGACCAGCCCTACCCTTAACCTTAAGTAACCAAACAAAATACAAGAGTTTTGGCATTTTTACTTTTTTGATCGCATTCACAGATCTTTGTGGGAACCTGAAAAACAGTGAAAAATGGACCTGAAAAAAAACAGGTTTAAATTACATCGTGGGGGAATTTTGGTCCTCACAATATAATATAAACCTAATCCACCCACACACACACACACACACACACAAACCCTAACGGAACTAGTGGGTAGTGGTGAGCTTGGTAAAGAACAGCTGATACACCAAACCTGACAGACAGGAAATTATTATTGACAAATTAAAATTAAACCTGCTGAGCACGTCAGGAGAGGGACCAGGTTTTATCCTTTTCTAAAACTAATAAGAAAAGGACAAGAAAGTCAGAAGGGTTCAGCTGAAGGTCATTACGGAAACACGGTGTTCTGTACGTTCTGCTGCCTCCAAGAAGTTAAAAGGGCAATCACTGCCAATCAAGGTTCTGTCACCGGGGAAATCTCACTGGTCCATGTGGAGCTTTGGGTCAATGATATTCAAGAATGTCATCATTTTAAGTAACCACCTCTGAGATGTGCAAATTATTGTGACTAAGTTTCGTCTTTCATATTTAAGTGTGTAACACCCCCAAGTATAGCACTAAATCAGCTTTCACATTCCTCTTCCTGGATAGTGACTGGAATATCATTATAATTATTGAACATTATAGCTTTGGTTAATTTTTAAGTTAGTTCGAGAAAAGAACAGAACCCCATTCATAAGTATTAGCCTTTTTACAAAAACAAAGAATGGTATTTTATGCCTGTGATTTCTGGTGAGTTATCCTAAATGGTAAACAACTGAAAAACTGAAAAGTAAAAACTGAAAGAACACATTTCCATTATAGGTCAGAAGTGTAAAATAAGACCTAGCTTATGGGGGGAGGGGGGGCAGGTGAAGAGGAGTATGAGAGGCAGGGTCTGCTCTCTGGTCCTGGTGGTGTTCATGCACCCAGCCTACGATAAAGCTGGGCGAGTCAGCATGGGCCCCGTAGGGGAGAGCTGTATGGGCGTCAGAGGAAGGCCCTTCTGTTCACATGTCCACAGCCCTAAAGGTTACACGGCCTCTAATTACAAGGATCCTCTGATTTGTGCGGCCTACTGAACAGTGTCATCATGGGCTCATTTAAATGACAAATCCCGTGCATATTTTAAGTGGCAATGAACTCGAGATAATCCAAATTTAATGAATGTCAAACCGGTGTCTAATTAAAATAGAGGTTACTGCGCTAGGGATCGTCCTCAGCGTCCTGTGTTTCATGGCAGTGCTGACGACATGTTATTTGATGAGTGGACAGAAACACAGTCATTTGTTCCCCAGTTAAGTTAATCCGGGTACTAATGCCACCAAGCATACAATCTTCAGTACAGATGGAGTCACTTCATCCAGCTTAATTGCTCTATACATCCACCAATAAAATAGCTTAGAAGGGTACATAAAATCTGGGTTTCCGGGATTGACAGCACGACTACAGGTGACACTCACAGCCAGCAGATGGACAGTGCTGGCATGCAAAAAGAGCGCTGATGGGCCCGGTGTATGCTGGGAGGCTCACTAGGATGCCCCGATGCTTCCTCCTCTCCATGTTTGCATGCACATTCATGATTGGGCAGAAAGGAAACTAAAGCGTAACCAGGGAGAGGGAGAGGAAGCCTCCCCGTTGGTCATGACTCAGAAAGCAGTGACGAATCCCAGACATTAACTCCTATCGGAGTACACAAACTAATGCAGCATCAAGGACATGGCCTTCAAGAAAGCCAGACAAAACTTAGGGACAGTGACACGGCACAGCTGAAAGGCCCATCGTCCCGGCCATCACTGCAGAACCAACGATTGGACACTAGTCCTGCTTGAGTTCTATAAATGAGAGTAATAGAGCTGGATGGGCTCAGTGAAAAAGCAGCATGTGAACTGGTCGATGACAGATATTGTATTGCAGATAAAATGTTAATTTACTATTTATCTGCTATACTGGTTCTGCTACTTAAAACAGGGACTACAGACATCATCTCGCTCTTTGAATCACTATATGATGACCACTACAAAGGTGTTTTTTCTGAAGTTACATACGAACTGAGATGAGGATGCACGAAGATGCTGCATAGATGTAACAGTCATTAAAGTCTTACTCTCCATACTGTCTGAAGCTCGAGCTCAACAGAAATGAGCACACAGATGTTTTAAAGCCTAACTCTTAGTGAACAAGGATGATTCTCAGATAGTCCCAGAAAGCAGGAACCAGGCTGTTTGTGCACTGAGAAATATAGTTATTTCAGGCATAGCTGATAATCAATTGTAGAGATTGCGGACTGTGAAAAGTAATTTCTCAAGTTCAAAGAGTGGCAGAGGTTTAAAGCCATTTTATGATACCAGCAGTACTGCAGTACAATTTTGATCCCTGGGGCAGAAATGACTGTTTGTGGACAACCCTGATAAGCTGGATCTAAAAGGAAGGCTGTTTTTTGCTACTTGCTGTATTTAAAGGCGATAGCACGGAGCAACAACGATACAATTTATTTAAGCCATGCAGGTCAAAAGTAGTCATCAAACTGGAAAAACACAGCATTTAGAAGGATATAAATTTAATCTAAAACCACCTATCAATGAGAAGAGTAAACTTAATAGACCTACTAGAAGTCTCTTGGCAAAATGTTTAGGTACTCAGCCTTTTTCAATGAACAAAAATGACAGCAAGATTTTTCTTAAAAAAAAAAAAAGCTACTGGTGTTAGCTGACCAATTTCAGGCGATACCCCTGTGTGCAGTCATTTCTGTACAAAACATATCAATTTGTGGCATCATCAAATTCAGCAGGACAGCTGAACATACATGCTGTGTTATAGTTCTTTCATACACTGCTGTATTAGAACGTTTATTGGAGAAAAATGCATATTAAAAGGATTATCGAACAACAACCATTACACTCGGGGGGGGGGGGGGGGGAATAAACCACGGAATTAGTGGGTTGGTTTTGCTGCAGCCATGTTTTTCCCCCTGCCGGCTTTTTCGCACCACCTGACCCTTATGCCCAGTGAAATTTATTTACATTTGTGATTCCCTTGAAAGTCCTCTGTACAATAATTACTTTGTGCCAACAGCAAGGTCTGTTGATAATGTGCTTTTTTTAGCAAGACTGTCGAAACACACACAATGACATTTCAGGAATCAAGATGGGTTTTGTTGAATACCAGAGAAAATGAAGATTATTCAGAGCACCCCAGCTGCTTAAGAACTGGTGGGACACATCAGATGTCAAGTCAAAAGCTCCCCTAAAATACGGTTAGATTGGCCTTTAGAAATATAACTACATATATAAATATAACAGTCCCCGGGTCATGATCGAGATCTGCCCCCAAGTCTTTAAGTCAAATTTATATGTAACTTGGAGCAGTGTTAACGCAGAGGCAGACTGTACCATTAGGCAAGGTAGGCAACCACCCAGGGCCTCTACAGACTAGGGGCCCCATGAAGACAGAATTTCCGGAAGTGACATTTAAAGATATAATATGTATAATGTGATTATTTAAATTATAGCAACATTTCTCTTATTTGCATTTTTAGCTATGGATTTCAGGATAGACAAAGTTGCTCCCCGTCCCGGCTGTAATTGATTGTTCCTACTTTGAGACTTCTTGCTACCCAACTTTTTTAATACTGGAGTCTACCAGTTGTCTCACAGCTAAGCGAGCTGGCACAAAGTAGCCTAACAGAAGAAGAAAACAGTGCAAAGATATAAGTCTAACATTATGTTTCCCGTGTCTTTGATAGAGTGGTAGAGAAATTGTGAATGGACGTGGAGAGAACAATTAAATGAGCTTGTGCAAAAATTCAAGACTATCCTTAGCAAAAGAGGAAACAGTTAAACTTTTAATTTGGCCGATCGATCCATTGGCACAATACCCCGGTCCCCAAGACTTTTTGGCTCCAAAAAAATGTCCAAATGGCCTACTTAGGGGGCTGCCTACCCATGTCAGCCTTGGGCCCCCAGAGAAGTTAGCCTGCCCCTGTGCTAAAGACAACATAATCCAACTTAAAATGGAGTTCTTCCTCAATCCGATAAACCTCTGAAGCCCCACAATGCCCTCATGAGCATCACAAAGTAGTGCAAAGTAGTAGTATTTTAGTATAATAAGCTTTATGGCAGTCCATTCCTAAGGTTGAGTTGTCCATATGTCGGACGTTCTAAACTTGGAGACTTACTGTATAAAAACTTTGAATGGGTGGCACTGTGGCTCAGTGAGTAGCAGCTGCCTCTCACTGCCAATGTTAGGAGATTGAAACCTGCCACAGAGTATGTGTGTGTGGAGTTTACATGTTCTCTCCGCATTTCTAAGAGTTTCTTTCTGCAGACCAAAACGTCAGGCGTAACCCTTGGTTATTTCTTTTAGGAACCTGGTCTGCATGGTGTTTTGATTTAAACAGCTCTGCTATTATGTTCATGCAATATCACTACCCTATGCATCATGGAATAGGCTGCAGGCTCATTGCCCTATGCATCATAGGATAGGCTGCAGGTGCACTGTCCTATGGATCATGGGATAGGCTGCAGGCTCATTGCCCTGTGCATCATAGGATAGGCTGCAGGTGCACTGTCCTATGCATCATGGGATAGGCTGCAGGCTTACTGCCCCATGCATCATGGAATAGGCTGCAGGCTCAGTGCAACACTGTAGCGAATAAGGAACTCTGAAAGTTCTTGAACTTTTTGTCTATTTATTCCTTTGAAAAATATTGCCAATATAATACAATGTTTCATTACTTTCAGAAAAATAAAGTACTACTCACTTCCCTATACAACTATGGCAACAACTCCAGCAATTACTTTCACAGGCTGTGTGAAGCAGCACCACAACATTAAGCCACATGAGGTGCGGCAGCTGGGCTTACAGGCCCACAGCACTTAGCCCCAGCAGTGAGCTCCGATTCCCATCGGGACCAACACAATATTCAGCCAAGGTCCTGAACTGCTTTGTCCACCATAGCATTTCTGCCTGAGGAGTCTGCTCAGAAATCAAGCTCAAAAGAGAGAAGAATCCCAATAGTCTTCCAAGGGATGTTTTTTTGCTTTTTTTGTCAGACGCATCAGGCCAGGAGAAACGCAGCCTGTTTAATCTTCTCCTCTGAGCACAGAACAACAGTGGGGGAAGTTTTCATTTTAAAGGCTTTTTAGGAGAAAATTATCAACAGAGGGGAAAAAAACGCAGTCAGAAGAGACAAAAACTAGAATGTGGTGGAGGAACATTAATATATGGGTTCATTAAAGATGGACGCTTTGCCAAGCTCTACTTACAGGTAATATGAGTAGGAATACGCATTTCTTCTGAAGCACGAAGTTGAGCCAGATGGACATAATTGAACACCAAAAAAAAAAAGGACAGACAATCGATTAGTTCTTTTAAGAAAGGAGCTGGTGAAGAGAACGTTAGAGCTGGTTAACAATATTAGCCATTGTCTGGCAGGCTCTGCCTGAACGCAGGCCGGCCATAACGCAGCCAGCGGTAAGCTGGGCCATGTGTGCCTGGGGGCCAGCTCCGCCTGCGTGACTCCTAAGGCCCCAGAAGGGGGAT
>JAODLD010000136.1:871076-904965 GCA_026781065.1 Mormyrops boulengeri
CCCCCCCCCCCCCCCCCCCCCCCCCCCCCCCCCCCCCCCCCCCCCCCCCCCCCCCCCCCCCCCCCCCCCCCGGAGGGTGTACTTTTAATCACATACTGTTCTGCTATAGTGGTGCCTAGAAACAGGAAGGAGACCTCTGGGACTGAGACAGCAGGTCAGCTGGGCGGAATGCTCCCTCATTCTCTTCCTGGCTGAGGAAGGACAAGACTTCCACGGCCAGAGAGGGCACGGAACATTCCGGATCGTGACTGGACTCGCTCTGACAACAAGGCTTCTAGCCATGCGAGTAGTGGCCGTGCGAAATCCATTAGGCCGTAGGTACAGACGTTCGATCATTAGCTAATCGCTGGGCAGAGCTGCTAATAAGCTCCACTCCTGTCTGGAGGATGCCCAGTGAGATTCCCTCTGCATCCGGCGCCAAATTCGTTCCTGTCGAGTGTGGTCGAAATGCGCTGCTGAGCTGCTAGCACGCGGCAGTGGCAATAATAAAGCCCAAAACACACATTCAAACATGCTGTCTGCTCCGTCCACCCCACCGAACAGCCAGACCCATGAAACAGGCCCTATGTCAGTGAGCGGATCTGCTGCACCCATGTGTGAATTCTTAAGCAATGTGCCACCTGTGACTTTCAGCCTGTGTTCACTGGATTATTTACACATGCACACAAAACTCGTATTGGCATTTGTTGACACTCAGCTCCGGCTACACATCTCAGCGCCTTTGTAGTGTCTCGTAGACACGTGAGAAACCGCATGCCATCAACAGCACAGGCAGGTACGTGGATTTACGTGACCTGGCACGACTCACATTTGTGACACGACCACACTTGTTTGAGTGTGACCAGGCAGCGCAGTGTGAGTAGGCTTGCACCAGAAAAGTGATCATTTAAATTCCAAATAATTTTAGGTGAAACTTCCAAACATACAATATACCATGGTGTCTAAGTTACTATATAACAAATATTAATTACATAATAATAACCATGCTGAGACAGGATTATCACCAAATCCAAATCCCTTCCAATGTTTTGAATGGCCTGTTATAAACAATTCCAGCACATATCCATCATTTAATTATTTTGTAGCTTCATGACTTAGCTAGCACCAACAAAGCAACCTTCCATTTTTACCTATTTAAAAAGGTCTACGGGAGAGCTTCCGGTTAAGTACCTTCTCAAGGGTACAGCTGCAGGGTCCCTCCTGGGATGTGAACCAATAACCTGCAAGTCTACACCTTTAATTACTATGCAAACTGTGACCCTTAACTCTAACGCTCCTTAGTACTGAATACTAATTGTTATCATTAACAAAAATGTTTTATAAACACTTTTTATAGAGTTCTATTGTTTTAACTGAAAGCATTCATGAATGTATTTTGTTTATTTTATTCTGCACAAAGTAAAGGCAGAAGCTCATAAAGGCAACAAGCTGTGGTGCCAGTGAGACTTTCATACAAAAATACATAGAACAATTTAAAAAAAAAAGGTGGAAGCCAAGTTAATTATAGAGGAATTGGGGATTTCGGGAAAGCGGAACCATTTTGCAGGCCTGTGATTAGCATAGAATTTACCAAAACAAAATAGGGATAGGACAGGATTGGCAGGACCAGCAGCAATCCCTGTGCAACTCCCTATGCAATAAACTTTCACAAATGCATGTCCTTATGATTTATACCAATTATAGGCTATTTTAAATATAAAGGTTGAACTGCATGTCCCATGTTTGGGAATTTTTCTCAAGCAATGCCCTGCAGTGAAGGAGCTGCCACAACATTTCGGTAAATGACCCCCCCCCCCCCCCCTCCACAGTGCACGTACGCCACCGTCAGAAATGCGAGTGGCAGGCGGATCGTCTGGGAGGCCTCCGTTCACCCCAAGGCTGGAGCGGACCGAGGCATAGCACACAGCCTCCCAATACAGACAGGTGACATGTGACTTGTGCCTGTTTCTCTATTTCCGCACCTGTGATTTCTCATGCCCTGTTTCTTGGTTCTTTTATCAGGAGTACTGGTTATAAGCATCAATGACTTTCAACGAATTTTTTGTCATTGACATTTTATTGTTCTGTTACGTGATTACGCTTTCTGAGTGGCTAGCATTGGAGAATCTATGCTTTGTGCATTTTCTGCTAACCGGAGTTAATTCCTATTGGGTTTTACTCCAATTTGGTATCGTACACAGTTAGACAGAAGAATCTTGTACAGAATTATGTAAATTAATATTTAGCAGAACTTTTTGAGCTCTCAAGAACTTCATGTGACCTTTGACTTGACTTGTATAACTGTAACAACGTTGACTGCGATGATGGAGCTAAATTTGGCTTGATCAGAACAGCTAATGCTGTCTATGCTTTTATATTACCTTTTAATTTGCCATTGATATATGTATTTTTTGCTCTTACCTTCATAATAGAGCTGCTGACACAGCTCTCATGATATTAATAAAGATGACTGAAGTCTGAAATTACAGCCATAAATTTTAATGTACTCAAACCGCAATACAACCCTCACTCTTTGGGCCGAGAATATGGCTTTATTTTCTGTCTATCTACACTTGATCATAATTTTGTCACAAGAAGAATCCCCAATACACAGAGAATCCAATATCCGAGATGATTTTACAATAACCCCCCTCTCTGTAGAGAGAAATGAAATGCATTTTCGACAAAAGATTGAGGGGTGTTCCTGAAAAATTTAACAGGCAGAAATAATTCAGGATTTATCACCCCAGCCTTGCGCACGGAGCAATAACTGTCGCCAAACTGCAGATTTACTTAAACTTAAGTTGATTTAAAGATTATGTAGGTATGAGAATGAGGCCGCACACGCGTGCGCACACACACACATGCACACACACACACTTGCGCATACATGCTATGCTATCCCGTGTTCATATTGTGCATCCATGTACGGCTCACGCACATACACATACAGCAAGTTCACATGCAACTGCATGCATTTTGTGGTCATGAGGATTCACTTGCATATAGATGCAGCAAGTGGCTGTAGCTTATGACCCTGCTGGCAAGAGGCCAAACTGCCATTCCTATTCCTTGCAAGACATGCGACTTTAAACCTAAGGATATTAAAATGTCACCCACAAAACAAATAAAACACGCCTTCCCCTGGCCTAGAAAATATAGTAAATGACTGGCTGTCAAATGATGGGGCTTGACATGGAGCTTCAGATGCTGTCAGAAAATTAATTAAAAAATTAATACATGAGGAATATACAACACATCATAATATCCTTTATTTCATCTTTTGTGCTGGGATTAACATAAATGGACTGGAATAACTGTTGGTTTTCACATTGGATCTATATTCTAGGAGGCTATGTCTTACTATACTTGTTGTCCTGGGTTGGCAGACTGAATTTGTTCAGTCTGTGTGTCTGTGTATACGTGCAAAAGGCAGCCATTAATTACAGTAGATTCCATTTTCCTCTTTCACCACGAGGGTTTGGGCTCTGTGTGCACAAGGCAGACCCTTGACCCTGTGGCCTACTATGTCCCCAGTGCCTCAGAGCCCTGTTTGCATCCCCACCTCTGCAAAGTTTAACTATGCAAACACGGCAGCCATCCCACACATGCTTGTGAATTTCGCCTGTTGATCTCCAGTCAGACTTCAGTGCCTCAAGGACAGGGGGAGCTTCTGTGGTTTAAGTTGCCCGAGATGTGGGCTGCATCAAAGCCGGGCAAGCCTTAAAGTACGTCCGTCTACATTGATTCTAGAGTCTGGAGAGGTCAGGGCCTGTCAATCCACCTATGCTCAGGGTCTTATATAGCTACTGATGAATGCTGAAAGTATAATTCAGGCAGTTGATAGATCTGTATAACTACTTAACATGTAGAGCAATTTAATACAGTCCAACTGCTTAGAATCACCCATGTAACTCAAATGAACTCTCTGTTAGCCTTATAGGGAGTATACCCAGGGTATGTAGTTTTCTAAGGAGACACAAACTGTAGTGCGTAAGTCATTTACTAAATTTTCAGCAGGGGAAACTGAAAATCATTGCCCTTGGATCCAAAAATGGGCCACTGGACACTGTCCAAACCCTCCCTATTTGTACAATGAAGGCTACATGACCAAAGCTAATACAGTACACATCAGCACAAAAGAAGAAACAGCGGCCTGCAGGGATCAGGGCAACTTGTACAACGTCAATGTCCACTGCATCTAGCAACCTGAATTCCCGACTTTCTCCGGTCTGACCTGCTGACGGGTCACGCAAACTGATACGCGTAACGGGGAGCCCATCCGTTCTCAGTGTGGCTGTTTCTTCCCACGTCTTTAAGCAGGGGCTCAGAGCCCGTGGGCCAGACAGGAAGTGTGGCGCTCAAGGCCTGGTGGCGACAGGAAGCACGGCTCCTGCGTAACAAACAAGCCAGGTGACGAGAGACTGGCGCGGCGTTGAATGCTTAATGAACCAGCGTGCTACTCAAATGGGGTTGTGACATTTTTACTGCGAAATAATTACTAATTTGACACTGTATGTAAAGCAGCATTTTAAGTCCCTCTCAGTGGATGAGTGCAATTAAAGTGCGTAAAGAATGGCTTCAAGAGCATGTATTTGCAGCCAGATTATGCAAATAACCTTAGTGAACAGTTTACTAACCCTGCAGTAGATTGGATGTACTTTTAGAATTTAATATCTTAATTTAAAGTCCTTATGTGAAGCAGCCCTGAAATGTCCCATATACCATATGTCCAGAAACCACTACACCATTCAACTGGTGTTGAAAAAAGGGGCAATGGATATGATGGTTTCGCTTCTGACATTTCGTACAACTGCGATGCATTTGAGACAAGCAATGGAAACTCAAGTACTCAATGCTGCCGGCATGGGAGATGAGGAAGTGGAGGTGTGGGGATCTGAGTCGCCTGTCTCCAGCACACAGATCAAACACAAATGGCATATAGGAGCACAGATGAGCAGGGCACCGATCAGACCAGAGTCAAAATGTGGAATTAAACATGCAATACCCCACGCTCAGAGTTCTCCACGTGTGAATTTCCCTAGCAGATGCGGTTGGTGAAAAGAAAGAAGATAGAAGACAAGGTATAAGACTGAAATTTGGTAAGTATCCCCACAGCAGTGACAGCACAAATGTCAACTGTTACTGACAATGTAAGACAGATGTGCAAATACACAGATCCAAATCGAGATACATTCATCATGACATCATCACTCAGAAAAGTCAATCTTTCAAACAAAAATAAAAAGAAAGGAAGGCAAAAGCTGACCCCTTGTCTAGTGGAATGAATTAGCCTGAGCTGTAAGGTAATTTTGCGTGTGGCATCAGGGCTGGCTATGGTAACATCACATTTCAAATCGCAATTTGAGAAGTGCAAGTCCTTCCAAGAGTCCTAAACAATTAACCTCTGAGAGAAAGAATGTTATTTCAATTTCTTACCTGTTTTAACACTTTTTTGCAAAAATTGACCATGTTGTAGTTGCTATTCTACAGTTAGTGAGAGAGAAGCTCATGCCTCGGTGAGTCTGCTGTGCTTTAGGGCTTTTGTTCCTGCAAATGCTCTCGCAACACAGAAAGCAGGAAATTTTGAAAAATAAAGTTTCCTTCGCCAGTCATGTTGTCTGTGTTGTTTTGTATGCGTCAAGGAGCTGATTTAATTTGACTGCAGTTCTTTCACATTTGGAACAAAATTTTTTGTTTATTCTCTATAATTTCTCTCTACATTCCGCTGTGGCATCTAGAATCATATTATTTCACCACAGATATAAAATCATTCTGGAATAATATTAAACACAGACATAAAACCACAGATATTATTTTTATTATTTCATCATAAGCTTTGGTAGATCAATTCCTATCAAGTGTTAAGTGTTAAACTATCACCTATCTCAGCCGATGAGTTTAGCTTCTTTCAAGTACAATCCTAAGATTGTACCACAGAGCACTAAAAGGCGATGAAACCCACACACACGGAGCCACAGACCAAAACAGGTCTGAGGGTCAGTATCCCAGGTCTGAGACCAGCAATAACTAATAAAACAAAGTATTGAGCGATCATGTCAAGGCTGCCTTATAATTACAATGTGAAAAGTTGCCAAACAATCCTGACAAACTATGAAAAGAAAGGTAATATTCTACCACTTCCACAACCTCTTTGACAAAACCGGCCTGTGGGAGAGGTTCACTCACTTTACGATAAGAGCAAATAAAACCAGACCTGCAAGAAAGGTTTACGGTCCTCCTAAAGTCCAGACACTTACTGTCCTTGTTTGGGGATGACATCAACCCAGGGAGACATTTTTGCAGTACAATCAAAACATCTCTAAGAACGTTTCATATAAGCCTCCCTGAATTGTAACTTAGTTTTTAACACTTTCAGTAACATCCAAGGACATGAACGTTTTTCCCCAGTTTCTGGTTATAGCCATTTTCTACCAGTTTCCTTCTGGCTATGCACATCTTTTCTCACCACAAATGCTGCAGGTTAAAAGAAGGTCACCTACAGTCTCTGCAGTCGCACTGATTAAAATGACAGACTTTACTCTTCTGTTAATAACTGACCATGTAAAGATGTTCTGAGAAGGTCAGACACTCTAGTTACCAAGATGGTCTGTGCACTCACAGGACTCCACATTTAACAAAAGATGGAAAAAAGATTGTGCTTAATTTAAAACCAACATCCAGTTATGTACTGCCTCTATTTCTCAAAAATTATCATTATTACAAAGAAGACGTTTGGTAGAAGTGGCAAAAAGAACACAATAACTGTACTATAATAATAATTATAATAACACAAAAAAGCATAAATTTCACATATAATCCTAAAACAATGTAGCCAGTCTCTGTAGCTCATAAATGTATTCAACCAATTATACATGAAATATTTAGAGGACAGTTTACTTGCTTCCACAAAGTGTATTCCTACAGATAACTGAATTGGAAGCTGTTAAAATCTGTAATTTATGAATGATTAAAGTTTTGCTTGTGTGCCTTGCTGGAGTAAAATGTCATTGATCCAGTGAATGGAGATGCTCGGGCATACTGCTGGCTTCGTGTTTCTCCTTCACCTTCCCATATGCGCCCTACCTGGCATGCTCTGGCGGTCGATAGCCATCACTATTTACTATTAGGAGCCCATAGCCTGGCAGCCGTCTCCAGCAAACGCCCACAGACTCAGAACCACACCAGGCACCAGTTCCTATGGGATCCCACATAATGAATACCGACAATATGCTCCTGAGGGGCGAGCTGGCTGCTGGTGTGATCCCAGCCCAACAAAACAAGTCTGACCCTCACGCCTGAGAAAGCGTCACAAGAACTACATGGATAAAGCAGTCACGTAGTTTCTTTACATATGACAATCATGACAAACTAGTACAAAGAATATCGTTAGAATATCTGTTAAAAAAAAAGTTGATAACCGTGCAGTTCTCAATAATAAAATGAAGAAATTTCACTGTGCAAATTCTTATGAATTTTTAACTTTGACTTAAATTTGGCAGTCCATTACTTATATCAACTAATTTGTCAAGACAGGGAAGTTAATAATTTATGGTATCTATATATATTTTTTAAAATAACAGTTGTTCAATTAAGTAGGCTAGTATTAATCCTACTGCCTCCTTAGAGTTAAAATCTGTAGGGTGATAATGGAGTACGGGGAAAAAGATTAAATAAAAAAAAGATTTGTAATCCTTTTTTGCTACAGAAAATGGCATGGGCAGTATGTAATTAGGGTATTTGCAGAGAGGAAGAGGCAGAGAAAGTGGAGGGAGAGAGAGATGCAATGAGAGTCAGCCAGTGTGCATGTTTACACAACATACAGGAAGTTGTGCAATGCCAAGTGCACCCCTCGAAGCCCTTTTCTTCCTCTAATTCAGTTAAAATGCCAAAAGATATCTTAGGTGGCCTTCCAAAGAAATCCCACAGGAAACAGGAGCTAGCATCCGTAGCGCCCCAAAGGGGAGGCTAGTATCTCGCCGTCCGCTCCTTTACCTTCTTTTAAACGTCAGCACCAAGCCCAGCAGGATGATTACAAACATGAGTATCCCGGCAACGACGCCCGCCATCTTGACTGTGCCGTCCACCTGCTTCTCAGGCTCGACTGCATTCGAGTTCTGGGTGGATGCTCCTGCAGGTGAGGGGGCGGGGCATAGTGGGGGACACAGACACATCACAGAGAGGAGGAGGGGCTTTACTGCGGGCAGCCACTGCCCACTGACCAATCTCTCAACACAAAAAGCAGACGGTGCTACAACGCATATCACAAGAACGATACACGGAAAAAAAAATTCACAGTGGTCACACAGGCATGCAGTCAAACACCGGGGCCTTCCCAATTGCTGTCTGGTATAAAATCTCAGTCATAACTTAGGCTTAGGAGAGGGGCATCATGTTCAAACCTACTCTAAAAGGTGTAAACAGGCTAGCAGGCTAACATTTAAATTCTATTTTAGCAACATTTGCAATAATAACAATAAGGTTCTTCCATCAGGGAGCTTGTGGACGCAGGTGCTTCTTCTTCGGTCACACACAGCACTATGATTTAACAAAGCATGACACACGGAAATGTGCCACAGTAGCCAAAACTCGGCACGAAGGCATGGTTGTCATTTTGCATTTGTCTTCCTGATAAAACCCAAGGTAATACTACTGTGCAAAAATCTGACAAAATTTTAATCCACACAAATGGAAATGACAAATGGCAATGCACAAGTTAATAACAGATAGCACATACATAATAAGAAGATGACAATAAGGCTAAGTTATTAAGGGGCTTTTAGAAATTACACAGATAAAGAGGCAGATCCTAGCAAGCTATAGTCAATCATTGTTCTGAGAGAGTATTTGCGTAGCATTTAAAATTGTTGAGTATAGAGGAAGAAAACAGATTTTTACTTAATTACATTTTGGCACTCTCACTACATTTTTTTCTTCAAATTTATTTGGTGTCACTGCAAGGCTGTTCATTACATCTGTTCCTTTAAACAATCAAGTGTGCCCACTACTTTTACAGTAGATCAATAAGAACATATGCACCACGTCTTATAAACAGAGCGCCATGGACACCTGACTGCAGTGACGGATGGTGCTTGGCATTTGGAGTCTGTGGATAGCTAGATGGAGCATGCAAAGCCTCACTCTGGATAAGAGCGTCCGCTAAATGCTGTAAATGTGTTTTCTAAGTCCTGCATTTTTGATCAGTGTCTATTGCAGTTACACTTTATTGGACTACACACAAGTTCACGTTTCATAATAATCGATTTAACAAAATATGAAGCTGTGATATATTTGCACAATAATGCTATTATTTAGTAGTTCTAAGTCATTCAGTGGTTCGGAATAAAACTTCGCATTTGAGTAGCATTTTCACATTACGTTGCTTTTACTTTTTTGACTCCCTCTTCCAAAACCGTAAATTTCAGATATAAAGCACTGGTAAGATCTTATCTTTTGCACAACAGTTGCGTAAAATCATAAACAAAGCAATGGGTTAAAATAAAAAAGATCAGCGCCAGTGGGTAGAGAAGGGGCATGCAGGAAAGCTGCAGGGAGAGAGCTTGCGTATTATATTTTTCGAAGTGATGAAATGCCGTCACGCACACCGGATGTTTACCATGGTGAATAATGAAATGGTTGAGTGAGCACGACGGGGAAAACGGAAGCAAGACACAGAAAAAGAAATGGCATGTTCCATCATCCCACCCACTTTATACCCCTTACCGATCCTTGGCCAATCAAAATGGATGCCCGTTTGTCGGCACCAAATAGTCGGAGATGATAATTCTGTGGCTTTCAGCTAATTAGGATGATGACTCAGGGTTTGTTAGAAAGCATTATGACTCACAGCTCATGCTGCTGCTTTATTTTTCATGACTTGCTCCTGTACCTTTGAGATAGTTCCCTCACCACATATGTTGTTAATGAATATCTATGAATATCTTTAAACATACAGAAAAGGTCACTATCACTGAAACTACTTAACTCGCCCCAATCGATCAGCCTGAAGGAGGCAGTATACGTGCTAATCTCCTAAAGATTGTTCCTGATTTTCTTTCCTGTGGTACTTTCATCAACTGTATTGCCCAGAGTTCCAGAGCATCTTCTTAAAGACACGCAGCATAAATTACCTACCGAACCGCTGCAGCCACAGCATTTTAACAGACACATTTATACCCCCAAATTTTGAAAGAAAGAGCAATAGAAGTATCTAAAACACACAAGAAAAAACAGGGTGGCCATAAAACCAAACGAAGACAGGAACCTTTATGAAAAAAAAGCTAACAATTTTACAAGACCCAGGTCACCCAACGTGGCTCCAACTCCTAATGAAAATGTCATTTAAATGGCAGCATGGCCTTGCTTCGAAATTAGGAAGCTTCTACATTAGGTCTGACTTTAAAACTAAAGAAGCCCTGACGATACTTTCAGGCGTCCCTCTAACATCTCAAACTTATGTAGACATACTGCAGTATGACACCACTTAAGATCTTTTTTCAAACAGATAACTATTTAAAGATTGTTTCCCAATCCACCCCTGAGAGTTCGTTCTTTTTCAAAAAGGGCTCAATTCTTTTCTGTTTCAATTTGTGATTAGCCTTAATTTTATTGACACTATGTAGAATACAGAGCCAATTCTAATATCGCTGTAGTCTTAGCTAGCATAAAAATATTACAATTTCAATAGCAGTCAATCACATCACATTTAGTTGGTTTTGCACATGCCCACAAACATGGCTGCTCAGAAGCAATCTAGCTGTCTAAATCAAATGCTTGACCCGAGGCACAACATTCCCATTCCTGTCATTACAGGTAACCTTTTTTTGTTCAATAGCTAGAATTTGCTGGGTTCAGTTAAAAACAAATGAGCAAAACGGAACAAAACAATTCACGAATGAGTAAAGTGTACCAAAAAACATACTTTGGTATTTTTTATTGTGTTCTTTGTTTCTCTCTTAGTCTTATTAAGAAACAGCTGAGTGACACAATTGAAAGCAGTTGTAATTTATTTAACATTATTGCATTATAACCTGTAGAATGTCTGTGCAGTGTAAACAGTAGTGTCATCTATGCCAGTTTTCACTCAGCAGTGGCTATGTGTCAGTGGTAGTTCACGTGTCTCACAGGTGAGTCAAGGTCAGCCATGCATATCTCACTGCTATTCCAGCCTAATTCAGTGTCCTTTGATTGGGTTCAGCAGGTCACGATGTAACAATAAAAGCCCATCTGGCTATCTACCCCTTCACCCCATCTGGTGCCATGGAAACCACACCATAGATTGACTAAACGGAGATCTGACCATAAAATCCCCCCAGTTTATCTTCTTCAGCAGGCTGCAGACCGGAGGTAGAGTCTGGAGAGATAGCACTTTGGCCATGAGATTTTCACCGGAGATCCATATGGCAAGGACAGAGTTTGCCCTCTTCCTAATTTACTACTGCATTAAATATAACTAAAGCCATGTTCTGCAAAAGGAGCAGGGAAGACAATCCTATTTCTGCTCAATCTTTTAACAGGACAGGTTTGTTTTTGGGTTTATCACTTGCTTGGGGAGAAAATATTCCCATTCTTTGCCCTCTACAGAGTCAGTGCACATTTAAAACCAGTGTAGCAGAATCCCTTACATTTATGGATAACTGTAGGTTCTCTGGTTATGCGTGACTTACACCTTGTTACAGAGTGACTTAGAACTCTTTATATGCAGCACAGTTGTGTAATCCGCATAGGGAAAAATATAGACAATTAAATTCAACCAATTAATAGCAGGAATTAAAGGTTCTTCAGCTGAATCTATATTTCATAGGAAACGATGGGACAAAACTTTCATTTGACCCCTCTGTCTTGCACTATCACTAT
Organism: Mormyrops boulengeri; assembly: GCA_026781065.1. Classification (NCBI taxonomy): domain Eukaryota; kingdom Metazoa; phylum Chordata; class Actinopteri; order Osteoglossiformes; family Mormyridae; genus Mormyrops; species Mormyrops boulengeri. The sequence goes on from JAODLD010000136.1 coordinate 882,912, forward strand.
TTGCTAGGCAAATAATAAAAATGTACTTTTGGGAACTGTTTCATATTTAGTTAACAGCGATTGCAGATATGTCCGTGATGAGAATACACTGTGCAGCATAGGTCTGCAATTTTTACATGCGATAATATGACATAATTAAAAATCCTGCATCATCAATAAATTGCAAAATCGGAAAACAGTGGATTTCATAATTCATAAACTTGCTAAAGCTCACAGCTAACTTGTAGATTAATGTGCAAGTATGAACTTAAATTGCACTTTTTCTGTTTTGAAAAATGGTACCTGTTTTATTATACAGTACTTGAAAGATATAAAATAGGTCTTTTCCGAACCTAAAGTCAGTTTACATTATTTTTAATAAGGTTTGCAACTTCTACATGTACATAATGTAACATTATTAAAAAATCTTGCATAGACAATAAAATTGCAAATCAGCCTATAGGGGGTTTCTCCTATTTCCTGCTACAGCAGATAAGGGCAGATCCTGAAAGAAGCATGACACCTATGAAAACCATTACATTTAATTGGAGATGTGTAACATGTACTAATCATGATCATAAGTAATCATTCCAAAAACATATACTTCATCAGTTTATGCCTATAAGCGGTCGCTAAAATTGTGTCAGTCCATTCAGGATCGACCATCATTGTAGCTGTTAGAAACCAGCCATATCCTTCAGAGGTCCTTGGCAGAAGAAAAACCCTTAACAGAACTTAAGTTTTATTCATAGACCTGATGAATTACCATTGTTAGGAGAAGCAGGAAGTACCCTGATGCTCTGAAATAAAAGGTGCAGTGATGAGTCAATGGCATTGCGTCACCCATCCCACAAGCCCCTCCCTCATTCCTCTAACATCAGAGGTGACTGCGTTCTCATCTGCCGAACTCCAAACATAAAGGTCATGCATTTGTAGAACTACTAAACCTGTAATACATTTTTGGGTTGGGGAGGGGGTGGCTAGCAGATTTTATTTAAAATCTAATGGACCTTATAATTGTGACATGATTTCTGAGTCCCTGTCCTCAGCCCCTCATCAGCTGGAGCCCCCACCTGTGATTCCCCTCTGCTCTTTGCCTCAGCTGTCACAGCAATATTGATTAAGATTACCGCAGCTCTTTCCCATTAAAACAATAGGGGTCCCCAGCAGACAAGCAGTCTGGCACCCCCCCCCCCCCATGAATACCCAGGTCTTTTAATTATCTACCAGCACTTTGTCTCTCGTAGATATTCTTCTGAGTCTTTTCAGGAAATTTATGTGAGCCCAGCAGAAATCAAAGCTCGAAATAATTGAAGGAATTCCACACCATCCCACAATATATTACGAAAATCACAATCTTGCAACAATTAAACACCATTTCCTCAGAACAAGAGAACTGGCTACCTGCCAGGATAAAGTAGTCTATTTTTCTTTGATTTCTGGGTAAAATTACGTAGCTAAGGGATTACCATCTGCATGGTAGCGTGGCTAGAACTGATGTTACATATCTGAACTGTAAACAAAGCACTACAATAACACTACAATACGATCCAGACCGAGGAATTCCACAAAGGCCCTTGCACTCCGTGGGACGTTTCTAACAAAATCTGCAAATAACATACATATGGATGTATTCGATTTTAATATTTTAACTTAATTATAATGATTATCGTTATAATTATTTAATATAAATAGTAATTATTAGTGCAATACTGCACAGTCTACTCAGGTAAATAAAAAGCAGTAGCACAAGCTCACTTTTTATATTAATTGGCCATAAGCAAGAAAATAAAATAGATTTTTTGTTGAATGAAAAAAGAAAGCCACTTCTTATTTATGGCACTCAATGGACAGGCCGCAATCCTCACCCGCCTCGACGGCACCACAAACACACTGCAATTATAGTACGGCAGCTCTGCTGCCTACTTCAGTTTTCGGGCTTGGGGGTGAGGGGACAGGGCAGAAGTTCTAAGGCCACACAGCAGACGGAGGGCCCCCGTCATATCAGCTGTCATTCTCAGACTGAAAGAGCAGGCATGCGTTCATGATAATGGTGTTAGAGAGCAGAGATGGGCTGCGAGACGTCACCTGAACACAGATCTAGCCACACGCAGACCACACGGCTTGAATGACATCTATTCCACAAGAGGTCATCACTTGGATTTGCACATGAACACAAAACAAGTCACCACTCAAACACCAACACAAAAATACACATACATTCAAGGAAAAAAAAATTGGACTTTTGATTCCCTGAGGGCTTTTGCTGAATACACAGCAGAGTAGAGCTTAAATTGTTCTCAGAAATTACCACAACAAAAGCCCTTATCTAACTCACCAGGGAAATAGGCATTTCCCAGTGAGACACACTGTTACTTTGAGAGATGGACACTTTGAGGGCTGTGTCATCAGCAACAAATAAAGAAAATGAAATACTTTCAAGGTGCACAATGCATTATGGGTGATATCCCTTTAAAAGGGAAGGGTTTCTGGTGTAGATAAAAGTTAGTCTATGTCATTATTTTTTAAGTTTTGCTCAGAAACTTGTTAAAGCTCACACCTAATTTGTACATTAATGTGTACATTTGAACTTAAATTACATTTTTCTGTTTCATAAAGTGCTACACATTTTACACTACTGTGCTTGAAAGTTATAAATGGTCTTCCGAACCTTACGTCTGTTTACATTGTTTTTTAAAAAACCCCACATTCAATAAGATTTTTTATTATTATTGCCATAACATTTGCATTCCAAATATGATGATTAAGATCTGACCAGACACAGCAAAACCAAATGTCCTCAGTTGCAAAAAAAAACTTTTACTTTGAACTTTCACACGTAGATATAATCGGTGCAGTGACAGGGCCAGGATTTGAATTTTCACTGAATCAGAGGTTTCAAATGTTAACCTCTGTGTGTAACCTTAGTGAATGGGGGGTGGAATTTAGTTGAGACCGATCAAAATTTTAATCAAGCTAGACTGGATCCTTGCAACTCGCTTGCCAAGTTCCCGCGTTGAGCCTGTTCTACACTCATCCACAACAACTATCTTTCTGTCATTCAGAAGCAAGACTCTGAGCAAAACTGTCCATAAATTAAAATACAGGGATTTTAAATAATAGTAATAATAATACTAATAATAACAAACAATATGGAGATAAACAACATTAGGGCACCAAGATCTTAGTAGCATTAATGACATAAAAAACTACACTTTGGTTTAGGATCAGACATGCAGCCAAATGCATTAAAAGTGTAGTAAAGAAACAAATGAAACAGAATACAAACAAATGGGAAATTAAGTAATTAAGAGAGAACAGAATGCAGAAATCTGTCTATGGAGCAATAATCACCTTCACTGGGGATGACAAGAATGTATGGCGTTGTTATTTGCCCCCTACCTATTACCACTAAGAACAAGGTTTATCGTTCCAGGTCGGCATGCATGAGAGAAAGGAAACAAAGAAAAAAAGTCTAAAAACAAAATACTGCTCCATCATCAAGACTTCCGGGTCTTCGCTTGAATTGCAACAAATTAAAGGTACAGCTGTGAGCAGAAACGTATTCAGGGAGATAGTAGGGCTGACACCATTTCTCAGTACTGCGGGGTCCACAGATATTGACAACTGGGTGTGGTGAAACCAAAAAAAAAAAGGTTTGGAAGCTCCATAGAAAAGGAGCTCCTTCGTGGAGGTATCACTAAAGAATTTATGTGGCTGTTATCAAAGGAGAGAGAAGTACTAGGGGCATTTAACATGGCTGATGTTCAGAGATTCATTTTTAAATGAATCCATTTGAATCTTAAATGCACTGATGTCAATCTGTGATTCTGACTCAGAAAAATATACATATATATATATATATGATATATGTATACACAGGAACAATGTTTTAACTTTGTGGCACAGTTTGTTTATTTTCATTTTTTTATTTAAATCTGGGTAATAACAGCACAATAACAGCAAGCTATTATGATGAAAATTGCACTTTCAATTGCAATCCTGCTCTACTGTGACTGTGTATTAATTGCTCGGCAAAAACAAATACAAAATGCCACAAAGTTGAAAGCATGGCTTTTTCGAAGCAGACACACAAATGGTACCTCCCACTCTAAAAGAAAAGACTGAATTCATGAAAAATGGCTGACAGACACAAAAGACATAAGTATAATTGGTTCATGTTTACACAGATATTAAAACTGATGCTTAACAAAATGATGACATGATTCTGAGGCCTAACAGTCCTTTGTGTCATAAAAAACAAATATCTAATATTAAGATTTCCATAAATGATATTTAGAAATCATATCTGAGAATATTAAAATACTAAACAAAAAGTGATATGAGAAAAAAATGTAAAATAAAAAAAAAAACATGCATATTTGAGTTTGATGTGTTTGCGAATGGTCAAAATAATCTTTTAAAGTTTAAATCTGATTAAATGTCTATCCTGGCTTTTATAACACAGGACTTATATATAATGCCAAGCTTTTTGCATTGTGATCAGCAATGAACAGTATTTAATACCCCCAGGGACAATCTGAGCAAAATTACCCCGAAAGAGGCTGTAGGTACAATGGGGCAGCAAATGAGCCCCAAACATTCATGTTCACATCATTAGTCATGTAAATAATGCTACCAAATTATCATTATTACTTAGGAGAGCTTGTATCAAGCATCAAAAGGGAATAAGGGGATATACTGAGCAAACAGAGTCACCCATTGTACCTACATCTTTAATAACAACAACCTCCAGATAACATATTACAGGAATTTTCAGCTTTCCTTTGGTTAATTAAAATAGCATGCAGAAACATCACTGAAAATAGCATACCTTTATTAGCCAGTCGCACACAGTTGATTTTTGTTTCCTGTAAAGAGAAATAAATGAAATAAGTTTAAAAAAATGTTAATTAAACCACTTTGGTGTGCACTTTTAGTAAACTGCATGAGACATGACAGACTATTGCATCAAGTCACGAGGGAGCACGCTAGAGATATAGGAGCCCAAATAGGAGGAGTCAGGCCACTAGATGAGACGACAATCAAGTCAGCACGAGTCCATAGCTGACCTCCAGCAGCTGTTACGTCATCATGCCTATAGAGAGCACTGATCTGCATGAGTTAATTGCTGCAATACACCGTAATCAGGTCATGTTCCCTCACTCCTGCCCCCTAGCTGCTGTCCTAGACCCTGCTACCTTCTAGGGCTGCTCAATTATGGAAAAAAATCATAATTGCGATTTTTTGGTCAATACTGAGATCGCGATTATTTATTGATTACTCACTGACTTTGGAAATGTCATGCATTTATTAAACTTTTTAAAAATGTGTCTTTTTAGCAGTGGATTTCCTTTAACTCTAAATAAAATTCAGTTGAGAAAGAGACTAAAAAGGGGATAGAAAGTGGTGTGCTGGTTTATAACACAAGACAAAATGGGATCGTCATTGTGAAATGAAATGCAGCACAATAATCGTTTTATCTCGATTATTTTGTTTTGATAATCATTGGAAGTCAAAATTGTAATTGAAATTAAACTTCGATAAATTGCCCAGCCCTGCTACCTTCTCAGCTGGAAAGAAGAAGATTGCATTTATATAGCACATTTTTGCTACTCTTCAGAGTACTTAAAGCGCTTCACAGCTATACCTCACATTCACCCATAACACATTCATACACCAGTGGCAAAGGCTGCCATAAAAGGCACCAACCTGCACACCAGGAGCAATTTAGGGTTCAGTGTCTTACTCAAGGACACTTCGATGGGGTCAGCAGGAACCAGGGCTTGAACCTACAACCCTCCGGTTGCCGAATGATAGCACTACCTCGTGCGCCACCATCTTCCCCCAAGTCTTCCAGGATACCCTCCTCTCCAACCCTATTCACATCGCCGCGTGGCCTCTGGCCCTCCCGAAACCCCAGAGACACCATGTTTGTGGTCTGCATCTTGACCAGCACTGACCCCAGCTGCCCTCCATGTGCCCACAGAATGCAGGCAGGTCCTGTCAGATGCACACGGGCTCAGCTCGCACGCACTCCCTAAAGTCAAACGAAATCTTACACCTTTGGCTGTCTAACTACCTTTTACCTCTCTGCACCCTAGTGATAAACAATATGAGGAAAATATATCACTAGAGCCCTATATAAAGTATCAATGCTGCTTTAATTAAGAAAGAATGCAACACAGAATTCCAACATTATTACTCTTACTGTTACTCTTAATACACCTTTGGCTAGTGGGTGCAGGATTTGAAACCTGAATTCTGAAGGTGGGAGCCACTATGTCATAATAATAATAGTTATTATTATAATAATAACAATTATTATTCCTGTTGTTATTGTTTTGTAGCATTAGCATAATACTTCATACCAGCCTCCACCAGAGGCCCACAGCCTCAACATTTTATTGCAGTCTCCCTAACCTCATGCAGTGACCTAAAGCAAACTGAAGCCATTCACTCAAGCTACTTAATGCTGCCAAAGATATTATAATGCAGGGAAATCCTCAAGGCGAATAACGTGGGAGCTCCATCAGTCGGCATCCCTGGCAACGGGTAGCACAATGCTCACACACAAAGAACACAGCTCTCCCCAAACACATCCGTGTGCGGCCAGGGGGTACATGTTCACCTAAACACATCCGTGTGCAGCCAGGGGGTACATGTTCACCTAAACGCATCCGTGTGCGGCCAGGGGGTACATGTTCACCTAAACGCATCCGTGTGCAGTCAGGGGGTACATGTTCACCTAAACGCATCCATGTGCAGTCAGGGGGTGCATTTTCACCTAAACGCATCCATACGCAGTCAGGGGGTACATGTTCACCGAAACACATCCATGTGCAGTCAGGACATATATGTTGACCTAAACACATCTGTGTTAAGGAATCAGATTTGTGACACACAGCTTTGAACTCCAAGTCCTGCTGTTAAATGGGATAGGTTTGATAAGCAGCATCAAAATAATAATAATAATAAGCTTACAACCATAAATCTGATCTGGGCACTTGGCAAACAATTAGTATTACCAATGTATAATGATCTTGGGAGAGAGGCACACTGTTCGATTCATTAAATTTCAGTAGCAGTCCATATCAGGTTTCAGGATGCTATATAATTAATTTAAATTAACCTGCAATATTGATTTTCCCATCACCACTGTTGAAATTCTGCTATGTAAGGACAGATCTCATCCAGCCTAGGGAGAGCACTTGTTTCACTGGTGATGCTGTTTTCCGATGCTTCACTCGCATGACCCAGGCACGCCAGGTCAAGAAAGAGGGGTTCCGCGGGATTTGGGAGAAAAGTTTGGACATAACAATAATAAAGATGATGTGCAATAAAAAAGAAATCCTGACACAAGTGACAGCGCTTGATCCACTAAACAGAGCCAGTCGAGAGCCTTGGTTTTCACTGAAAGACTTCCAGCAATGAAAAATGAACTGCAGTGATGGGGATAAAGAGACAAGTGATTTGTACTCGGCCAGTCATGGTCATTCCCCTGCCCTTCTGATAGGACTGGGCAGATTAAACTGTCAGAGTTTATTCAGCATCACAAACAGCCAGCCCCTCCTCAGGACGACCCCAGCAGCAGTCCACTCTACTCCAGGCTGGTCAGTAAAGCGCAAAGCCAGAGACTTCCTGCATTTTCCACCTGACAATGCAGTGACACGTCAGTCCAGCAGCTCTGACCGGCATGAGGCCAAGCTTGCCTCTGGGAGGATGCAGCAGCACGCAGTGCCAGCAGCAAGCAATCAGGCACAAGCAGAATCTGTTTCTCTGACAGTTTCTTTCCATCTACCTTTTTTAAATCCATATAATACTTAGGACATGTTGGTCTTGCCGAGTATAAACTTAAAATCAGTGCATGTTCAAGCCTTTGAAACTACACCACTTTCAAAGTGACTAGTGCTAGACCACCTAATTCGTATAGTGATGAAGTCAATAAATGCAACATATTTATAACAACATTGGCTACTCAAACTCAAAAATTATTTTGGGACTCAGTCATTACAAAGTATAAATCATTTTTTCCTAATATATTAATGTTAATGTTTAATTGCAAATTTAGAGACAAAACCAGTAGGCAGGATGGGGAACTAAAATGCCCAGATGTTATTCATGTCACTACCCCCAAACAAAAAAACAAACACTCAATTCATGAAGGGAAGAGCTGAAGCAATCCATAATTTTTTTCTGATACAACCTTCGGCCATCCAGCTGCACAAACACTGAAAAGGACAATGAGGGATCTCTCACCCTCTACATACTGCTCTGAATCGCTCCATCATACTCAAAAACCCCCATCTTCTCAAAACCATTATTGTCATGAGGTACCCCATCCCCCCCCCATACACCTGCCGCAGAAAACCAAATCTGGTATTGGTCTGAGTATTTCTGAGAGGGAACGAGGGGCTTTATTAAAACCACACCACATTGTCAGGTTCACCCAAAGGGAGGAAGGTGACAATGCCCCCCAAAAGTCACAAATAAAAGAAGAAAAAACATTTAAAGCAACCAGCAAACAACAGGAAGCCAAGAGCTGAGAAGAGAAATGGGAAGGGGGATGGAAAGACTTCTAAGAAATCAGCGGTGACTTAAATCTTCTGTACAGCATCTGACTTCAGGAAATGTCAGCACCACCATTTCAAAATGCATTCAGAGTAATTTTTCCCCCCCTTCTTCTGACGATTCACGTTGCTCTTAGCCGAGTGACATTTACGGCACAAGAATGTACATTGGTAATGCCTGTAGCAATTCAGCGGCTCTGAAATTTTTGAAATTTAAATATCTGGGGAAAAGTATGCTAAGACAGCTACAGTGCTGATAACGGGTGAGCTCCGTTTACTGTCGTATGTGTACCACTCTAGCCTGTATTCAGAAGCTCCCACCACACCAAAGTGGGGAACTTTTGCACACGATCCACAGTTACTGTAACAAAAAGCAACTCTGGCAATCTGTAAAAGCTGCTTCACTTTCTGAATCGCTTAGGGAGGAGGACAGGGACAGGCCATCTAGCTAAACTGCTAAGGCTTTCTAAGTACGATATCTGTGTTAATCTGTGGGGGAAAAAAAACAATAAATCACCACCTATTTTGCCGGTAATATATGTTTTATTTCTGTCTGGTGTTAGAACTTTTGAATTTACTGTCCTTGAATGGAGGTGTCCCCGAGCATAGTAATATACAATGTGATGCTAATTAACTGTTGTCAGAAACAAGTAGCGGCAATGCTAATGAACATAAATTCTAATTTATTGCAACACAGCACTAGAAACTCTGCAAATGAGCGAAGGCAGGCTGGCAGAGCTGCAAAAGCAGGTCTGCCTAAGAGCTGTTGCTCAAATTGTTGTCAGTGACAAGAGCCAGAGGTGAATACCAATATATTCCATACTTGTGGTCCCTACTCTTCCGGTGTGGCCTGGGGACCCCAGATTTCACAAGGAAGCAGCCTCATAACAACACAATCCTCAAAAGAAAAAGTGGCATTCAAATAAAAATTACCCCCCCGCCCCAATCCCCTCCAAAGCTTCTGTTTTTATTCAGGAAAATGGGACAGTTTCAAATGTTGGCTGCTCGCTGATTGAAAGAGTCTAATAAGCAACAAACAACAGGGAAGTACCAATAAAAATATACCTGCGGCCAGTGCCTCTGAGACAGATAATCAAAACACAGCTATCATTAGATGTCAAGGGCTAGGTCATTCCTGGCTTTGAAGTCCATGTGGGACATGAAGATAAACCACTTGACTTTTATAGGTTGTAATTGGCCACAAAGAACTTTGCACACTGATAAGACGCAATTTACAGTAGCTGAAAAACCTGAGCAATGAACAATAAGCAGCAGGCGCAGGAATAGGTTGCCTGTGTAGAGCAGTTACTGCCCAATTAGGCTACTTTGGTGTACTATTCTCTAGCTATTGTACTGAAATACCCTACCAACACTACTGATTCCTTGCTGTTACCAGAGGTTTTTGCACACCAAGAACCACACTAAACAGTGTCACATTTCATATCATTCATATCTTGCACAGTTATCAGGGATTCAGGGGGAGCTGTGTATTGTCTGGTGGCACCCATGAACCCAAAAGAAAGACCTCAAATCCATCACAGCTTTTTGTTGGAAAGATTCCTAATATTCCTGAGCACCCCGGAACTTGACTGGGATGCTAGAACAATAAGAGGAATCGGAGACGGGTCTTTATGGGCGGTACGGTTGCACGGTGAACGGTTTACTATTCTCCCTGCATCATCATAGGGTTTCCTCTGGTTTCCCTCCACAGTGCAAAAATATGCTACAGTGAATTGATGTTAACCAAATTGTATGTAGGTGCAAAATGTGTTTGCCCAGTGATGGGTTGGTGCCTCCCACCCTAGGTTATTCCCTGTCTTGCACCCATAGCTTCCAGGATAGACTCTGGACCCCAGTGACCCTGAATAGGACAAGCAGGTACAGAAGATGAATGGATGGAGATCGGTTCCTGTGTGATGGGAAATGCCCCATCCACCCGGGGCCAGATCACCTGCACCACTCACGGGAGACACCCACTTAATTCCTGGTAACTCAGCATAGTCAGCCACTCAAAGCCTGATACACGTGTTCCTCAATTGCCAAAATACAAAATATAAAAGTTGTCAAAGCCAAGGCATGCCTGACAGGGCTGAGAATGCAGCATGGACCCACATTCAGTAACAGATCTGCACTAACAACAACACAGCATTTTAAAAATTCTCAAAGGCAGAAAGTATTGCACATTCTTGCATTTTAAATCTGTAACTTTTACCTATTGTTGGGAAATCGATTATTTTTAAAGGCATTGTATTTATGACACCCTGTAAGACTAGTGTCATAATGCATTACAACTCTAGTAAAAAATTAAGAGAGCATGGCAAAATTTTCGGTTTCATTTCATTTCGTGCCTGTGTAAAATATACATACTTGTTGCAAACTCCAGCCTGGCTCTTCCCTGCTTCTCATTGATGAAGGGCTTCTTCCTTGCTTTATGGGTCTTGAGTCCTGCTTTTTGGAACCTGTGATGAATTGTCCTAGCAGTGCACTTCACACCACTTAATGTTTCCCATTCTTTTTGACAGTCACTTGAGGTCATCCTCCAATTTATGAGGCACTGCTGGATAAGTTGACAGTCATCTCTGGCATTAGAAAGTTGCTTCTGCCCTCTACCTGGCTGGTTTTTTGGTTATTGCCAGTGTCTCCTTCTTCACCTTGTTTTTGTGTACTGCTGTCTTAGTAACTTTAAGCATGAAAGCAGCCTGCCTCACAGTGTAACCTTCTGCCAGCAGAACCAGGATTAAACTAGGATTTTAAAATGCAGTTTTTAAAAAAAAAATAGAGTGGTCTCTTAATTTTTTCCAGAGCTGTACAAAGTCAAACTGTATTCCAGTCATGTTACTTGAACAGGTAGGTATACCAGAGAAGCTAGCAATGAAACAATAAAATGTATTTCCAGCCATTTATGTAAGTAGTCACCTCGTTATTTAAAGAAAAGCTATCCTTTTTGCAACATACACAAAGTTTAAAACAGATTCTGTAAGAGTATAAATTCTTAAAAAAATTTAGAAATGGTAAAACTGCCTATTAAATATTTAATGTCACAGCCTAGCCGTAATATGGTTCTTGCCAGATTTGAATTTTAAAGAAGCTTTAAGAACATCTGCACGAAACACAGAGATGATACGTAAATCTCACTTCAGGCCACAGGTGTGGCAACAGAGTCACAGAGTCAGAAATCACACAGGAAAAGAGCCCCGAGAGAACAATTTACCCAAGAAACAACATTCAAAGACCAACAGAAAAAGAACAGGTTTAAAAGTAAACCCAGCATCACGAAAGACGACCATGGAAAAACTAGTCGTAAAAAGCATTAGACAATCCCAAAACAGTCATGAGATGGTAATATTGGAGTAACAAAGATAATTTGACCTCTTTCCTATAAACATTAATCTAATAATCACATCTTCTACACTAACATTCAAACATACAAAAACAGAGGTTATAGTAGCTTATTTCTATTTCTAGCTTATGAATTTCTATTCTACTGTTTCATCATCATCATAATTTGTGCAGTGGTTTTAACGAAAGATTAACACCTCTAGATTTCTCAGTCTCAAAGGTTCTGAGGTATACCTGCTCCCCAAGCAGATGTTTGGAGTGCTCAATCGCCCAGCCAACGAGAGCTGCATGGCTGGAGAGACTGTGAGTGTGCTCCTCACACCTGAAGTGGCAGATCAAAGTTATCGATATGACCGAGCAAAGCCCCGAAGATGACACTGACTGACAGTAACACAGGGGTACTCAGGAGGCAACTTACACCCATGTGTCTAAAAAGATCACTAAAGTTTTTTTACGGGGAACATCTAAAGTGGCAGAACGCACCATCCGGCAAGCCAAAGACACCCAGCCTTCCTTCAGTGACACTGCCATTGACACTGTCCCTCCCTCTTTCCTCCTGTCCTGTTTTTCTGCTCCCTTTCTCAGCCTCCCTCCACTTCTTTTGTCCCCTCTCCTCCCTCCTCTCTTCTGCTATGTCCATTCTGGTGATTATGTACTCATAGGTTAATATACAGTCTCCTGCAACAGACCCTTTGGAAATCTAATGGGGTATTTTAAACAACTTAGAGAACCAAAAGATGACTCCAGTGAGCGAGTCAACCACAATGAAACGCAGGAACAGGGGGAGAAGTTACTATTCTGGTTAAGAAAGTGCTTTTCCTGTGCATGCAGAGAGGTCCTTCTGCCTCCGAGGGGAGCAGACATACCCTCAGCCTACCTCAGTTCCCAGATCTGTGGGGTATTTCGTAAGATTTACCATGTAAGCGAACACAAACTAGTTAAACCAAATATTGCCAACTGCGGTAGAGACCTTCACCACGTCACTTATTTTGGATTTGCTTTTCCTTATTTGAAATACATTAAAGCCATTTGTGGAAAAAAGTTTAGAATCTTCATTTTTGTCTATTTTTTTTTTGCTTTTTTAAAAATTGGATTTCAGTTTTCTTACTGGGTTCTGGTTTGGCTGTACAGTATTTCATTCGCACTTGTTTATGGTTTTGCTCATTGGATCCGCAGCCTAGCAGCACTTGCGTCACGGTTGCTTGTTAAGTGTTATCAGACTAACTTGCACTTCAACTCTTAGGAGAAATGACAACCAACCAACCAACCAAAATAAATAAATAAATAAATAAATGCCTGCCAAAGAAATGCAAATTTTAATTTCAAACTACTGCTTTATCGTTTAAAATAATTAGGCTTGCTGATTGGTAGACAAGTGCCTAGTGCAATCAGAGCAGAAACAAATCCTGCTTCTGTAGAAGAGTAGATTACATAAAAAAACTGCCAATGATATTTCCTTTCGGCCCTTTTCATCATCTGCTACTGAACAAAATTAACTCAGTATCATTTTGGATCTTTCTTTCTGGAAGTTTGTGTGAGTCGTTGATCAGTATATGCTACACTCATAATAAAGTGAATTATTAACAGAAATGTGCATCGAAAAACAGTGGGAACTCCAAAAAAAAAAATGACCCGAATTCCACTGGTCAACTTGACACATTTAAGGACTACAAAGGCAGAGCCTCTAGTCTACCAATGACACTCTATACTTTCATAAACCCTTTTCACAACATATCTCAAGGAAATACTAAAATCAGGATTTCATTTAGGCATTGCAGAACAACATTAATAAAGAGAAGCACAAAATCAGTCAAATGTTTTATGAAACGAAGATGATGTTCAATCCATATAACAATGGCTGGTTTCTTCCCACTGAAATTATACATTTATGCAAATAGCAAAGCTCTAAAAGGGACATATCCCATGTAAAGTGATAGCATTACTGTTCAGACATCAATGTACTGTTCCCCTCTTTAGCGCATGCAAAGCAGTTATATCAGGCAGGAATGTGTACATTTAGGTGAAAAAATTTAATTGGTCTGAATAGGTAAACCTGTCATTAGGAGCTGTTCACTCATTGACAAGCCTATGGGCTGAATGAATGAATGAATGAATGAATGAATGAACGAAGGAACAAATATATAAACAAATAAATATTTGTTTATTTATTTGAACGAACGAACGAACGAATGAATGAAACTGTTTTCAACATTAGACAGAAATAGAGTACCCCACAACTCCTTTTTGAATTTTTCCCTTCCTGGATAACTCACTACTATACTGGTTCATGATGTCACAATAATCAAGGTCAAAGGTTAAATAAGACAATACAGCAAACTCACCCCATTGGCTTTGCTCAGAGCCTGAAAGTAAATGCTGTAGCTCTTGGTGGGCGAGAGCGGGGCATTCCAGTACCCGTTGTATGTCTTGTTATCGCCCACCGTGAAGGGCTGCACAAAAGACAGGTTGACGGGCAGCAACTCGGCGGCAAAGTAGTGCGGCGAGTCCAGCACAGAGGCATTCCTGAAGCTGACGGGGACAGAGAAGCACTCGAGCACCTCAGCTGCGCGGCGGGACTTCTGCTTCCGCTCTTCTTTCACCACTAGCTGATAGGCACTGCAAACAGGAATGGGGGGCACAGATCAGTGGAGACCCCACAACTGCAAGGGAATGAGGCAGTAGCTCTCTGCAGAATACTGAACATGGAGACACTGTGAACTTTGACCCCATGTTGCTATTAGTAGATGAGATTCAATGCTTTTAAAGTACCCAGTACAGTACATCTAAGTATAAATATTGAGCAGGTGTGATTATTAGAATTTCTTTGGGTTTGTAAAGCCCTGTATAGCTCAAATGTATTATTATTATCATTAGGGATGGGGCGATCCACATTTTTTCAGTTCCGATCCGATTCCGACAGACCGCTGCCGATACCGATACAGATTCCGATACAAGACCTCTTTTTACTTTGTTATACTTTATATATTATTTTTTTAAGCTAGTAAATACAGATGGAAAAAATGTATGACAAAAAAATATTTAATTAGGCTACTACAAACATACATAACGTACTGTTCCACCTCGTTTGTACATCTTGTTTTAAGCGTTTTTGAGGCATTTGCAGTTCAATATCAATATCATCAAAGCAAGTATACACAAGTGGCGGATGCTTAAAATGCAACACAATTTTTCTCCAATTGGCGTCAGCTCAGTTACACTTTGTTGCGATGGCAGCCCCTCTTGTATCACAAGCTGCAGTCCGAGTTATCAACTCCCAAATCTTCCATTGCTTTTCTTGTCTCACACAGTTGCATGCTCTTTGTTACGTGGGATTGTCCATTAAACGCTATTCCCACCTCTCAAAACTTTATTTTACAAAGATTGCAAATCGCTATGCTACTGGTTTCTGTTAAAAGCGTAAAATATTGCCAGATCGTCACGTCTTATCTTGTGCTCCTCATACTGCAAAGGGTATGCGCATGACGTCGCAGCAGGCAGAAGCCACTGCGCTCACACCCACTGAGTAGCAAAAAAGACCGAGGGGCAGCGTTAGCGTTCGACTTGAATGCCGCAAAACAACACATGTAAAATGGGAAAGAGCTGTCGTGCGATTGATTGTGCAAATAGATTTAACAGGAAATAGGAGCTATCTTTTTAGAGATTGGCAAAAACTAAATAAGTAACACCATCACGCATAGCTGATACCCGATCTGTCAAACAGGTCTGGATCAGCGCCGATACCGATCCGAATATCGGATCAGTGCATCTCTAATTGTTATTATTAAAACATTTGTCTCACTGTTTGCTTTCTACCTCAGCAGTTCCTTACACTCAGCAACCAACCCAAAAGGTCACTTTGGGTGCTTTTCCATCGCACCAGGTATGGTATTTTTGGTACTTCAAAAAAGTACCAAAAGTATGGTACTTCAAGGTGTTGGTGTGTTATGCACAAGCAACTCTCACATCGCAAGGACTGCGATACTCTTTTGCATGTCATCAGGCTTTTTCATGCTTTCATACTGTCAAACATTACAGGTTTAATTTCAAGGGGTTATTATAGGTTTAAGTTTAAGCTTTAAGGTGGGTTGTGTTTTACTAAAACTGTTTGTCATAGGAAACAAGACTTAGCAAGCTTTGCAATTTTAATGGTCATTTTCATGATTATCTTGTGCAGGTTTAAAAAAATCAGTTTAAAGTTTACTGCCACTGCTTCAGCATGACCTCTGCATGCTCCTTCCCAGCCATTCATGATCATTTTCATCCATGCAGTTTAAATTGCTCATACATAGGTTTGTAAGAAATTATTTTGAACTCCTTGTTTGCTTTATAACTTCCCCAATATTTATTAAAATCACAATAACCATTTTTTTCCAATATCGCGCAGCAGTAGTATTTCTTTTTATTTCTTGTCTTTTTATTTCTTGTCAGATCTTCTTCTGGTTCTTCCGACCAGATAGCAATTAATGCTTGGATACCTTCCTTTGCTCACACATATATTATTATTACTTTTTCTTTAACTTTATCATTGTTTTCTGAGTTTGTAACTTTTCCCAAGACAGTGGTTGTATTGTGTTTTAGAGACAGGCTATTTGAATAACCAATCAACAATGACCATATTTGCAAGTCCAACCACAAAGTACTGGAACTTTTGGCACAGGTACTCAACCAGAAGTCAAGGTACCAAAAGTATGGTACCTGGTTCAGTGGAAAAGTGCCCTTTGACTACTTTTGTTAACCAGGATTTTAATGCACTGATCCTTCAACATGCCTCTTGTATGAAAGTCGTAGGAATTGAGATATGATCTTTGAACTATGGAGGCTGATTCTCCAAGCCTGTTCCTGATGGGGTGAAACTCTGGTGTGAAACTGTGAGTAGACCTTGATATAAACAGTTAATGGGACATTTCAGTCCAGTACCAGCAGAGGGAAATCTAGTCCTGATTAGCAGCAGTTGGGATTATCTCTCATTCTGTCTTTGATTCCATTAAGTGTGGGGAGTGGATGGTTCTCCATGAAATGAGATGACTGCACCTTTGTGGGTAGAGCTTCATGAATGAATAAGGACACTTTTTGAACTTACATATTAGAATAGTAGTAATTATTGTAAATTTATGTCAAGAATATGCTTGGCTATTATATATAATTAGCAAAATTCATGTTTCTCTGAAGGACTATGGCAAATTACCCATTCCTCTAATTTCGTATCTTTTATGAGATGTAATTAAAATAACCAAAAAGCCATGCTTCCTCAGAGAGGACACGACTCCACAAACTAATGTCTTTCAGGGCACACCAAACACGTGAGCAGATACGTGTGTGCACCTGAGACGAATAATCATGGCTGCAAAACATGAAGAGGATATTTTGATAATTATGAATAATTTTTTCAAAACCTTCAGTAGTCAAGAAACAAGGATGCTAAAGCTTTTAGCAGAATTACCAGGCTGCCAAATTCAGAAATGTCTTTAAGTTGACATAATTTTTCAAGGATTTATACTAAATGCTGTGGGCAAGATTAAAGGTATTTCATAAGAGATTCTTCTTCTCCATTATGTCATGTTCAACACAGAGTAATTACATCTATCTTGTAAAATTACACAGGACGGTGCAAAGCCATGATCACTTGCTTCCAAAAATGTGTCAGTGTGTTGAATATGTAAATTCATACATATTACACGAGTGCAGACACACACACAGCATATACTTCTACGCAGAACAGATTGGGTGTCATTATGTTGTACTTGGCATTTACAAAAACTTCTCAAACCTGCAAAGCGTATAATGTGATAATCTCTTCAGAGCAGGGATATATAGTGATGGGGGAGGGAGTCTAACTTTCAAAAACACTGCAATTCATATAGAACATGTTTTATTTCTAGAGAAGCTCATCATCTGTGAATGGCTACCACACCAGGTAGTAATTTAGGAGCAGCTGAAACTAAAAATGGTTACACACCTGCTATGTAATTTAAGTTTCTATTGGCTGCAAAAAGTGCTGAACTGTTATCAATATTTAATCTGACTCTCCAATTATTTTTATTGGGGCAGTAATTCCAATTCCCATATTTCTAATAGAGATTATACTACAACAAATTTTCATAGAAAATGTTATTATCCCATGACTGGGTAATTCGTGAACAAAAACTTACTTCACTAAGGCAAAATCAAAGAAAACACACTTTACACAAGTCACCCACGCAACATAAAAACATTATTTAAGTTTGCTGCTTAAAGACACCTCCGTGCAATATTGATGGGAAAACACATAAAACTCTCAGAATAATTATAACCTCATGTTTATACTGGAATTGGGGTGGTTTTGAAAGATAAACACCAGTTAACTTCTTTTGACACGATAGTTAAAACAATCAGTTAAAAACTCTATTATGATGTATACGGTAAATGCAGCAAATCCAGCTTAATCCTCCGGACAAAATGATTTAGTAAACACACTAAGGAAACCCTTCTGTGCAGTTGTTCTTTGAACATAAAGGTCGGTCTTTTCCATCACAAATCAACAATTTCAAACCGACAAAACATTTGCATATCATGTCTCTTTTCCCCCTTATTTTCAAGGCGTTTCTTTTAAAAGGAGAACAAAATGCATGGGTAATTCAAAAGAGACCGCGTTACTCTAGCAGCTACAATCTAAATGGAGTTTGATCCCCTTAATGTCTTTGCATACAAATTGCTCTTATCTGAATGACTGCATTTAATGCTTCAAAATATCCACTGGACTGACAGTAATTCTCTTTTTTCATTTAGCAGAGGCAGTGGACCTTGCGGAAGCGTTTTTTTTTTTTTTTAACTCCCAACTCCCCTGCCCGCTGGAGGAGGGGCCGTAATATTTTATTTAAGTGAAGAGGCTCTCCCTTTGTCCTTCTGATTGGTGTCAGAGGGGAAGCAGACCCCTACTGGTTTGACGCACGGAATAAATTTAATAAATCTAACAAGCGCCAGAGGTCTGAATTACAGGTTACATAGTCGAAAGTGAAAAATCCAGTCCATAGAGAAAAACTTATTCTGAGCTTGTTGACCAGGTGGCTTAAGGCACAAAGAGGGTAAGTGAGAAGCGGGAGGCGCCGTACCTGACTGGTGCTCCTCGGGACTGAGCCGGCTTCAGCAGCACCGTGATGGTGGTGTCGGTCTCGTTCAGGGGCGTGTCGGTCTCGTACTCCGGCATCGAGGGCGCTGTCGCAACGACAGGTAACAGAGCCGTTACAGTGGCTCATTATTTTGGCTCTGCTACACGCGGGCAGAGATTGTCGACAACATTTCTTGTTCCGTTGCCCCCCTCCCCCACGTCTAAAAGTACTGTATTACCATCGCTCCCCATCTTGGGTGGACTGCGTCCCAGGGGACCCCTAACACCTCTCCTACCATTCAAACACTGCTTTATTATACGAGGTCACTGTGTTCAAAATTTCCACAAAAACATATCTGCGCTCTCTTTTTAGAGCCACCTTTACTGCCCAGCTACGACAATGGGTAGTGTGTGGGGGAAAAAAACGAAATGAATATTTTTCAATCAATATTATTAATAAATTAATGGAAAAAAACATACACGAAAAGTCCACTTATGTTCAGAGTTGGGTTATGAAAATGACCGTCCGGCACGTGACGTTACCACGTCCGCCGCTGAGGTAAGCGCGTGGCGCAGTCGTGCACGTGCCGTTGCTGCCGTATTATCTTTGTGGAATATGCAGATGATCCTTATCCATTAACGTGTTATGAACAATGCTGATAAAATAAAATCGCACAAGAGAAGACTTGTAAATGGCGTATCGTTCTAGGATTAAAAGGAACCTCTGTTGACGCTCTAGGCAGCGATTTCATCTTAACACTTGAAAAAAATGTTTACTACCTCATATTAAACAAATCTTTCATGCTATTTAAAAAAATTATACAGTGACCAAAAATTTTAAATGTAACTTTTTAACTTGTGTGAAATTAATTATTATTGTAAAATAGATATGTCATGCAAAGCAGCATGCTTAAACCATGGACTCCAACAACCACACAAAGCTCTCCCTAAACTGATAAAAGCATCAGTTCTGTTCAGTTTTGTTGAGCGACACAAAAGAGAGATGAGAAGGAGAGGTTAATTGTTCTGCTTCTCCTGCAGTGGATTCCCTCACAGTTGAAAGAAAAACAAAATCACAGCAATATTTGACACAAAGTGGGAAAATTATGCCTTTTTAAAAATACAGCTTCACCACCGGCATCAGTGGAGCTTGGCAGATGATTAGAACTGCATTCCATGTGGCACGACCTGAAATTTTCTTTGTTGTTTACCTACATATCTATGTATATGCCACCATTTTCCCAGCATTACAAAGTAAAATACAGCAGCCTATCATCTCAAGTATAATAAACAGACACGGAATGTGCTTATCTTGTGGCTACAACGCAAGAGTAAATGTACAAAAGGTATTGTGTTGTTTATTCAAAACAGGGAACTGTCACTGCTCTGATTTCTTGACATAATAAAGTGAGTGTCTTTCACATGGCTGCAGGCACCCAAACGGTAGCAAATCAGGATCGGGTAAACAATATACCCTAATATTTAGAAGATAAACGATTCTCTCTCTGTGAAACTGATAAGGAGATGCTGTACTGAGGTAATGTACTGTAATGCACAGCGATTGGAGCCACACTTAAGTTAGATAAAGGTCAAAGAATAACGCACATGCGTAGGTTAATGCCGCAAAAACAAAATATGCCAGGAATGTGCTGTAAACTGCTGGAGCGCGCATGGCATACGGGAAAGCTAGTGCGCATGTCACCGCAGATCGGCGCTGACAGCCGTGTCAATAATCAGAGGGTGATCTTTTTAACTATTCAATAAGGAGTTTTCTTGTTTCCCTCCCTTCCACACTAATGGGCCTGTGATTCCACAGAGTTAGACTACATGATTTGCGTTTTTTTTTTTTGACCGTATGGAAACTCTAGTTGTAGGTAGATGTCTTCAGATTGCAGGCTCAACCCCCTGCTGTTTGAAAACATAAGTAAGGTACAGAGCTAAATAAACTCTTCCCAACTTAAGACAAGCTAATTTAGATTAAAAACATAAACAGTCCTCAGGAACGCCCAGAGAGTCCCAGGCCCGAACGTAGCTGTACCAGGTATTCGGTGTTCTTGATTGTTTGGTACTGGGAGCTGGGAGGCTCCATGAGGACTGGGTTGACAACCACTGCGCCATGCAGATGATGATTGACTGGTGAGGTGGGTTAGGGTTAGGGTTAGTGTCTCCAGACTTTGTCACTGTCAGAGTATTAGGGAGATATTTCCTGGTATATTACAGTAAGCATGAAATGTGGAACTTCTCTGTTTGGCCAGCAATAGGCATTTTTACGATCTAAGGGATTCAAAGGACAAATTAACAAGTGGAATAGATAAGGTTTATGAATTTCTCCTCATAATAATAACAAGTATTGCAATGTATATTTATTTATTTACTGCAGGTGAACAAGATGTAGTCCCTCATTCATTCCCCAGGGCCAGGCAGATTGTCATAAACAGTGAGCTGGAACTCTGAAAACAAATAATGTCCAGCTGACCTGTACTTGAACTCAATGACAAAAGTGAAAAGGGGTGAGCCGGGCTGATGATGGAGGTGTGGCGACTGGGGAATGGAGATTAAAAACACGGATAATTGGAAAGCTTCCTAAAAAGAGGCAGCCTTGCTGACTACAGGAAACCACTGCCATGCTTACATTTCAGTTCTGTTAAAGCTCTCCTTTCCTCACCTCGCCATGCGGGGATTTTTCGAGGGGCAGGGGTGGGGGGTGCTGGCGGGCCCCCCTTGGCAAGTAATGTCGGTGGGCAGGGTTGGGGGACTAAAGCAACACAGAATTCAATGATCGTCGGGGTTTGAAAAGTGGGAGTCAGAACTTCAAAAGGGAGGCACTTCCAGTTGTTTGGGCAAAAGGGACAGGTGTTCAGGCCTACTGCCCCCCCCCCCCATTCCCCCCGCTGTGCATGTGCCTGCTCCTCACCTCAAATTCTGACCAATCCAATCAGTCAGACAACAGCCGAAAGCTTTGCCGTATTCTTATACACATGCGAGAACATGCAAAATCCATCTGACTGGGGGGGGGGGGGGGGGGGGGGGGGGGGGGGGGGGGGGGGGGGGGGGGGCGGGGGGGGGGGGGGGGGGGGGGGGG
>JAODLD010000136.1:911076-921658 GCA_026781065.1 Mormyrops boulengeri
GGGGGGGGTCCTATCCTTGAGGCTACAGGCACAAGGTAGGGAACAAGCCATTGCAGGGCACGTTCACACACCTTTGGGCAATTCAGCAACTCCAATTAGCCTCAGTATGACTTTGGACTTGGTGGGGGGAGGGGGACTGGAGTAGCTAGAGGAAACCCCATGCTGACACGGGGAGAACATGTGAACTCAACACACATGGGACACTGGCAGAGGCTTGAACCCAGGTTCCAGAAATGTGAGGTGACAGTGCCACAACAACAACAATAATAATAATGTTATTATTATTTACTACTCCTATTACTGAAATACACCTCAGGGTGACCCTTGCTTTATATCCTATATCCTTCCTGGAATAAGCTCCAGACTCACCATGGCCCAGTACTGGATATGTAATTAGAAGATACATAGATGGATAGATGGATGAAACACACCTGTAACCACTCCTTGATCTTTTTAATCCCCTTACTGAACTGAAAACTTGCCTCCCGGTAATATTTCTGTCAACTTGAATCGGACCCTACCAATGCTGAAGTACTGTCTCTGCAATGTAAAAACTTGAATCCGTGTTGGATTATTTAAAGCCCCCCATTTACCATTAACATTTAAATAGGACACTTCAGCAGTCTTCTGGTATCACGTAAATCCAGTAATTGCCTAGCCTATCAGCAGCATGTGCAATTCTTACCCAAGATAACGCAATAAGTCCATATATCTGTATAAGCCGCAAGCGTTTTGTATTTCGACCAGAAACCCAAACATTCTGCCGGCTCGGTTCATTTATTAATTGCCAACAGCCTCAAAGTAATAAACGGGTAAATAAATAAACAAACAAACCAAAATCTATTCAGGCAACAGTGGCCGCTACTGGAGTTTTTCACCGGGATTTTATGTGAATCTACGTATATTTATTTAACGCAGATCATGTCATGCAGCGACAGAATTTCTTAGAAATGTGCATTGGAAAGTCACAAGGCACAACATTTCTAAGAAATTCTGTCGCTGCAACTACCAGGAGCCAAAACTGACTGTAAGGCACCCAATAATAATTACGCTTAAATGCAATCTCTGTATAAATGTGGCTTAACGCTGACTTTTCTATGCAAAAAGCATGTTTACGTGGCAGGAGGCACGGAGATCGCTATCCGGGGAGTGCGCCCGGGGAGCCGCGGCGCCGGGCGCCGTCAACCATGGTCACCAAGTAATAAAATAATCAAAAAACTTAAAAATCAGTAAATTAGGAGAAGGCAGGAGGCATCTTCACGTACTGCCCAGGCGTGTGTCCTTGCAAACCCGTGGCAGCCGGATGCCTGCCAACATGTCCGGGACGGAGGGGGGCAGGATCGCCAGCGTTCCCGGCTCTCCGGGGCTTTTTCACACCGCCGAAGCGAGCGGAGAATCGCCGCTTCATTTAGCGCGTTTTCGGCGGAAATGAAAATCGGTACGGAGGTGCAGACCGGCCGCCCGCATCCCCGCGGGGGTCGCACCGTCTCTTTGTCTTCGTTAGGCAGGTGGCACGTCTATGAAACGGCGCCTTAACAAAGCCTTTATGGGGGTGTGTTTAAACCGCTTTTATGCAGATCTGAATTTCTTAATAAACTTGTTGTTGCCGTCCTGTCTCAAGGTCTATTTCCCTGTTTAATGTTCTGGCGTGGGGAGGGTCAGAAGCACAGGGCCCTAAACCTATGTATTTTGCCCAAGTAGCTCACAAGACAGAATCCAAAAACAAAATGGTGTGGCTGATTTTATGCACCTTCTTACAGAACCCAGGGAAGAACCCAACTCTTAATGCAACAGCTGTTAAACCATCACATTAAATAAGCAGCTGCCATTTTCCCACCATTATAGTGTATATTTAGGTAACATTATAATGAAACACAACCAACAGATACAGGGATAATGGCAGGGCATTACCTATAAGTATACTTATAAGTATAAAAAACAATAAATATCTCCAGAACCCTGTACAATACACATTTAAAGAATAAATGTATTTGTAATCCTCATTTGACCATTTTAATTTTGTATTACTATGTGGAAATACTTTAGCCAAATGTCTATGGAGAGCTTTTGTATTTATGCTATTGATTAAACATGTATAACCAATGACAATAAACTGTTAAAACACATGATAAAGAAGACACTGGTATTTGCTTCCTGTTTGATACTGTCACCTCAAAAGCATTATTCAATTTAAAGCTGATTAGTTGACTAATCTGACTGTCTTACATGGGGCTACTCCTAGTGCTGTAAGAACTGTCAGTCGAACAGAGACATGAAGGACAATTAAGACATCAGCGTTTAACACAACGCGGATCAAAGACTCCCCGTGCTGGTTGAGCATGTACAGGACACGAGTGAGTACTGTTCCCTCCTCACTGATGTTTATTAACTTGTATGATGTCAGGAAATAATATGGGAATTGAGATGTGCCTTTAATTATCTTTTTGTCAGGCAGGCAATTAACTTCCAGAACATCTTGATAACCGGGCAAGTTATTTTGTGAGGAAAAGCCTATACCTTCAAAAACATAACCTGATGATAGCCATGCCACAGCTCGACAGATTCCTTGTTATCAGTTCCCCTGCTTGGTTGTTTATGATTTTTTAAAAAGCCTCATTTCCATTTTAGCCGTCATATGGTCGCCATGGGATAACAGGACCTGCTGATGTTATTTGCCCGACTGGCCACACTGATGCTGAAACACCTTTCCTTGCTTTGCAGTTCGGTCGCCATTACTACCTGGAACCAAGCCCTTAGGCTCCATCAGTCCCCCTTAGCCTCAGGACAAGATGGGATTGTTCTAAAGCCTAATTTGCCTGCAGCTTTAACATAAGAAAAGAGGCTTATAGTTTCTCAGATCACGCAGATTATACCACTGGAGGATGAAAGGGTGGGAGGGTTAATTAAATCAATGGAAGCTATTACGGCAATTACTGGGGAAAATGAGAACACATTGTATGGGGCTCAATACATTTAGCAGATGCTGTCAATCCCACGATCAGGGAGAGAGAACAGAGTAATTTGCCTCTAAATTACAGTCACAGGTAGGGGTAAGGAACAGCAGGGCACTTCAGAGAGCGTGCTGGGCTTTTGTGTATTCTCCCTCACGGACCGCAATCCTCCTCCCGTTACACCGCTGCCTACACCTGAAGATCCAGCTCAGCCCCCAAGCAGACATGTCAGCGACATCAAAAGAAGTGTAATTATTGGTTTGCTGAGAAAAGGAAGGAACACACACATGTGTCTGTGTGTGTGCTAGCAGGGCGTTTTCCAAAAAATGGAGGGAAAAGTGCGGAAAATCGTTTTCAGGATATGCGAAGAGTCGAACAGTGCGAAAGAGCAGCGGTTACTGTATAGGTTTATGTTTGTTTATTTGCCACATACCTACAGAAAGGGTTGGGTGCACAAAGGATTCTTCAAGCATCTGATGGGAAACATACCTCGGAACCAAGATGAAGAATCCTACTTGGTCTTGCTACCATTCAAAATTTTTTTATGTGCCTGCTTGTAATTCATATGTCATTAATAAGATCTGACTGGTTGATAATTAACTTTTAAATCAGCGTAAGGTTTGACAGTCTTGCCCCTGAAAAGTGAATAACAGTGAACCTTCAGACACTGGATTAAAGAGAGTAAGTCAGTTTCCATCGTGGGGAAGGAAGACAGAGAATTGGGGGGGGGCGCATTATGGCGTACTTTCCTACCACTATCGCCTTAACCGAAATGGGGGGTGACCATCCGTGACCTGGGTACGTAAATGCCCATAAGTCACCCTCTCACCAACTCACTGCCCAGACCCTACGGTCTGTCACCACCAGTAACATCTCATCTGATGATTCAAAACCAAATGACTCACATACAGTACTGTAGGTCGACGCCCACTTCTAGTTTCTGCTTTGGCAACATCTTTAAACTGTAGCTAAACAGTTGGCCCGCAGTTGGGCCTGTACGTCCAAGTGTGTTTAGCACTTCAGCAGATATTTCACGTCAGGAGTAATTCCCAGAGGGATACCCTCTTCGTCAGCTTGGACGTCCTATCGATTCCTCTACGGAACAACGTGGGCTGGTTTCAGGCGTCACTGAGTAAGCAGAGTATTTTTTACCACTATTGTGACATTAGCTCCTATTAACAAATCCTCTGGATTGGCTGGCTCAGGTACGCAGTTAATATGGACAGCGAGTCTAGATTGGCTAGGATCTCAAATATCTTGTCACTCGAATTCAGGATGCTAAAGCACTGTTTTATAGATGCGGAATCCATACAAGCAAAAATAATTGAGTCACAAATGGTAGCTATGTAGTCAGTTCATTGGTATTTATATAACTACTTATCTAATGTTCTTATTTGCTTTTGAAATATACAGTTATTTTAGCTAGATCAGTGCTTCTCAGTTGGTTTAGCCTCGGGTTAAATCACAACCCAAATTTAAAAAAATTTAAACCAAATTGATTTCCAAAAAAACAGAACAGGAATGGTAAATATTATATAAATATTGCAGTGACAGTAGCACAATGTGTTCATATACTGTAAAAAAAACAAAAAAATCCAACTTTTTTTTTTAATCACACACTCTGCGACCCACTTTTGGGTTGCGACCCATCAGCTGAGAAACAGCAAGCTTGATAAGTCACTGGAGTAACTTACACTGGAAACACTACTACAGTATAGAATGTCTGGGACTTCAGGTCTCGAGCCAGTGCTCTACTACTGGATATAACTAAAGGCATTCTACAAGTGTAGCGAGCAGCTGGGATTTTGCACTTGCTATAAGAGGTATGGATTTGAACTGGATTGTTTGTTTGCCACTGTGAAACACCCTTGTCTGGAAAAAGCAGGCGTAACTCATAAGGTGCTGTGAGACAGTGGACATTATTTACCTCATAAAGTGTGATGACCCCATTGGTCTCATTGGGTGCCTTCCACTGCATGAAGATCTTCTCTTCGTATGGACTGCTCTGAATGGATTCCATGGGAACAGAGCCGGGCACTGAAAGGAGGGAGACGAGCACATTGAAGTCAGTGTACAACCTGCAACCGGGATAGTCTGGCTGAGCATCCAACGGCTGTGAGGCCACACATCTCACAGGCATTGTGGGACATCAGCTTGTCGTAGGACCATGGGGGAGGGTGGCTGTCTCAGCAGACATTTTTATGCAGGCGAGAAGAGATGAAGACTCTGAGATTGAAAAACAAACCACTGGGACTCAAACATTATGCAGCCTGGGTCTCTGAATCCCTCTGGGTCCTGCTAACCGTTACAAGCCGGTTGACACAAGGGGAAAAAGAAGCCAGCCGCCATGAGAAGCAGAGAGAATTAAGCTATCTTCATTTGCCTAAAGGCTGACAAGAAGCAACCTGTGGGCATACCTCTGAACCACCTCCCGTCATTGGGGAGAAGCGGCTCCTTGGGGTCTTCCTGCTGGGGTCATGCTCATTTACAGCGCCGTAATGAATTTAATTCCTCACAATCGGGGAACGTGTGATAATGGCTTTGTTAAGAGCCAATTTACTCAAACTTTACAGGCATCTGTGGCTTGTTCGCTTCACGTGGCTCTTAAATTAATTGTGACGGTTGATGATGTTGTGGAAGTGTGAGTAAATTAAATATGATAGAGGTAGGCCTGCAGATTTCCCAAAGTTAGCTTCCTCTATGGTCTATATGTTTAGACTGGTGTATCTCCAGTGTTTAATCTTGTGTATCTGATACGACGATAAGCGTTTAGGTCACATTTGGATACAGAAATGTGACTCAGCATCGGAACTCACTGGTCTGGGAAATCATATTCAATTCTCGAAACTATGGGAATGAATTAGATGTCACGGTTTCCTGCATCTTATCTGTGTGCACGCGTGAGGGCATGCGTGTGAGGGGAAGGGAGACGGGTTTACCGCAGAAGATAAATGGCCTTATATCATTCTAATGAAAACTTGATTAACTTATCGTAAAAGATTGTCTGAATGACATGTTTCATTAAGCAGCGGACTCATAGAGCATTTCTGCATTTTACCCCTCCAAACAATAATAATTCCCAACTCTTGGGGCCAATTCCCCCCAGTGAGAAATCCACAGACCTCACAGGGTGGGTGGGTGGGCAGGGGGGGTGTTTGCTGGAGGTGCTAATCATTAATTGATAATAACGAAGTTTGTTGTAGTTCTCACAGCTTACACCGCACCCACCACCCACTGTCCACCGTTAATTGGTCTGCGTGTTTGACTATAAGGCATAAACTACTCACCAAATTGTTCATGGGGGTTCATATTACATGGCACTGTGGTTCTTACACAAAAGGTGTTTCGGATCTTGTTGAGGTTAGTCTCTGTGTGTGAGCACATGATCTGTTATTCAGTTTGTGCCAAGTGTCCACCCTCTCCTTATGGAGTTGGATATGCATAACATAGTGAAACACCAGGAAGGCAGCACTCGTTATGTTGTCGTGTACCCACTTTACATCATCATCAAGATCCGTTCCAATACTAAGAACAGAAGTACAGAGGATGGTAATAAAAAGATGTCATTCTTGCCCCGCCCCAAATATCAAGCATACATCGGTTGCATCCTTGACTAGTGAGAAACACCCTCTTTGTCGCGTAATAGGCTGACCGGCACTGCCTGGACTGCTTCCTTTTTTGATTCCGCATAATTGTATGCTATGTACTGAAAATGCCTTTCTCAAAGTGCTTTATCATCTGGTATAGCAAAAACTGGTGGAAAATCTTAATATATTTCTAAGACCCCTAGACCCTTGACCATGGCACAAATTAAACTGCTCATATAAACATATTATGCTCTGAGAAGCAATTCTGCTCTACAGCAGAACAGCAATAATACCTTTTAGTTTTGATGTGAGCACACTAGCTGAAGGTCTCTGAATTAAAAGCAGATGTAAGTCTACTAATGCAGTTTATGTCTGTTGTATAACAAAATTGTTGACTATTTGTTTATTTGTTGTTTATTTGTGTGTTTTTTAGCAACACATTTACTCTAAGATAGGAGTTATTCAAAATAAACCCACAAATCCACATGTAATATTGAAAGCAAAAAAAAGAAACTTAACAACCATTATTTATCCATTATTTATGGTGTGTACACCGGTGTTTCTCAACCCAGGCCTTGGGGACCATCAAGACACATTTTTGCTCCCTCCCAGCTCCCAACATACAGTACCTGTAACAAGGATCCTATGTTCTTGCATGTTTATTTTGTTCTTGATTGTTTGTATTGGGAGCTGGAAAGGAGCAAACACACAGAGTGTCTGGTGGTCCCAAAAGCCTGGGTTGAGAAACACCGGTGTACGACATTTATGTATTTTTAAATGGGGCAAATAAATGTGGAGGTCATGGCCCACGGTCGCAGACCGAACCCATAAATGCTGCCTCTTCCGAAACAAATGGGGTTTAGCATTTTCCAAGCAGTGCTTAACGAGAAGCCGCAGCAATTAAAATGCCCCAAGAATGCTGAGCACAGCGGAACTCAAAAGGCACCATCAAAAACGCAAGTGCATTAATAATCTGAAGTTATGCTATTTATTCTAAAATTGCAGCCACTGTGGACTACGGAGTTTAGATTTTTGGGCAAAAAAATAAAATTTAATTGGAATCATAAGTACAGAGTGTAGTATTAAAAAAAATAAATAAACTACTCATAATTATACACCAATTAGAGGCAGAAAAAAACAATATACACACTGTGTACTAATTACGAAATGACTATACTAAGATTAAAGTCTGCTTAATCAAAGACAATTACATTTCTCTAGACTAGGTAATCTCCCATTCACCAGAGACTTCATTTGAAGTGTATCTGTTTCTTCATCTCACTGAACTGCAGTGCATCTGTTATGATACATAAATCAAGCCAAGTTTGACTAATGATTTTGACAGTATAGAAATATTTTAAAAAAGGAAAAAAAATCTATGCACCCCAAAGGATGTAAATTTGTCTTTTTCCCTTATGTGCATTAAAAGTAAAATATCTTTCCTTGATTGAGTGCCAATGTAGGAGGCTGCTATTAACTTCAGACCCTGTTAACGAGAAATATGTTTTCATCAAGCCTTCGCCCAGTATGTGTGCTTTTCTGTGTTCAGCCTAAGAGGTTATTCTAGATCTGTATTTCAGCAGTTTCTCATTTACTGTTTTTTTGCCATCAGGTTAGAAGGACGCTACATGAAAAAAATGATCCCCCTGAACTGATTTGTTGTACAAGCGCAGGTGTATTGGGTGAATATAAAGGTGCTATTGGTAGGTAATGACCTGAGGAGAGTGTGTTAGCTAAATTAAGCGATATTAAGGCAAAAAAAATGGGGAGGGAAATGCCAAATGTGCTATAAGTCTCCTTCCACCGCACTACCTTCTGATCAATGTTTATGCTTGTGGTCGTTTTTTAGGGTGGAGCTTAATGTGACGGGTGTAGATAAAACAGCACCTAAAAGCATCGAGCGCTGGAATGGACACTCGGTATACAGGCTTTCCCCAGGTTACGATGGGCTTACGTTCCGATAAACCTATCGTAAGGCGAAAGTATCGTAAGGCAAAAATGCATTTTAAT
Source organism: Mormyrops boulengeri (assembly GCA_026781065.1). Classification (NCBI taxonomy): domain Eukaryota; kingdom Metazoa; phylum Chordata; class Actinopteri; order Osteoglossiformes; family Mormyridae; genus Mormyrops; species Mormyrops boulengeri. The sequence continues at coordinate 919,625 of JAODLD010000136.1, forward strand.
ACAGTATACCTAACCTAAAATACATCACTAGCCTAGCCTTCCTTAAACATGCTTAGAACACTTACATTAGCCAACAGCTGGCCAAAATCATTAAAGTTAAGCCCTATTTTATAATAAAATATTGAATGTCTCGTAATTTATTGAAACATTTACCTATCGTAAAGTCGAAATATCATAACACGGACCATCACTACCCAGGGAGGGGTTTGTATTTGTACATCTCCTGGATATCCCTTAATGTTCAAGTTTTGGTTGCCATGGACATGTGGTCATTTCTATTCTTGCCGGAAGCAGGGCACGTCACGCTTTTCACTCACTGTCCCCTAGGGCAGTGTTTCCCAATCCGGTCCTCCAGGACCCACAGACAGTCCAGTCTGTGAGGGTCCCGTATTTATGCCAACTGAAAGTGGCCACCCTACCGTCCTCCTCGGTCTGCTTGACGATTTCCTCGCTCTCCTTGCGGCCTTCCGGGTTGGCCAGCACCAGGCGGAGGCGCACGGTGACGAAGGGCCGCAGGCCTCGCAGCGTATAGTGCGACGATGTCTGGATGAGCTCCTCAGCGGCAAAGTCCTGCTGGTTGAAGGCGTACTGGTACTGCACTGTCAGGTTGTAGCTGTGGCAGCGTGTCACAGCGTAGCCGAAGGTCTCCCACTGCAGGGTCAGCTGCCGTGCGCGGATATCCACCACATTCACGTTCTGGGGGCCATGGACCGGATCTGGAGTGTACGGGGAGGGAGAAGCCAGTTGAGTAACTGGGACAGTTTGTTCATTCATATCAGGCTTCCTGGGAGTGCAACCACCCTCTGAAGGCTCATCGGTATGCCACGTGTCTACGAGAGCCACTGCAAGGCAAAGAATTCCTGTGACAGTGCTGGCAGGAAGCACGGTTACTGGGGGGGGGGTTTGACGGACAGCCAGGAGCAGTTAATACCACGGAGGGATGAGGGGGCCCTTAAGGTCTACAATAAAAACCTCATAAAAGATTGAGAAATACTGGATGGAGTCGCCATTTATTGATATATTGACAGCGTGGTAAAATATACAGACATTTCCAACATTTCCTTGACATTTTTAAGTATACCAATATGGATAGGATGTTATATGCTTCAGTAAGAACTCAAGGAAATTTATTTCAAAGGTGATAAAATTATGGGCAAAAAAGAAGGCAGGACCATGACTCAGTGGGTGGTCCTGTTGCCTCATGCCTCTTGGCTTTGGAGTTCAACCCCTAGCTGTGTGTGTGTTTATATGTTGTACCTGAAAGAATGTGTTTTTCTTGCTTATTGTACTAAGAATCTAACCTGTGGGGGACTAGCAAGAGTGCGCCCCTACCTTATGCTGTGTGTTGTATCTGCCTCAGCGCCCAATCCCCACAAATTATCGTCATCTACTGCTGTACAGGGAGCGACTGTAAAAAAATAACTGATTGTCAGCCCTAGTACCAGGCTCGGACCGCAAATTTAAATGAAGCCAATCTGGGAAGACGACATAAGGAAAGTCGAGTCAGACAGGCAAGTGAAATAAATTAAATAACAGCGAGGGATGCGGTCGAGACCTAGTCATACTTCCGTAGACACACGTGAAATGAAAGCTTTGTAGCCACATCTGACATGGAGCCATGGCAACCAAAGCAATTTATATGAATGCGGTAGAAGACTATGATGATGAAGAAGCTGTGTAGTTTCACTAAATGCAACTAGCGTTAATCTTGAGTAATCTGGGCTCATGTTTTGGGAAAGTCATTCGCTTATCCAGGCCTTTTGAATCCAAGTCGAGCAACTGACTAGCTCAGAGAACTTGGCAATTTTTGCAAAAGGCGACATTTATGTTTCGTGGGCTTGTCGCATGCTGGTGCCAAAACTGAGATGTATGTATCTCAGAGGCCACCCGGGCTAGTTCTGTGACCATTTGGACACTGCCATCGTCTTCCATTGCCCTGGAGAACTAGGAGGATTGGCCTCAGGCTCAGCCCAGATTCCAGCTCTTGCTCCTTCTGAAATTAAGCGTGACAGACCAAAGGATACTCAGCTGCTC
>JAODLD010000136.1:940904-951502 GCA_026781065.1 Mormyrops boulengeri
CTCATAACCTTGACAATCTGAATATTCCCTGTTCTTAAGACCTGGGCCGAGACCTAAGTGTTAAGCTGTCATTAAAAAGAATTATATTGTATTATCATGGGGATTTCGCTTAGCGTTCAAAAAAACAACGATAAAAGGCTTTGGATTCAAATTTGTGGCTCAAGAAGTTTTTGATCACAGCTCAGATGTGTCCTGGGGCAAAACCACACCTGTCAGATCTCTGCGGTCAAACCAGCTCATGCGCTGGCACTGCTGAGAGAGGGCTGCGTCTACGAGGACCTTTAAGTTGATTTGCGATTGGTTTTGCCTGGCTATCACCTCGATTTCTTCAAGACTGTCATCCACCGGGAGAACAGGAATGAACTGTCATGGATTGTTACCAACGTCCATCCTCTGTGATCCCTGAGGTCTGGACATGCCCGCTACCTGGGAATTAATTAATCATGGCCACCCTAAATTATTCCCTCTTATTCCTTCACAGGTCTCTGTGAGATGAAGGTGAGGAGAAGATTATGAGTGACGGCTGGTTTGGGATGAACCAGAGAGGGGTTGATGTCCTACACCTCAACACCAATCAAATCAAAAAAGAAAGCAGCCACGTGCACACACACACACACACACACACACACACACACACACACGTGTAATCATATCCTTATGGGGACCGCTCATTCATTTCTATGGGAAAAATGCTAATGCTAACTATGACAACCTTAACCCCTACCCAGCCCTAACCATAACCGTAAGTAATCAAACAAAATACAACACTTTATGCATTTTTAGCTTTTTCATTGCAGTCACGGATTTTTATAAAATAGAGTTAGATCAGGAAACTGGTCCCCATAAGGTAAAAAAAACACAGGTATTCATCACATCGTGGGGACATTTGTTCCCCACAAGGTAAGGTATACCTGGACCACACACACACACACACACACACACACACACACACATCACTGATGGTGTACCCTAGCTTAGCATCAGTAGATGCGGAAAAAACTGAGACCACTCTATGTTTTTAAGAAAATCTGTATTGTTAATCCTGGTTTAACCCTGGTTCAGCTGACAGAAGGATACACTGAGTGGCAGGTTGCTTTCAGACTCAAAGCTTGTAAGACAGCAGTACAAAAGAAAAGGTGAAGCAGGAGACACTGTCAATAACCAAAAGCCAGCCAGGTAGAGGGCAGAAGCAACTTTCTAATGCCAGAGATGACCGTCAACTTGCCTAATGCCTAAAGAATTGGACGATGACTTCAAGTGACCTTCAAAAAGAACGGGAAACATTAAGTGGTGTGAAGTGCACTGCTAGGACAATTCATAACAGGCTCCAAAAAGCAGGAGTAAAGACCCATAAAGCAAGGAAGAAGCCCTTCATCAATGAGAAGCAGGGAAAAGTTAGGCTTGAGTTTGCAAAAATGCATATTTTACAGAAAAGCTTACCCATAAGTTGAGAAATTAGTGAAACTAAAAATTTTGCTGTAGTCTCTTAATTTTTCCCAGAGCTGTATATAGGGCACAAGGCAGGGGCACCCTGGGATGTCTGTCCATCACAGGGCACAAACTGACCTATACTTAATACAATTTAGAGACAATAATTTACCCCACTAGATGTTTTTGGGGTTCAGAAAGAAACCAGAGTACCTGGAGGTAAGGTGTAGGGATGGCCTACAACCTCACACACAATCACGCACACAGCCAGCTGAGGGCAGCGTGTACCTCGTGCTACATATGCTTCACATTCATTTCCTTTGCAGATGCTTTTATGCAACAGTTTATAAAATGTTACCGATGTGTAAAGCTTGGCATTTCACCAAAGCAATCTGAGTACCTTTTCAAAGGTAATACAGCAAGCCCCCTCAAATCAGCAAATTAAGCTCAGCAGCACTGCATAAAAGCAGACATACACTTATTCCTGCGGTAAGGAATAGCAGGAAGAGTGATGAGAGAGGAATAACTGTGTGTATCTGTGTATCTTCCTGCACACCCACGGTGGAACAAAGCCCCCATCCCTGGGTGACTGCCTACCTGTTCCAGACTGCCGTTCCATCAGCAGTAATTATTAATGGCGCCAGGAGTCCATCGCTGAGAGACTCATTTATAAATCTCGGCATTTTAATCTCTCCAGAAAAACTTGTAATGCCGCCCACCCCGTCCCCTAGCCTTTCTTGTTTATAAACGGCTTTTTCCTGTGAAATGGTGACAGCCGGAAGACACCCCGGACATCGCAGGCACCCACGGGCCGGACCGCTAAAGGCAGCTGCTGCGGCCTCATTGTATTCCCCACAATGTGAACGCAAAAACATTCTTTCCTGGATTGAAAACATCCAAACTTCCTGCCCCAAAGATCAGCTGGTACATCTCAGCAGACCCTGGAAACACCTCTTACCCATATCCCCATGCCTATGTAACGCTGATACACCGACTGCGGGCAGGATGCACTAATTAATCCCTAATGAATCTGTGCCTTCCTACGACCATGTTCAACAATACAGACACACTTCCTGTCTGGCTTCATAGACACAGTGAATTATGAATTATCTGTGCCCCCACCCCCCTTGCTGTGACTGGGACTTGTCAACACCTGAGCTGCAAGGCTAGTGAAACTACTTGACGGGGGGAGGGAGAGATGACAAGCTCTCTCGCTGTGCCACAGAGATCATGGGGGGCTACACTTTCTCCGTGCATTCCTTGGATGTGGAGGAGATCCAGTCAAACAGGAAACGCCCAAATACACAGGGACACTTACATTTTGACTTACATTCCCTCCCCAGGACCTGGCTGTGGAATCCCGAGATCAATGGCTCGTGCGGAACATATTTTAAAGCTTCATTAACCTCAGGACCCACCATACATCTACCTCCTCCTGACATCCGACAGCCACCGAGGCTTCTGCACCAACGGGAAGTAAATAAGCAGTAGCGGAACACTGGCCAATGGCGTTTCACTGCGGCGGAGGGGGAGAGTCGGGCCCCCTTAAATCAATTCCCGGGCAGTTTTTCAATCACGCCCTCTGAAATCCCTCAAAATTGATAAGCGGCGCTAAACTGGTTTCATCTAGCCTCGCTCCAGCAGTGCAGGCCGTAAACGGATATTGATTACCGCCAAAGCAGATGGATGCTATGCTTAAGACCGTAGGACAGCGTTGAGCGTGGCTCTGCCCCAGCCCAACGGCACCGCTGCACGCTCAGTCGGAAGAGACCACCTTGCATGTACCCAAAAGTAAACACCCAAGCATTGTAATTAAAATACTTAACCGTTCACTCTGTTCGGCCTCCTCCGCCTCCCCGCCGAGGGCCATCTGGTTCCAATTTAACACACCAGTGAAGGTACCCGGCTGCTATCAAGTGACGCGGTGTAGCCTAAACCAGCCCCCCGCATCAAGGCTCACTCAGCCCTCTGCCCCCAATACTAGAAGACAAACAGATTCTAACATGAATTTTATCTACCAGTGAATGTTTACCAATGTACTTTTTGCATATTTTTCTCAACTGCCACCCTTATAATAGATTTGAAAAGAGAAAATCATGAGCAGTTTTCATATTGCCAATTTTGGTATCTGTTTTTTTATAATGATATAAAATAAATAATTTTCAGCTATTAAATACGCTCTTACGTGAATGTGGCTTCTTGTGCTGAATCAGATTGGATCATTCTATTGGTTGATTGGCTCCTTCCAAATATATCAGCTGAAATGCAGTAACGAAGCCCAGGAGGTTTCCATACGAGAGCTGTAGAACTTCCTTGACATCCACAGCTGTTATTTATGTCCAGGTTTCATAACGGGGGCGTTTTAATCCCTCCCAAATCAATTAAACAGCAGCCAGTATTTAACTAATAGCAAGAGACTAACATAGAGTATATCATGTAAGGTATCCATACAGTGAGATCAGTGCCATTTTCTTTGTTGACATTATGCACTGTACATTGTTTTTGTTTTTTTTCACAGGCAACTTTTTTGTTATTTAACCAGCATATATATATATATATATTTGAGCTCTTAAGGGGCAGAGAACAGCCTGGTGATGCTGGCAGGGATAATGATGGGTTAGGGGACACATAATGATTGGTGCAGCATCCAGCTGGGGTCTGATTGATAGCTAATACCCAGCATTAGCAGCCTTACCTTTCACAATCAGCTCCGCGTAGTTGGACACCCCCGATCCGCCGTCAGAACGGATGACGCATCTGTACTTGCTGACGCTCCTCTGCGCTGTGTCGGCCACGCTGACAGTGGCCGAGAAGCGCCTGTGGTTCACCACCCTCGTCACCATCAGGGCCGTATCCTTCCCATTCCACTGCTACGAAAGGGACACATCCTTCTTAGCTGACATTTCCGGCCACCCAGACACCGACGGTCCCTGGTTCTTCATGCAAGTTTGTTTTGAAAACATACATCGAAAATCTCCCCATGAAAAACAGAGGTTCAAAAAAGTCATGAATTAACTCATCGGTTATATTCATCCTCAAATGTGCATTTTCTTGTTTGGCAAGTGCTTAATATCTTAAGCAACTCAAGAGGCAGCAAAATATCCTGTGTTTACACAAGAAGTGTAAACACACGGGAAAAAAGCCAAATGGCCGGGTTTGTGCAGGTGAATTCCTTGGGATGCTCTTACTGTATATGTTGGCTTCATTTTTTGGGATACTTTCAACATAGTGGGTCACCCTGAGGCTTCTGCCACCTGCTTTCTGTTTTTAATATGGTCCAATTATGGAGAAAAAACATTCTGTTGTGACATACAATATTCTTTGCAGGATGTAATCATCACAAAAAGCACAAGTCAAAAAAGAAGACATACTTTACTTGGGAGGAAAAGCTCCAATCACACAAACTGCTCCTCCCATAAGTACAGGAGCACCTGGACTGCTATGTGGAACCAAAGAACACCTACTCTAGTCTGTGACTAGTTTCTACAATAGTGTTACTACCATCAGTAATGGCACATTATGTTTAGTTGTAATTAGTTGTATTACTTGTACTAGTGGTAGCTGTATTGTAAGCAGTAGCAGATTTTAATATTTTCAAACTTTTCTTACCACTAGTACTACTTCTACTAATAAAGCTAGAAGTGGTATCTTCTGTAAAACTAACACTAGTTAAATTGTTCAAAATATCACTAGTGTGCAGTGTGCCATACGTAGCAGTGTGCAGTACAGAACTGTGTGTGCAATATGGAGCAGTGTGCAGTACAGTGCCGTATGGAGCAGTGACCAGTACAGAGCTGTGTGTGCCCTATGGAGCAGTGTGCAGTACAGTGCCGTATGGAGCACTGACAAGTACAGAGCTGTGTGTGCAGTATGGAGGAATGTGCAGTACAAAGCAGTGTGTGCCGTATAGAGTAGTATACAGTACAGAGCTGTGTGTGCCGTATGGAGCAGTGTGCAGTACAGAGCTGTGTGTGCCGTATGGAGCAGTGTGCGGTACAGAGCTGTGTGTACAGTACAGAACTGTGTGTGCAGTACAGAGCTGTGTGTGCCATATGGAGCAGTGTGCAGTACAGAGCTGTGTGTGCAGTACAGAGCTGCGTGTGCCGTATGGAGCAGTGTACAGTACAGAGCTGTGTGTGTTGTATGGAGCAGTGTCCAGTACAGAGCTGTGTGTGCCGTATGGAGCAGTGTGCAGCACAGAGCTGTGTGTGTTGTATGGAGCAGTGTACAGTACAGAGCTGTGTATGCTGTAAGGAGCAGTGTACAGTACAGAGCTGTGTGTGTTGTATGGAGCAGTGTGCAGTACAGACATACGTGTGCAGTACAGGGCTGTGTGTGCTGGAGGGAACAGTGTGCATTACATAGCTGTGTGTGCTGTACAGAGCTGTGTCTGCTGGAGGGAGCAGTGTTCAGTACAGAGCTGCATGTGCTGTAAGTAGCAGTGTGCAGTACTGAGCTGGGTGTGATGTAAGAAGCAGTGTGCAGTACAGAGCTGTGTGTGCAGTGCAGAGCTGTGTGTGCCGTATGGAGCAGTGTGCAGCACAGAGCTATGTGTGCCGTATAGAGCAGTGTGCAGTGCAGAGGTGTGTGTGCTGTAAGGAGCAGTGTACAGTATAGAGCTGTGTGTGCTGTAGGGAGCAGTGTACAGTACAGAGCTGTGTGTGTTGTATGGAGCAGTGTGCAGCACAGAGCTGTGTGTGCCATATAGAGCAGTGTACAGTACAGAGCTGTGTGTGCAGTACAGAGCTGTGTGTGCCGTATGGAGCAGTGTACAGTACAGAGCTGTGTGTGTTGTATGGAGCAGTGTGTGCTGTAAGGAGCAGTGTTCAGTACAGAGCTGCCTCTGCTGGAAGGAGCAGTGTGCAGTACTGAGCTGGGTGTGCTGTAGGAAGCAGTGTGCAGTACAGAGCTGTGTGTGCTGTAAGGAGCAGTGTACAGTACAGAGCTGTGTGTGCTGTAGGGAGCAGTGTACAGTACAGGGCTGTGTGTGCTGGAGGGAGCAGTGTGCATTACAGAGCTGTGTGTGCAGTACAGAGCTGTGTCTGCTGTAGGGAGCAGTGTTCAGTACAGAGCTGCATCTGCTGTAAGGAGCAGTGTGCAGTACTGAGCTGGGTGTGCTGTAGGAAGCAGTGTGCAGTACAGAGCTGTGTGTGCAGTACAGAGCTGTGTGTGCCGTATGGAGCAGTGTGCAGCACAGAGCTGTGTGTGCTGTAAGGAGCAGTGTACAGTACAGAGCTGTGTGTGCTGTAAGAAGCAGTGTGCAGTACAGAGCTGTGTGTGCAGTACAGAGCTGTGTGTGCCATATAGAGCAGTGTGCAGTACAGAGCTGTGTGTGCTGTAAGGAGCAGTGTACAGTACAGAGCTGTGTGTGGAGTACAGAGCTGTGTGTGCTGTAGGGAGCAGTGTACAGTACAGAGCTGTGTGTGTTGTATGGAGCAGTGTGCAGTACAGAGCTGCATCTGGTGTAAGAAGCAGTGTGCAGTACTGAGCTGCGTGTGCAGTACAGAGCTGCGTGTGCAGTACAGAGCAGCGTGTGCAGTACAGACCTGCGTGAGCTGTAGGGAGCAGTGTGTGCTGATGGCGGCCTTATTCGCCCCAGCAGATGGTCAAAAGACGCCCTTGTCTTCACAGGAACAATCCATCCACTTTGCTATCATCCACCCCACAAACCGGTTGTTGTTTACAGTCATCGATATGTTAAAATTAGTGGACTTACATGTTACCTCTCATTTACATCATGTGCAGATAGAGAAATGCCAATGGAGCTTCCTGAATGTGATCCGAAATGCCGACGGAGCTTCCTGAATGTGATCCGAAGTGCCGACGGAGCTTCCTGAATGTGATCCGAAGTGCCGACGGAGCTTCCTGAATGTGATCCGAAGTGCCGAAGGAGCTTCCTGAATGTGATCCGAAGTGCCGACGGAGCTTCCTGAATGTGATCCGAAGTGCCAACGGAGCTTCCTGAATGTGATCCGAAATGCCGACGGAGCTTCCTGAATGTGATCCGAAATGCCAAGCATGACAGATGGATGAATGTGGCTCAACTCAAGAGAAATTTTTGATTTAATTGTTTATTTTATTTTCTTTCTACAATTGATAAGAGTCACACAAGCACACATTTTCAATCTAGGTGTAGAGAAACATATAAAAGTTACGTAGGGGCAAATAGAGCTCCTTCAAGCAGTGATTCCTCTCTCCATCCTCTCAGAAGGGTAAACAGGAAAATAAGAGCAAGGAACCCAGGACCTTGTGAAGACTAAAGACTTTGTTTCAAGATGTCGAATGAAAGGGGGCGTTAGTGGTCATGGACCTGGGCCTGGGGGCCCATGATGCCGACCCACCTGCAGCCATAGCTTGTCGTGCTGGGACCACTTCCCCCCGGCGATGCACTGGAAGGTGGCGTTCTGGCCGACATTCACCTCCACGTTCTGCAGCCTCAGAAAGTGTGGGGCCTTCCCTGATAAAGGCACACAGCGCAGCCCTCAGTGGGGAAGCTTCAGCCTCTTACACTTTACCCACCCTAAATCTCCACCTTTATCCACGTTATGTTCCTGTATCATGTTCCTGTATCATGTTCCTGTGTAACACATGCCTACTTGCTTAATATATACTGTATATGGGCCAAAACTCTGTCTGGAACTCACAGACTGATACCAATTTACAGCCTGAAAATTTTTTTTTTTCCTGTTTGCCTGCAAACTCCTATTATTTTATTGCAGCTTTCAGCGCTACGGCTATTTGATGACTTTGGTCCCCCCCATTACTTACAATTGATGCCGAAACGAACAATCACGGGTTATCAGCCAGCGAATACATTTCAAAATGATGTGTCCTTTGACGAAATATTAGAAAACATTGAAAAATATTGATTGTAATCTTCTGTAACTTCTGTGATGCGTCGGTTTTAGCTGAAATCACGTTGGTGTTCAAGATCAGCACTTAAGTTTTTAAGTTGGGCCCTCAAACACAACAGAAACTAGGACAGTTTTTCTCCAAGACGCGATGCAAAGCCATTCTGTTGGATCGGAGTGGCAGAGAGACATGGACGCAATCTGCCCCCTCCTCTCCCCTTTCTTCCATACTCACGGCCGTATTTGTGCACTAACGCAATGGCCTGATCCTCCCGCGAACTAGCCGGGGGGGCGGGGGGGGTGTAGGATGGAAAAAGCCACAGTAGTGGGTCACTCACGGCAGGGGTGTGCCAGAACTCTAACTTCATCCACCGCGATGAACCCAGGGTGACCCTGCAAGGACACAGCCTCGAAAATCACCTGTCAGAGAAAGATGGATGGAAGGAGGGAGACAAGGATGGAATAAAGTTACCTGGCTGTGGGATTCAGGATTGGTTCTGTGTCTCTTTTGTGACTTCCAGTGCCTGCCTTTGTGTGTGTGGGTGGGTGTACTATTACTATGATTGTGAGAGGGAAATTTTCAGAAAATGCATCCAAGAAACACATCAACTCCTGAAAAACTGGGTTTTATAACAAGGCCACAAAAAATCAATTTGTTTATTCATAACTAATCTCCTGTTAAAAAAAGACTTTCAGTTCTTCTACTTTTTTCCCTGTTTTTGAGTTTTTTGGCGTGATGATCGGCTATTACAATGAAGAGTCATGGGTCCCTAGATGACATTACGATTTCAGCCATGTAATACACTTTGAGAAAATTACTTATCTCTCACAAGTACAAAGTTTTGTTTATTGCCAATTTTTTGGAATCAATCACACCAACAGGTCATAAAAAGAAATAGGCACCAAGTATAAGGCAAACGTTTCCCAAATGTCATTATTCTGCCTGCCATTAGGATCGGTGGCTCCAGGGTCAGAACACCGAAGATGCCACCGTCCTGGGTGTAAAATTGCACTGGTATGCCATTTAAAAATGCAAGAAGGAGCCCTTCCGTCTCTATGAGTGCTTTGGAATCGATCAAAATCCTCGTGATTCGTGCCTCATCTGAAACCAGACAGCAGAAAATCGGAGGGGGTCCGGATTTCATCCAGGTCCGTACATCGGACATAGAGTACTGTGCAAAGGTCTTTACTGTCATGTTAAGTCAGATAAACTTAGGTTGAAATAATCATCATGTCGGTATAAAACTGTGTTATTATGTCTGTCAAAGTGTGTCAGCTTAACCATTTTGAAAGCTCTCCAAAAGTAAGCCCAGTATTTACAGTAATCATGCAGCACACCAATGTATTTTTTTACTCCACTGCCATCATAGCGTTTAGATAATCAATACCTCGTAAAGTTTAAATTTAAATGGTCAAATTTAACGAATACAGGGAATGGCTGGTGAGCCCCTGAGGAGAGATCTGGGAACCAAAGCCGTGTTCATCTAGCCATTCAGCAAAATATCAGTAACGTTTTAGAGAACAGAAGAGGTTCCTGTTCATTTTTATTGTGTTACTGTTAATATACATATGTTCTACTGTTAAATTGCGTTTTTTTCTGAGGAAATATACACTTACTACTCAGATAAATAGCTTTAAATATTTCCTTTGACTGCCTAAGACTTTAGCACAGTGCTGTAGTTCTGTGATCCTATTAAATCTCAGCTGTTATTTACCCAGACTTGTCCAGATCAGGGGGCGACCACATCAGACTAAGACTCAGGCCAAGGCCCCGGAGCAGGAGGGCACGGAGTCGTGATTGGCAGAGACTGAATAACTTCTGTGGTCACGACGGAAACCAGACACCCCAGCAAGTTCCCGGCTCCCACGGTCTTCCTAATCCTGTTTCAGCTTCACAGATGGCTCCCAAACACGGCACTGACATCTCTTTGCTCAAAAAATATCAGCCGCTCTGGCAACCATGTCTCAGGTGTCCTTCAGATAAGACCAGACGTCCCGCTTCTTGGTGGGCAGTACGGAGGGTCTTGTTTATAGTTGGCATGGCGAAAGTACCTCGGCGTGAAACGGCAGATCAGACAGCAGAACCTTGAGACCAGATCCACCTGAGTGGGACGACTTCCAGCAACTCCAGCCTGCTCAGAAGCCAGAACCCACAACGATCACAACCGAAGCCACACAAGCGATGGACCTGTGACATCATTACACCATACGTGTGTGTGTGTGTGTGTGCGTGCATATGGGGGGGGGGGGGGGGGTACTGGTAAGGGGCCGTTAGCCCCAACAAATGAAAGTGGCCGCCTTCTGTGGGGGGCCCGTCAC
>JAODLD010000136.1:958592-972625 GCA_026781065.1 Mormyrops boulengeri
CAAACAGAGCGAGCCAGAACAGAGCAGTACCACCACTTTCTCCTCTTCGGCGGGACCGGTGCCCCCTCCCGCCGCAGAGCTTAAGTGGCTGCCGGGCCATTTCACACATTTTATAGCACAAACTCAGCACCCACCCCAAGCCCTGTGCACCCCCCCTCCCGACTCGGTTGGGCAGAGGACTCTGCCCCATATGTTTCCTGTCCTTAATGTGTAACGACCCCTGCATGATTTGTCCTACTGCTCTCTGCGCCCTAATTATCGCGGCACGGCTCCGTCCCCCCCCACCGTATCTGATGCCCATCAGCGTGCACCGTGGCGAGCAAGCAAACCGCTCCCTCTGCTTTACGTATCAGCCGAGAATGCCAGACAGACCCGGCCCACGGGGGCCGGCGGGCCTGACAGCACAATTCACCATGGCCTTTTCCTTCCTGTCAAGTCATCTCATTGACCTTTCCTCATCGGGTGCAAATTTTTTGATGCCCATCAAGCGCGGGCATCCAGACAAGCCCCCCGGAGCATCCTCCTAATCTGATAAGTGGAAAATCGATAGCGGAAGTGTCATTGTGAACTCGTAAGCGAAGCCCCCCCCAGTCTCCATTGGAGCACTGCCACCAATCATCCATTACATTTGCTTCTGGCTCCATTGGGACAATTTCATGTTGACAATATTGCTAATTAAGTTCAGGTCACTTGTTATTTTTTTTGTTATAAAGCCAATGAAATCCATTTCACAATGAGGTAGCTACGTCCGGCTAACATTCTTGATGTTTACGCCTTGGCAAGGTTAGCTCCACCTCATGCCTATTACATCACCGCACAGCACAACCACATGCTATACCATACACCCGAAAGGGCTGCTTGCCGCATTTTAATTTTAATGAGACACACAGTATTAATAACTATTAATGGATACAATGAGTCACTGATGGGTAAGATGGAACATTCCAATGTCCATATTTACACAAACATTATAATACTGCGGATGACCTGCAGTTTATTTATACTGATACCATTTGAAAATGTCTGAATGTTTCCTCATTAGAGTGAACAGAGTGCGTATTATTTCAGAAAATATAAGTAAACTTTTACTACAGTAAACCAACTCTCGAGGTAACCAGATGTGATGGATTTCCATCACTAGAGTATCTCCGCAATGGGCTCTGCTAAAACTACAATGTCTCATCAAATACGGACTTGGTCCTGTGCATGATGGTGCAACAGCCAAACTATTAATCCTTCGTTATTTCAAATGGTAAGATTTGACTGATTTGTATAAAGTGCACTTCTCTCTGCCAAACGCGACTATCAGTGTTTTCCCTTACAGTATACCGCCCTCCAGGCACTTTCATTAAACACAGATGACCTTAGAATGAGATTTTCGTTTATTCCTGCAGAAGATCACTTAATAGCACCAAATGGCAGGTACACTGGCGGTATCAATCTACCACTGAGAGTGTATGCTATACACATCCAGAAATCTCATTTCACAAAAAAATTACTACTTACCTTAATTTAATCTTCTACAAGACAACAGTTGAAACTGAATGATTAATTTTGCAGAACGGTAGTCCTGTGTTTGCCTCTGGGCCCAAACAGTCAGTTCCCTGAATATATTGAATATATCAGTTGCTGGTGTTTTAATGTTCTATTGAATAAGAAAATAAGTACTATATTATCATTTAAATTATTATTATTAGTTCTTTGTATATCTCTCTGTGAAATCAGGGCTTTTCAGCTCAGTAAGAAACACTTTCTAAATTGTCATTCAAGTGTTTCTATCGTTATTGTCAACTCACCATATCGTGTGTATATATCACCATTATACCGCGTATATATCACCATTATACTGCGTATATATCACCATTATACCGGACAAGAGGGCAACACACATGGCTCTTAGAATAAACCAGCCATCAGGCAGCCTTGCCATTACTTGTTTACATTATAAACAACAGGTTTCCAGTGAAAGAAAACAAGCACAAGAAACAGCCAAGACATAAAATGCACTGGTGCGGAACTTAATTTAAATGCATAATTGCTAGTTTAGTTAACTATTAATCACTCAGCCAAGAACCTATTCACACTTTTAACCAACACAGCCTTTATACTATAATTAACCTTAAATGGGCTAAAGTGATTTGTAAATTCCCCATTTGAAAGACGACTAAAAAATCAGTCCCCCTAGATTTCGGATTGCTGCCCAAGTCGAGCTACGGTAACCTTGCAGAATTCCTGGGCAGCGGACACGCCAAAGTGACCTTTAGAGAACAGGGGTCATTGTGTCAACTATGAGAAATTCTCATGTAAAAATTTGATCTGGTTTAAATAGGGTCTAATGCGCTCTAGCTGGATGTAAGGAGGACTACAAAGCTAAAAATGATGCATCTGGCAAAAATAACGTAATAAATGCTGAACTGTCATTTTCCATCACTGCTGGACATGATGAAGCACAGTTAAAAATAAATTTTAAAAATAGACAAATAAGGACCTCCCCCTGAATGTTTATCTGCCATGCCATCAATCTCCATAGGAACAAACAGACCTGAAATTCCATTTTGTCCATGAGCTTTTGATGGGATCCTGTTGGCATGCTGGCTCAAACCAGGGGTTACCAGCTAGCAGTCATTTTATCAAGAAAGAGTTCAGAGGACAACGTGAAAAATTACTCAGGGCCATATCGCTGAGGGCTATTTGTTTCCAGAGGTCTGCATACTCACTAGGAAAGGCTCATTTTACCCCCACATTCAGACAGAGCAATTGTGCTTAGTTTGGGAGACCAGCATTAGAATATGTATCTCTCAGTCTACTTCCCTCTGTGTCAAAAAAATGAAGGACTTCCTTCCTGGTTTCCACTTCCTGTCATTGACAATTGTGATGCCGAGAATCCTCTTTGATTGGATTAATGTTTTTTCAAGAGCCGCTATCTGTGATCTGATGTCTTTAGCTATGTGTAGGATCAAAAAAAAAACAAGACAAAATTGAAATCTGAATGTGATCAGATGTCCCCAGATGCTCTCCTGAACCCTCATCCTCCTTACCACATACAAAATTGTTTATCTAGAATACCATGCAGCATTCTTTTTTTTTTTTTTAGAAAATTCTATTGGATTTGCAGCCTAATATATTCCTAAAACCTTTTATGAAATAACTGTTATGAGCCTCAGTTTAACATGCAGTCTGGATCAGGGATTTAAAAGAATTTTTAACGTTAATATAGTAATTAGTGTTTTAGCTCATTAGCATTTCACACAACATAGTTTTAATTAACGTACGTAAGAGCGTACCTCTTAGATAGCTTTTAAATGTAAGCATTAGGACAAATAGAAAACCTAACAATGATAAATGGTTCTGTTTACATTAAAGAAGCATTTAGATTATCATTAGAATTAATACATAAAATTTAAAAATAAACCATTTTTACTTTAATACTTATTGTGATTGGCAGTCCTTGGGTGGCAGATCAGTAAACTCATTTGCATATCGCAAAACATGCTAAAATGCCATGAGTATTCTGTTTGCACTACCTAGCACTAAAGGTGCCTGTCTGTGAGCTGAACACCCCGAGCTGAATCATTGCGCTGAAGCAGACGGACACCTCGTAAACTTGTCACTATATCTTCAGCCTGACATCACCTGTGACAACCACCAAGCGCATCCCAAGAAGAGAGAGGGATCCGCACCACCGAGAGAGTGATTAGAGGCGAGACAGCTGTGAGAGCTGGATTAAAAATGTTCCATAAAGCTTGACGTAAATGTGCATTTCAGCCCTTAACACAAATAAATATGGCCATCGCTCTGATCCCATTACTGATTTGTCTTGCGGTGAGGTTAGGTGCTCCTATGAACTTGTAAATCGACTTTAATTAATTTGTTAACGCAAAACGTTGCTAGAAGAAGTGTCCATGTTATCTTATTTTAAACATGGCTCTGTGATTAGCACTGTACCAGGGATGATTCCTGTCTGTTTCTGTGAGGGTGTGTTGATGTATGTGGAGGTTTCATAATCTTTCCCTGTTGCACGGATTTCATCCAGATTTTCTCCTGCAGCCCAGAAACACAGCTAGGAGAATTGGTGTCTCTAAATGGCCCACAGTATGTGTGTGTGCGTGTGTGTGTGTGTGTGTGTGCACAACGCTGTGTTGGATAAACAGTAATGGAGGGTATATGGGAAATAATATGACAGCCATTTATCCAGTAGAGAATGAACACAAAATATAAATAAATGTGTTATCTGTTGTTTTGCAGTAACATTAAATATAAATTCTGCTGTCCACAGTATGAAATTGCAATATAGAGCAATTAATTAAAATGTAACCATCTGTGTGTTAAAATCACACAAATATATGTATATTTATTTTCCATGTGTGTCTGGCACACCCTTCTTTAGAATGGGGGGGCTGTGCCATAATAGCATAGCAGTAGTATCCCTTATTTTAATTTCTTCACTATTGCCTAGATTTCTTACTTCCTGTATTGTTCCTTTGTGTTGTTCCTTGGCGCAGGTTCGAAGAAATAATCAGCCAGGGTTTTTTTTTTGTTCCTAGTCTGGCTCCATTCCGGCTCGGCACACGGGCGAGAAAAGGGCCGGAGGCGTTAGCTGACCTGTCGCTCGGAGCTCCACACCCGAACCGCCAGCTGGCTTTTTCACGGAAAGCGGACCGCTCGTCTGCCTGCAAACGGACACCGCTACAGAGAGAGTGAGATGGCTGGTGCCGGACGGGCATTTGGCACATTTAAATGGGGAGAGCAATGAGTTACGAGCTAAGGGCTGCTAGATACTGGGGAGGCTCAGCCATGGTTGCGTAAGTCCTTAGCAATGCGATGCAAAACACAGCGGTTACATTAATCTGACACACTCTATGGGATTCAAGCCCACGACCTTCACATTTTATTGAGCTACAGGATGGGTGTTATCCATCCCCAGCCTCTGCTCAGGCACACAAAAGGCAAAACAATTACACAGGCATCCACTGGAAAGCAGTCAGGAGAGCAAAGTAAGCCTTAGAATTACGTTGTCCGTCCTGCTTTCCCGGTTCTTCCCCCAAGCCCAGAAAGACTCAGTGTCCGGCACCCTGCCTGACCTTAGGTGACTGTCAGGTACCCCCCCCCCACCCACATCCATGTGAGCAGCAACAGACCAATCAGATAATGATCCACGTCTTGCGCCCGTGCAGAGCTCTGTTTGCCTGTGGCCTCCTTGTGCTACTCGCATCACCAAAACGGCGGCACATCCTTCCATGATTGAAAAGGGGAGCATTCTACCAAGTCTTTCCACTCAGACGAATATTTCTCAGCAAAGTGGTATTAGTGCTGCTACATGTGAAATAATAACACTGGTCACAGGAATTATTTTAAGGGCTGGGACTGATTTTGAGTAAGATACAGTATAATGAATGTTTTCCGGGGAAGCGCTCCAGCGACTGCGAAACACACCAGCTGTCTTCGGGGAACTACTTAGTATTTATTGCATGGGCAACAACAAAAAAAAAGAACGACATCATTGCTTGTGGAAAGTAGTGATATGAATAACGGAGAGAACAAGGCATGATTGGAAGAGCGAGGCAGGCTGGGAAAGGTGCACCTTGACACCGCCGCGGTGTCGCCAAACGTGGGGACGCCGAGTCTTCAAGCTTTTGTGTCCCTGTGATGCTTTTTTTTCCTTTGTTTATGGAGTTTTTATTTTTTGAGGAAAACGCAGTCAAGCAAGTCTGATATCGCAGTCCTCACCCACTGACAAATAAGGCAGCCGGCTCAGGTAATCCAGGCCCGACTGACTCCTCGCTTCCACAGTCCTTTATGGTGGAAAATGCAACGCGAACCTGAAGATGGTTCATACTCAATTTCCTGCCTCAGCAGGAGGCTTCACCGTGACAGTTTCTTCCCCGTAAGGAAAACCTGCTTGGTGATTCTGTTGCCACGGTGGGCAGTGTTCACTGCCTAAAATTGTAATTTATTTTTTTTGCTCTGTGTTGATTTGGTCACTCCTGGGCTGTCAGCCAGTGCCCAGGGCAGACGGTAGTGGAATCACGTGATGCAGAGATGGACGGATGGAATCGGGACTTTCGGGCTACAGGGCTAAGAACGATGTGGAGTGAAAGCAAAAGACTGCTTCAGCACTAAAGAAGTCTGCAAGAAAACAATTATCAGGAGGCGGGAAAAGAAGCAGCTGGAATTTGGCAACAAGTTCATCAGCAGGCTAGAATGCTCATGATTAGAAGGTCACCAGTTCAAAGCCCAGGGCTATCAAACTGATGCTGCCATCGGTTCCTGAAGCAAGGCCCTTAACCCTCAGCCCCAGGGGGGCTGCATGCTGGCTGACCCTGTGCTTTGACCCCCTCCCCCATGCTGTGACACATGTCTCTCAAGATGGAGTAGGCGAAACGGGAATTTCCATTTCCCCATGGGGATTAATAAAGAATTATGATTCAAAATCCTTTTATTTCGCTGATAGTTGGGCACTGGCGCATTTCAGTTCAATGAAACAGTTTTTTAAAGTGCTCTTCTCAAGCACTTTACCCCATCCTGGTATATTAATCCCCCCCCCCACACACACACACACACAAACACACACACTTAACGGGGGGACCAGCAGCATCTCACATAGGCAGGCCGGAGGACAGGGAGGACTGAGACCCATAAACTGTGGTGCATCAGAGACTCACCGTTATCTGACGCTTTGCTAAGCGTTTAGGGCAGCCATGTTGGTGAGGATGCTATATAAAATTACACTGATATGGAGCTCGGTGGAGGCAAAACTGTGAGAAAGGGATAAGGGTAGGCAGAGCGAGGAGATCTGTGCAGGAGAGCACAGGGCGGGGGGGGTGAGTGGTTGATGCCTTGAATAGATATGCATGTGGATTCCATATATATTCATCTCATGGCACCGGCTGGACTTACGAGCCCGTCAGCGTCACCACGGACGACAAAAGTGTGGAAACGAAACAATGAATCTGTATTATTCTGCTGGCTTCGCCGCCGCCGTCGCGATTTTCCGATTTCAGGGGGCTGATAAGCTTTCCTATTTATTGTTGAAGGGATTATTTTGCAATCATGGCATAAATGCTTCCGCAGGGCGGCCGAAAATGATTTCATTTGTAGTATGGAGACACGACATACGGATGTATTTCCTCTCCTAGTATGGGGATGAGGGAGCGCAGTGGGGTCGGGGTGCTGCTGGCGGGAGAGTCAGGTGATAACAACTGTTGTCATTGATTCAGTCCAGTTCCCCCTCTGTGCTTGTCTGCTCTGCTCGTTTTACCCCTGGTACAGTCAGACCACACTACATACTGTACACATGCAGAAACATACAACCAGAGTTTGTCAGGCTTCCTTATGCGCCATAACAGTGTGTGACTCAGCAGGTTAAGAACCCCGTCCCCTTGACCGGATGCTCACCAATTGGAATCCCGGGGATGACAGTCCGATGCCATCATTGGGCCCCTGAGCAGAGCCCTTAACCCCCCAGCTTGAGGGGCTCTGCCTGCCGGCTGACCCTGTGCTATGATTACCCGGCTTTGCTCTCACCTCTATGTGTCTCATGGGGTAGACAAAAAGAGAATTTACCCACTGCAACGAATAAAATATCACCATTCTGACAAACGTGGTTTATAGGCTCCTAGCTGCCATGTTTATATTGGGGTCCGACTGTTTTCTTATTGTGACGTCCCTGCCCTAATACCATATACCCCGTCACCCCCGTCACATGGTTCATAATCCTAACCAATCACATATGTTTATTTAGCTGGTACTTTTATCTAAAGTTACAGCCATTTTTGAGAGCGAACAGGGTCAGACAGTTCCTGGAGCAAGTGAGAAATCACTCCACTGACCCCTAGATTCAAAGCAGTGACCTATTGATCACAGGCCCAGCATCCAGCTGAGCCACACACCACCCCAATTGTGGACTCCCTGCTGACCCCCCATCTTAAATAAATAATAGGCATTCTCTTATTTGCATGAAGCGCAACCATTGGGAAGTCGTCAGCCCCCTGACGCCCCCTACAGGTTGGGTGCGTAATGCGAGACCACCTGCAACAGTTTCTCTCAGGCAGATAGGGGTTAATGCCACCCTGCCTGGTGCAGGAAAGGTAGGTGTAAATGAAAAGTGCTTTCGGTGAGGCAATAAATCACCTCTCCATATAAAATGAGTGTAAAACTGTAATAAAGCTTAATAATGTTCACACTTCTGAGATTTATGCTGCGCTGAATTAAACATTAGATTTGAAACTGCGATTTGATTCACGGCAGCCGGCCGCTGTTTTGTTTCCATATTGACTCTTTATGATTAGTGTAGCGTACATCGCAGCTGTAATGAAAACGCACAGGGTAATTGGGTTTTTAATGGGTTTGCATATCCATACGATTTTAGCAGTTGTCAGCTAACAGCCCGTTTTAGGAGTGGTGCTGCTCCGTTTCTCTGACGGATAAAGTCTGGAACGTGGCCATCGTTCAGCCCTGATATCCATCAGGAGGGTCTGCTTCGGCTCACATAGAAATTGTCCTGTCGCAGATATAGTGGGGGGAGGCGAGATAGAGCTGCTGCCAGAACCGGCTCGCATTCTAACGCTGCTTTGGAGGTTGGATGGCAATGGAGACAGAAAGGGGACAACAATGTTTCTTCTCCCGGCTTGTCAGAGTGGGGAAATTGAACCCCTCGGTATCCCGGCGCCAGCCTATAAAACATGCCCCCTTCGTCTCTCCCCCGCTTCTCTATGTTCCGATTAAACTCTGACGGCGGTAATAAACCACATCCCTTTTCATCGCCCCCCCACCCGCTGCTGCCTGTTTGGGGGGGGGGGGGCACGTTTCTACATGGCACGTTAAAATTAAGCCATTATTTAGAAAGATTAAACGTGCACCGGGTGTGGATCTCCTCGTGTCAATCGGGACAGAAGAAAGTATGTGGCAAGACCTCCGTGCTTAATCCCTGAGCAGAGTCACATGGCGGACGTATGCGGGGGGGGGTCCCATAGGGGTGTCACCTACCTGGGGATTCGTTGTGACACTTAATCTGTGACCGTGAATAAATTAGAGCTCAGGAAATTCACAGTAACTGTCACGAAGAGGACTCGCTAAAACAGGGGTTCACCAAAAATGAGGACTCACAAAACTCTTGGCACCCAGGAACTACTCTGACTCCCTAATAATCAAATAAACCTGGAGGTACACAATTATTTTCTAATTAATTAACCTGGAGGTACGCACTGATTTACCAATAAACAATTTCATTTAGTTCATTTAACAACTTTGTTGTGTCTTTTTACTCTGTGAATAAATAATCAGCAATAAATACAAACCCTTTGTCCTTGCACTAATAAAAAGGTCACTACACAAGGTAGAAATCCAAGGTGTAAGATGTAAGATTTTGGAGCACACGCTGCTTCAGGAGACACGGTGACCTTTTCTGTTTCTATACAGAGAACTGAAAAAGCACCTACTCTTAGTAATAATAATTCTCTGGGTGCCAGGTAATCTAGCAGTATGACTAGTTATTTACTGTAGCTATGAGTTATGTAAATAGACTCACGTGGCCAGAACTTATAGTGCTACCAGAGGGAACAGAAGTTGAATTCAGTGCCCCCAGTGAATCGACATCACGCCAACACATTTCCTCACTGATACTCATGGCCTGGTTAAGTGCCCTCCAGGAGAGCCATAATAGGGGGAAAGTTAGGACAATTCCAAGGGCCCCTGAATGACAGGTGGATTGGTCTGGGTTAGGGGCCCCAGACTGATATGATTTTATGGGGCCCAAACTCTCTAGCGGCACCTCTGGTGCTCCCGTTCTCTGGGATTCAGGATTTTGATCCCCAGGTCTTGCATGAGAAGGAACCAGGAATCAGTCCGGCATTTGATAAGTTCAGCATAGATAAGTTGGCTCAATAACGAGCTACAAAAACGGTCGCATGAGATCCATCCAAAGGAATACATAACGACAAAAGAATTGACAAAACTCGCTCATCCATTTTAGTCTGCATTATTGAGGAAAAAGCTACGGTGTTAAGAATTAACAGGTGGCATGGTGCCTCACTGAGTGGCATTGTGGTCTCATTTCCATGGCCTGCGGTTGTAGAGTCTCTCTCCATGTCTGCAGGTGACAGACATCCCACCTTAGACATATTGATTTCAGAGAGGTGGATGATTTCAGAGAGGGTGGAGGGGCTGTCCGAGAAGAGGTGTTGCAGTAGTAAAATATGCCAAGCAAAAAAAAAAAAAAACAGATTCCTGGGTCATTGCAGATCATTCACGGGTGTCAGGGAGCTGCTGTCAATTTATGGGAGAGGTGGGATGTCTGAGGTGAACTGCCATCTCTAAATTGCCCAGTGTGTGTAAGTGTCCTGCGAGGGACTGGTATCCCATCCAGGATGGTTCTCTGCCTTGTTCCCCATGATCCCTTGGTGTTTCCAGGCTCACACAGATATGGAGGGCAGAAGGAGATGGTTTAAGAATGAACACTGTCCCCTGTTAAAAGGATGCACAAAGCTGTTTTTAAAAGGCGACAGCTGTCTGACCTCATGCAAGTCATTTTCTGTTTCACATAACAAGCTCATTCAGCAGGTCTGGCTATCAGCGAAGCTTTTAACAGCCTCACACAAAAGGCTGCTTGTTTATGTACAAGCGATGAAGTGTGTTTTTAAGTTTTTTAGGGCAGGTGGACAAAGAGGACAAAGTGGACAAAGAGGCTTGTGTCCCGCAGAAGCCAGTCAGAGAGTGTGAGTCTGCTGGACACCTCCTCTGTCCTCCTGTGTGTTTTGGTGAGGAACATGGGGAGAGACAGAAACAGGGCGCAGTATCGCACGATACGACAGGAGAAAACTTTACTTATCCTCAGGGAAATTGCTGTACCATGGCATATCTCTTACCGTGCTTAAAAGTACCAAAAGCAAAAAATAAAAGAAATACAATACATAATGATTCAACTAAGTAATCTAATTAGAACATAAGTACAATAAAATACAAGTGGATTACAATAGTAAAAATGCAAGTATAAAGAAAAAAAGATGATGTATTGAACTACAAACTGGGAGTGTGCATGCACAAAAATACAGAATAACTTACAGCAGTGCGAAAAATGAAATAGCCAATAAATAAATACTGTTAAAACAGAGTCCAAAAAGCGTCAGGAAGAAGGAGTGACCAAATCTCCAATACCCACTCCCTACCCACCCCGGCTGTTACCCATATGCCCATTCAGCCCCCCCCCCCCATAACTCCGGGAGTGCCAAGCTCACTCATCCTCCGAATGGCCTATGAAATATTTCAGCCAAAAAATTAACCACACAAGCAACCAGCCATGATAAAAGAAGTACACGGCGGTTCAGGACTGTGGCGTGTCCAGGCGCCAGGCGGGGCTCTCTCAGCAAAGTACCAAACCTGATTTACTTTGGCCAGAAAAGCATCTGTCTGCACAAATGGGCAAAACTCTTTGTGTTGCTTCGGATTTTACGGAGAGTGTCTGCAAAGTAAATAAGTGTTAAGAAAAATTTCACCGCTCTCGCAGGTCGGAAATGGAGTTCTGTGTGTGACTTAATCGGCGGGCTCTTTGGCAGGAGAGTGTTGTCGTCCGCGGTGAGTGATAGACTACACGGCTCGGCCTGGCTGCTTAAGGATGCTGGGACAGATGGGGCCGACACAATGGCTTTCAGCACGATGAGGGGAAAAAGGCGATTTTCTTCCATAGTGTGAATCACGCCGCTGTTAAAAACGATCCCTCGCGTCTTTATACGCCTTAATGGGTTCCTTAATGAGGTATGCAGAATCATTATCATAACTGTCATGTCACTGCTATCATATGCTATTACTTACATACTTATACGATTTAACTATTAATCCATCCATACATTCATTTCCATGACTGCTTATCTAATGCAGGATCACTGCAGGTCTAAAGCTTTTCCCTGAAAGCACTAGGCTTGGAACACCCTGGATGGGATGTGAGCTATTAATATCAGGCGTTGAACTAATTAGTTAGTTATTATTAGTTTTCATGGGTACATGGTTTCCGTGTGTAGTGATCCATAAATATCGATGCAGTACAGAGGTTGCTCACCGTCTACATACCTGTTTGCTATGGAAACATCAGCAGCTGCTGGAAGAATGAAAATAGTTGCAGGAACCCCGACCAGATTGGCATGGCTGTTACATTCACATGGTGTTCTGTGTTACCCCACCCCAACCAGTCACCACCCATCAGCTTTGAAAGCGGGCCCCAAACGGAACTGTCATCCAGGATAATTCATTCATTCATTCATTCATTCACTCATTCATACATGCCTTACAGCATCCCTTTTACTTGTAATCTGGAGAGCGCTGGACAGCTGCACCCAGCATTAGGTGACGAATTGTTTTGCAATTAATGTTCACGGTAATTTTTTTTTTCCTTCCGCTGAAATAGCCCAGGACGCACCACAGAACGATTGATTCTGACACACTAAATAGATGGCGGTGCGGACGTCTAATTGAGTTCTTTCACAGTCTTTCCTCAGAGTGCTTTGCCACACAGTAATTTTGTTTTCAACGGCAAAGCTAAATTTCTCCCAGTTGTTCAATTTGGGACCACAGGGTTCTTAGTGTTACACAAAGGAATAAGTACCTTTAAAGGCTTGGAAGTTTTTACACCTAAGGCAGTAGGTTCTTAGTCTGAAATATGGAGATTTTATTATTCATTTTATTTAACTAGTTTACATCACATTCTTGCACATAGTTGTGTGTATAGCTATTTTTTATGTTGTATGTATATGAGAACCAAGTGGTCGTTCACCTTGGATGCATTGTATGTGCAAACATCCTTGGCCAAGGAAGTATTGTCTAATACTGTCTTCAAGTCATCTTCTATTGTCAAAGCCAGCAGTGGGCACCGAGATGACCGGCGATGGTGCAACCCTACAATCCAGTGATGGCGAGATCCCCCTAAGTGCCTCAAACTGTGTGATCCAGATATTGTGCCACAGAGACAGAAAACAGTAGATGAAAGGGTCACCGCGACTTGACTGATACGGCAGGGTGCTTGACTTCAGCCAGGACAGATTAGCAGTAGCCACTCTTAGCGTTGTTGCCTCCATGTTCAGGGTTCTGATGGCTTTTAGTGGAGTGGCCCGGCCTGTTTGAGGAGCTGAAAGGAACGCATTACAGCCAGCAGCGCCACTCACAAAAAATCCCAGTGTGGCGTCTAATCTTCCAGCGTGTCTGTCTCCTATTGCTTCTCCTTTTGCTCTCTATAACCAGAAATTCCAGAACCAAACATTGCATATGGTGCAGAATCTGCATACGGTGCAAAAATACTGCCAATAATGCACACTGTAAAAATAAATAAAAATTCAGCAGTGATCTAGAGAGGACGGAAAGAGCCAGTGAGCTGCCCAAGCACTTAACAGCTAAACCAGAAACCAGTGGAGAGGCTACAGTAAAAATCCCCCCATAAAATTGTAGCCACCAGATTGAGGTATCAGCTCCACCTTTTTCAGCCCTAAATTACCTGGGAGAGAAAGCTTTTTGTACTTCTGCAAAGTCACTTTCAGCTGCCTGGCTTAAATCCAGAATAAGACACAATAGGAACTATCTTGTGCAGCTGAAGAGGTACAGGTATGTATGTATGTGTGTGTGTGTGTGCATGTGCGTGTGCGTGTGCGTGTGCGGCGGGGGGCTCGCGCTCTCTCTCAAAAAAAAAAAGAAAGGGAAAGAGACGGCTCAGCTTGCATGTTCACTTATGTCATCTTGGGACCTCGGGTGTAACCAACATTCGCCTTCCCAAAAATTCCCAACAGCGTGCTTTGGACCAGCATTACGTGTGATTCTCACTTTGTCACACGTGGCCCAGCTCCTTCCCATTAGACACCTAACCTCCCACTCCCCAGTTTCTTGCTGTTTTGTTTGTCTTTTAGCAACTAAAGGTCAATCTAAGTTTCTCATGCACTTCAGAGATACGACAGACATCAGGACATCCCTTGTAGAGGAAACATGTCCTGGGGGGGGGGGGGGGGGGGGGGGGGGGGGGGGGGGGGGGGGGGGGGGGGGGGGGGGGGGGGGGGGGGGGG
>JAODLD010000136.1:993386-1003929 GCA_026781065.1 Mormyrops boulengeri
CTCCTAAATCCATGTTGGCTATCCCTCAGAATGTTATTTGAATCCAGGTAATCTACCATTTTCACTTGGATTATAGCGTCCATTACCTTTCCAGTTATGCAAGTTAAACTAATTGGCCTATACCAATGACCAACACCAGCACTCACTTTATTTCAGTCTAGTGAACATCCCATTACTCTCTAGTCTCTAGTCTTGAGGTTTGGTGGACTGTTTATTGACTTGATTCTGATTCTGTGTCTGCTCTCTGGTTTCCTTCTGTAATTTGGATGTATTATATGGTTTCTGGTTTTGACTTTGGGTATGTTCATTGGTTTAGCTCTGTGTCTTGGACTCTAGGTACTAATTGTCTAACCTTGCTCATTCTCTTTCTTTTTCATTATGATATCCATTATAATTTGGTGCTTCTAAGTCACCTCAGCTACATATCCTGTAGTCAGGAACCCAAATGCTGTCAGCGCTGAGTACTAGAGGCACGCCAGCTGAAAAGGAAACAGCTGACAGGTAGAAAACCTGGCCAGGCAGCGGTGTTTGGGCTGTGCCATTATATCTGGTGCCAGGTACTGTCTTCGGGACCTGCTTAATAAGGTCAGCTTTCCTGTAACTCTGTCTTCTTGTCATGACAATTGTATATATTGATACATAATGTCTTACAATTTTTACGTAATGTCTTATAGCATTACAGTTCATAATCTCAATCACATTAAGAAACACTAAATTTGAAACATGAAGTCAAAAACAATTTTCACGGCATTAGTGGTGCTTTTTAGGGAAATTGGTAGAACATGATGTTTAATTATTTTAGTAATAAGTCATTTAAAAAGACAAATGAATAACCTTGTAGCTGGCTAATTTGATTTAGAGAATAGGGAATTGCATAGATTTTTCTTTTGAAACATGGTAAGAAAATTAATTGTTATTATAGGAATTCTCTTGCTTAATGGCTTCTGAAAACAGGTAATGTATGCTTAATTGACAAATCAGGATAATGATATATACATTTTGAGGGTGCTGAACCTGGAATTCCTAAAATCTCTAAGGTAGCATAAGATCAATCAGTTTATCAAATAATTGTCCAACTCAAAGAGTAAGAAGAATGACCGCCTTGACCCAGTACATAAGTGATTCTGTTTGACAGCAAACCATAGTGATGGAGTACCCACATTATTACTGCCAGCAGAAGAACCTTTCTTGGTGTTGGCAGAATTTGATCTTTCCAGTCGGAATTCCACTTTAAGTCTGACTGTCAGGAGTCAATGAGTGGCCTTAGTTCTAGCAAGCAGCATCACTAAAATTAGCGTAAATGTAGCACAAGCCCACAGCTGCACATGGATACATAGATTAGCGGCTCGCTCACCGTGGACGTATTAAAGCAGGCCCTGTTCCAGAAAAATGACCGACATGCCAGCTCATGATGTCCTCATGAATAACCATCTCAATTCCTGCAGAAACACCCTTCGGACCTCATTAACGGGAACAAACCGAGCCACGGGCTGGAGGGCCGCATTTGACCGCCAACGTCCATCCATCTCTCAGCCATCCACAGTAACGTAGACTGCATTAAACGGCACCTTTCAAAACCTCGAGTGGCAGTCGGGAGCCGTCTCTGCACGCCAACTGGGCAGCCATTTTGTGGTCGATTTTTTTTTTCTTCTTCTGGCTCCTTTTGGTTTCATTTTTTTCGTTTAGGTGGCAGCCCTGAAATAGACACCCCAGATGAATAATTTCGGCATTGTTTTCTGCCTGCATTGTTCTCCTCCACGGCTGCCAACCAGGCATTAAGAAGTACCAGCACCACAGAGGACATTTCTCCATTGCTAGTCGCTTTCAGCTTCCTCCTGAAAATGATCCTTCCTGACCGAATTTACATTATCACTGTGTCTCCCAGCACATACACAGAGGCTTTTTGTTCCGGTGAGGATGTGTTAGCAACACATGTTTTTGTGTATGTTGGAGGTCTTAGTCAAGGTTTGATTTTCTAGCTGGCATATGTTCCCGTGGAGGGACGATGACCTGACTTGGACCGGCCGCTGACACACTAATGGTACACAAGTGACCGCTCTCCTGCTAAACATGCAGTATTAGATCCCTGGCGTGGTTCTGCTGTCTTAATTTTTGCCAGGCTTGGCATTCGAGTCAGCTAAATTGCTTTGTCACCTCTGCCGAATCGTTTCTGTGACTACTGAGATGAGCTGGAGCTAAATCCAGTCAGACTCCCTTCAGCTTGTCATGGTCCTTCAAAGAAGTTTAGTTAATTGAAAATGACAGCAATGCATTTTATCATGCATTCTGAAATATGCATTGGGTCTTACCATTTTCTGCCCCTTATACAGCTGGAAAAGTCAATACCTCACCTGAGAGTACAACAGCAGACCTCTCCAAGAACTCATTTACAGTAAGAAGACACTTGTATCCGAAGCAACACACAATTGAGAAAGCAGGGTCAGACAGTCCCTGTAGGAACTGGGGCTAAGGACCAAACAGAGACATCACCCTGGCAACCATGGGAACAAGCTACCTCCCAACCACAGGCCCAGCATCCCAAACTGCTGAGCCACACACCTCTCCGACAAGCCCTACCAGCTAATCTCATCAACACTGTGCTACCTGCCTGTCTTATACCGAAAATAGTTTCCTCAAGAGTTTCTGTTATGGTCCCTGCACCGCTGAGGATTACTATGACAGACAGACCACCGGGAGAAAAACAGTGTAGAGTTAGGCCATTTCACACACAGGACACCGGCCCTTAAACTGGAAGTTTATTTTCTTCTGTCAGGACACATCATGAGAGAATAACCTACTTTGCCCATTTAGCAGCAGCAGTAGTAATAGCAGCACTTCAGAAGATGAGAGCATTAAAATCACCTTTCACAGGGCACAGGGATGGGGGGGCAGGCTTTGTCCTAAAAGGGCAGCCATTCTGTGCAAGATGTCTCCTCAAATTAGTGCTTTTATGCATCCGTTTGAAATTTATTAAAAAGAAACAATGTGAGCCCTTTGTTCAATTTCCTGAAAATGCATCATCTGTCTCAGTAAGAGGGTCATTCAATTTAATTCAACCTATTGTATTAAATATTAATTCTGTCTCAATCATGATTCTTTTGTTTTTCACCTGTGTCTGTAGCTCTTGGATTATTTATGATTTCAGTCATTATTTTAAATCAAAAGGCATATTGTTCATTTTATCCCCCTTTCTACTTCTGGGAAATAAACTGACATACAAAGCCCAAAATACACAGGAAAAAACCGAGAACTGTGGACTTTAACAGTGAGAACCACACTGCTGTCCATTCAATACTCACCGGTTTAACAGTGAGGACCACACTGCTGTCCATTCAGTACTCACCGGTTTAACAGTGAGGACCACACTGCTGTCCATTCAGTACTCACTGGTTTAACACTGAGGACCACACTGCTGTCCATTCAGTACGTAGCGGTTTAACAGTGAGGACCACATGCTGTCCATTCAGTACTCACCAGTTTAACACTGAGGACCACACTGCTGTCCATTCAGTATGCAGCGGTTTAACAGTGAGGACCACACTGCTGTCCATTCAGTACTCACCGGTTTAACAGTGAGGACCACATTGCTGTCCATTCAGTACTCAGCGGTTTAACAGTGAGGACCACACTGCTGTCCATTCAGTACGCAGCGGTTTAACAGTGAGGACCACACTGCTGTCCATTCAGTACTCAACGGTTTAACAGTGAGGACCACACTGCTGTCCATTTAGTATGTAGCGGTTTAACAGTGAGGACCACACTGCTGTCCATTCAGTACTCAGCGATTTAACTGTGAGGACAACCTGCTGTCCATCCAGCACTCTGAGGATGTTTAAGGAGTCCAAGATAAGGGGATTAACAGTGAGGACTACTTCTGGTCTATCTAGTACTTTCTGATTTGACCGTGAAGAGCGCCTGCTGTCCACTAAGTGTGTTTAGGGTTTAACTATAAGGACCATACTGCAGCCTCTCCTGGGCACTCAATCCACGTCTCTGCTCGCAGTCAACATAAATCTGCATCAAAAGACTAAACATGTTAAGAGGCACTTTGAAAATCTTCAGAATTAAACTAAACAAATCACAAAGGACTTCAGTTCAAACTGCAAACTGTTCTAAGACTTTATAAGTCAATGACAACTAAAGCCACTAAAAAAATACAGGGATAAATATGATATATATCAGCAAAATAGTAATGCAAAAAGATACATTTATGTAAAAAATTACCATATGTATAAGACATAATGACATCATATCTATATTTTACATGCACACATTAAAGATGCTCTGACCCAGTCACCTGGCCATAGCGATTTTACCCTTATCAGCCACCCTGGTCTTCATCCCTGCCCATATCTTCTGCATTCAACATGTTAATTACAAGCACTGAATGCTGACTTACCGTTAAATATATCCCAGACCTTAGCATGTGCCGTATCTATGAGATATTCAATGTTATTCACATCACATGAGGGTGGTTATAATATTTTGACTTATCTGTGTATATATAAGCACGAGCATAAAGACATCATTTTAGATACATAAAAGCCATTTTCAGAGCGAAAAGCAGCATGACAGCAGGACAGGGCAGGAACAGATATATCGTGATGGGACTCGGTGTAATGACTCCAGCAAGGGGGAGACATTAGCTGCTGGCGGGACATTAGCCCTGGACTGACTGACTGGCAGAGTCTCCCCGGGAGCCTTAATCACGGCTGACTGTCTTCAGCATGCCAGCCAGCCAGTGAGGATCCGGCACCATGCATGAGGAATGGCAGAGGCAACATGTGTGATCATTTCTAAATAATAACAACAGCAACAACCAGAATAACAACAGCAATAATAAGAAGAAGAATTTTAAGAGGTCACTTCAACAAGATCTTTATACTGCCCAGACTTTTTCACAGCTAAATTTACTCAAT
The DNA here is from genome assembly GCA_026781065.1 of Mormyrops boulengeri. Taxonomy (NCBI): domain Eukaryota; kingdom Metazoa; phylum Chordata; class Actinopteri; order Osteoglossiformes; family Mormyridae; genus Mormyrops; species Mormyrops boulengeri. Next base: position 998,306 of record JAODLD010000136.1, read on the forward strand.
ATCAATATTCACAGAATATTAGCCAGAGTTTCTAGAAAGTACTGGGAAATTGCTTAAATTCATGCTTTATGACTGCTGGGGGTAGCGGGTCCCATGTATGTCATCAACTCTCCTAGAAACTATAGGTAGAAGCTATGCTTTGCATCGCAATAAACTATCGATGCCACACATGTAATAATTTAATCAAACCTGCTTTTTCAAATACAAGAATTGGGTATGTTTTTAAAAGTTTAAAATAATGCAGTTTTGTACAAAACTCGATATAACATTTTATCGATTATTACCTTGCTGTAAGAAAGTTTTATTTTGTTGCCCAGCCAGTGAGATTTATCCAGTGAGATTTACAGCTACTCCTGCTACACGTTGCTGCATGTTTAACTGGATTCTTTCAGGTTTCTTGCCCAGGGGTGAAAACCGGGACTTTTCCAGTAACCTTCACCAGTTCGGTGTCCCCTGTCCGGCAGATGCTGTGGCTGCCCCTCTACATGTCACATTGCAAACTCACAGAAGTATCCACAAAAGCATGTGAAGTGTCTCTTTTCGCAGTCTGTTATGCTAATATTCCTCACCAGCAATCTTCAACCTACTGGCGGACAGACTCGCTGTAGTCAATCATTTCAATCCACAAGGGATTCATGATTTTTATGGTGCTTTTAATCATGTTCTCAAATTACCCTAAACTCCACGTAAGTGAACTACCACAGCAAACTCGCCTCCGCCTACATTTTAGTGCATCTTTTAAGATGGAGTTTTGCCCTGGCCTGACAGTCCTTCAGTCACTTGCTACTCATGGCAGTCATGATATTATGTGATATAATTTGTTCTCAGTCACGGGGACGACAATTAAGCAATAATGCACATGTCAGCCTGTATAAATGTGCACTTTACAGGTAATAACTCATTATCGTTACATTACTGGGCCTGCGTCTGTGACACCCGGGTAAAGAGATAAAATTACAGGCTCTTGGGGAACAAAAAAAATACCGAGCTGTACCACAGAAAACTGGCATGTATAATTTCCTCCTTAGTCAGGTAACTGTCGAGCCGGATTTAGAAATAGGTTTTCAGATACCTAAGTATGGCTAATATTCAACTCCGAATTAAAAAACCCCCAGTATGAATCGCGTCCATTGTCGCCACTGCTTACTGGGCTGTGATATTGTCGGGGATGTTCTAGTCTTAAAGCTGGTGGAGTTTTTTTTTTGATCTGGAAAAAAAAATGTTTTTTTTCTTAAACTGTCAAGGTAACACGTTAAAAGTTTTAATAAGTAAGGAAATGAAAAATTCAGCGCTGTTAGCATAATGCAATTATGAGAATGGGGGGTGGGGGTGGAAATCGCATGCCCGAATATCATGCTGGATAAAACGGGAAGGAGACAGAAGAGCAGCGCAAAGGCGCTGGCTGATTTTTTTTGGCAAACCACCGCTCCCGCCCCAGGCTGCTACACACCCGAGGCTCCAGGGGGGAGCGTGTGCGGGGCCAGAGTGACTGATGGAGTGAGCAGCCGCTCCCTCGCTCTCTCCGGTGGAACTAAAGCATCATCTACAGCTGGCTGCCCCCTAACACTACTGTCAGTCAGCTTTGGGTGGGGTGGGGTGGGGTGGGGTGGGGGAGTACACTGACAGGCTCTATGTCACAAATACACCTGCCCCCCTCCCCCGTCCATTCCTCCAGCACAATAACACCCCGCTCACAACACGAAACCCTCCTCCGTGGCTTGATGCCCCCACTGACAGCCCAAGATCGTAGCCCAGACTCCAGCCTCTCTAGCACGGAGATCACAGCGGGCTTTTGAATACCAAACGCTGCGGGCGCCGAGGCTGTTCACCCCCGGCCACAGCAGACGTGGCCTGTCTTCCTTCATTCACCGTCCTCTTTGTTCTTATGGCAGACACGATTCTCTGCTAAAAGGCACGTCAGTTCAATTACTCACAATTTGTTAATAATATATATATATATACACATATATATATACACACACACACACATACATACACACACACCTGTCCAATACATATATGAATGCCTTTGCCGACCAAGGCTAGGGGTGGGGGATGCTGATAGATACTACCAATCGACTACCGTAGTAATGTCATAAAGACCAACCTGTCGATTGCAATAATCTACCGGTTGGCAACCACTGCCTGCACGTAATAACAAGCAGACGTTCACATGTTGGTCTCATTAGCAACGTATCTTCAAGTTTTGTCCGGCTTTAAATTGAAAAGAACTTGACAGAAGGTTGTGTTGAAAGGTTTGTGTTGTCATCATTCAGTCCCCTATTAGTTTTATGATGTAAATCATACAACTCTTTTTCAGTCGCCACGCTAATCGGCACAATTAATTGCGTCAGTTTGGTTAAAAAAGGACCAAACGATCAAAACAAGTTTTAATTGGGCTGCAATGGAAATAAAGCTGGAATTGCCTATTGATTACCGAAATCGTTTCCACAGTCAAAATATAGACTAATAACAGCGATTCCGCTTATGACTTTATAATAGTTTTGCTTCGTTAGTTTTTCAAGTGTTTTTGCAAGTGGCGTAAATATTGCTATTATTTGTGCCTTCCATATAAAGTTGGCACCGCTCACCAAGTGTTTCTGAAAAGATCTGTAAAGCTCTTCTTTTCTGACTGACTGTATCCCAACAGTGCCTGTGTAACAGTAAGCGAACACGGAGGCCTTTGCTGACTGAAGTGCATTTCCCCCTTAGCGGCCACATAAAACCACGTAATTGTTTCGTACGGGTAACAATCAGTCATTTCAGGAGTAATGAAAAAAGGTGTTTTCGTGATGCACAAAGCTTTCTATTGAGTCAACAGATGTGTTTGCTGTTTATCTGTTTGTTTATGATTATTATGATTATTATTGTCTCCCTGGTGTATGTACCGGATCCCAGTCTACTCAGCACTTGTCTTTTTGTAAAGCACAAACACAAGGTTTCTTACAAACCTATCTAAAAATACAGGGAACTGTGGCTGGCAGATTTGTTGGTTTGTATTCGCTTCCTTTTTCGTTAGTGCTTTAGTCTGCAGCCATCCGCTCTAATGAGCCAGAAGTGTCTGAGAACATGAAACCTTCCCACGAGTCTAGCACATTCTTCGGCTCTTTAAATGCCATTTAGGGTTAATCGATATCCAGCCACGAGGCATATTCTCATCCTTCCTTCGTTTTCTTGTCTTCTTTCTCCCTCTATTTTTCTCAGAAGGACGTCTGCCCCGGTTTATCACTCTCCCCTGATAGTCAGTGGCATATGGAGGGGTGGAGACAAACAGGGAAATGGATACCCGGGCCGTTAGCGATGAAGAGCTCAGGCGGGAATGGCGGTGTGACAGCAGGAGCGGGAAGCTCTGTGGCTGCAGCCTGCCGCGCGCCATTCCCACAGTGCTCGTCGACTTGGAGTTGGGTCATTTCATTAAGTTTCTGTGAGCGGCTGCCAGAACACAAAAAAAAAATTGTTGAAGCCTTTGAAATTCAATGTTCCTTTACAGCCATTAGTCATTGCCACTATGATCAGTGAGTAGCCCATGATAAGTGTCAGTGTATGTAAAATATATAGGCAGACTGCTACAAGTCCACACAGAACCTACACAGTTCCTATTTTTGAAGTTGGTTGACTATTTCACCCTTATTTCACTGGATGGCAAACATTTCCAGAAGAAGCCTTGATGTGTTTGGGCATGCACAGGTGGTGGACAGAGAAAGAGACACAAGTGTATACTAGCCAATGCCATTCAGTAGAGTTGGACCATCCCGCAGAGAAAGATGGCACCGATCCAATGAGGCATGACATTGTGACAAGACTGCAAAATGGCCACTCGCTGTTGCTATTTTGTAATTCCCTTCATCCTTCCCTTCCTTGGCTTATAGCGACTCGCATCCAGGCATCTCAGCATCCTTCTGCCACCAAGGTGGCCGGCTCTCACCAGCAGTTTCACACCGTTTAAAGTCACCGAGTACCCCAGGCACATATAACTCAAGACTGCTTGGATTTCATCCCAGCTACACTTTGCAGTACGACGTGCTTTGAATATATGCCGTCCGGCCACCGAACACCTTTTAACAACTTAATGCAATTTTTAAAATGATTTTTCATTCCATAACATCCTGAAACAAAAGTAAGCATGCCGCCATTTTATCATAAGTTGTAAGTGATTCTGTATGTAAAATGCAAAGCATCTTAGATGTCAACCCCAGGCTAATCGCCATGTACTTATATGTGTGTACGGGGGGAGAGGCAGTTTGTCACAGTAGGTGCGCAGCCTTGAAATGCTGCTTTTTAATAGTTTGTCACCTGTCACCGGGCAAAAATTGCACACATTTTCCCTGTCCATTACATCCCCTGTCCCACAAAGGGGAACTGAAAATGTTTTTTCTAAAAACCCTACTATTAAGGCCACACATCTAAATTATGCTGTCAAAATTTTCCATTCAGTCGTTCAAGTGAAAATTTTTAGTCTCTGACTATTCTTGGTCTGAAGTCTAATCAATTATTGTTTCAGACTTTACTGAACAGCCACCGAATTTCACTCCCATTGCCTATCACAGGTGGCACTTCATAACAACCATTCCAGTACAAAGGTAATACAGAACGACTTAGCTATGCACCTAACAAATGAACCAATCCAGTTAAAAAATACCTAATCTATTCTTTCTTTTTAAAAGTTTAACAGGGATAAACTGCCCTATTGTCCATAGCACTAATCCAGTCCCCAGATTCTGTCCGTCTCACATACATTACCATCAAACTTATGGAAATCAATCATAGACTTATTTCAATCCGAAGCATTTGTGTATCCCTTCAAATGAACAGAATATTATTGCAGAGTTCCAAATGTTAATCACAGCTCTATTAGGGGACGCCGTGACCCAAAGGATGTCAGTAAAAGTCTCAGATGAGACTCTGTTGAACTTTTGATTCAGATTCTCACTCTAATCTTTTCCAGTAAGATATCCAGTGAGAAAATGAGCTATTGAACCCAAAGCATTACCTTAGAAACTTACGTAATTTAACTAAACAGCAATACAAAAACCTACTGTACTTCTAAAGTTTGGACGAAATTGCCATGTAAGCCACTAAAGTAATTAATAAACTTACCAAACTACTTACTAAACTTGAGTAAATAAACTTCAGATGAAGGCTCAAGGATGGGTGGATGGGTGGATGGAAGGAAAAAGGCTTGAATATGTGCAGCAAATACTCTATTTGTGTATCACAAATGTAACCACGTTGAGTTTACCACGTCTTGTGATTTCACTGAGAAAACGTTACTTCTTAATCTGCCATTGCTGAATCTATATAGATATAATTGTGTGAGCTATTTTGCTGCCTTCTTGTCTTTGTACTTGCAATTGACTTTTTGCTTCGGTTGAGTTTTTAACTTGTTCGCTGGAAAAACAAGCAATTGATTCGAATCTTGGGGATATTTAAAAAAAATAAGGGACTGATAAAAGGCAACATAGCCTCCTTGCTCAATTCATCAGACGGAAAGTCGGGGTCCTCTGGAACAAGTGGCTGGAGCCTGGTGTGTGTGTGGGGGGGGGGTTTGCATCGCGAGCAAGAATTAGTTATGGACACGGCGGCAGTTGTCACTGGGGCACCTTGGATGCAACATATTATGTTGT
>JAODLD010000136.1:1010385-1040745 GCA_026781065.1 Mormyrops boulengeri
CCCCCCCCCCCCCCCCCCGCCCCCCCCCCCCCGCGCCGCCCGCCCCCCGCCCCCCCCCCCCCCCCCCCCGGCCCGCGCCGGGAGCCGGGTACATGCAGAACAGGAGGAGTGGTGCAGCAAATGGACCATCCCCATTCGCACTTGCTCTGCGGATGGAAAGCACAGACGCTAAAAAGCCCCTAATGGCCTCTGTTACTTTCGGGAGTCGTATAAGGAGGGTTTTATTATTCATTTTTATTTTCAGGCAGCAGTGCATAAAACCAGGGGATGAATTTTAAACGGGATGGGTTACCATTTTATAGTGCTGCGTTAAACACCTTCGCATTTACACCTCTCGTCTGACGTTGACTCCTCTACTTTTATCAAGGACGATGTCAGAATAGTGTCCCGCACTCATCGCTGCCTAGTCCTACCTTCATGTGTGTTGATTAACATCCTTTACTTAGTCAACTTCATCGGTTAAATGAAAAATCCATCCTTCCAACTGCTTATTCTGGTTCTGAGGAGCTCTCAGTTTATCCTAGGCAGTGCATACAGAGCATACACCCTGGATGGGGTACCGGTTCATCGCAGGACATTAAATCAAAAATAAATTTTGTACATTAGTGTTAGACTATAAATCTTAATAACTGGAACCTTCTGAGATTTAAAAGATCCTTTAAACATCCTTTAAACTCTCCTTTTTTAAACGAGTGCAACTCCATAAATATAGGATGTAAATTTATTGAAATGCTTGTGACTGTAGGCTAATGTATACAGCAAAGCACGGAAAAGGCCAGCATTATGTTCCCCGTCATTCAGCACTGAATAAAAAAACACTACAAATCCTGTCACTCCTGTTCTGTTGTGTTCAATACAGGCAGGAGGAGTTTGGCTTGGGATTAGAGAAAGCTATAACTGTTGACACTGAGAAGCTGGTTTTATAAAGCAGACTTCCTCGAATGATAAAGCTGTCAAGAAAAAATAATATAGCTCTATCATTTAATCTGAGCTACAGTAACCCCATGGCAGCCATTGACCTGATACAAATATACAGTGTTCCCCGCCGAGATAACAAAAATTGCCACTGAACAGAGAACAATATCCACAATAGATGATATCAAGCAGGAAGTGATCTGATTTTTCTTTTTTTTTGTTTATGGAGTTTTATTTTTGCTTGAAAGTGCTGAAATGAAGGACACCGTGCTGCTGTGGTTTGGCACTACAGAACTTTCTAGAGTGAGTGCCAAGAAATACGTACTGGTTCGAGGGAATCCGATATTATCAAGAAAGCAGGAGCAAGTATGTAGTTACTCGTCCCTGCATTCGTTATCCCAGTGTGAGGCTGCGGGAAGGCTGGGGATTATGCAGGGAAGCAGAGGGGTGATTAAAAGCAGGGAGCAGGTGAACATGGGAGAACATGCAAACACCACACACAGACAGAGGCGCGAGGCCACGGTGAAAAAGAACTGCAAACAAATGTCAGAAATCCACAGAAAGTCTGTCTATCCACTTTCTATAGCATCCCATTTTCTATATATACTTGTATAAATATTATACATCTCTAAACTGGTAAAACGTTTAGTAAAATCAGCATTAGACAGAATTTTTAGAACGTTTCGCTCTAAAGTAACGACAGCCAGTGCTCCACAGGGGCCCTAATGCAGCACATTGGATTGATCGCCTGTGTGGAAAACAGGAAAGATGGAACAACCGATTCAGTCAGGCATCATTAATCAAACTTTATCCTGGGGCTGACAAAGGAGATAGAAATCAGTTCTGCAGAAGGCTGAAACACAAGACCAAAGATCCCGGCATGATTTAATAGTGTTACAAACTGCGACTTTGACACAAAAAAATGATAAAATACTATTTAGTGAGACAGGATTTCTGCTTCTCTTGTGGTCCGCTGGTGAACTCTGGCTCTGTATATGTGTCTTAGATTGGAGAAAAAAAAAACAAATATGATTTTTACAGTTTTGACGGAAATTTCTTTCCGGTGAGAAATCACTTTTCGAGACGAATCGCACAGATTGCTCAGCTGGACCTACAGAACGGATCTCTGCAGGGGCCTTGGCGGAGCATCACGTCGGCTTCTATTCAACCCAGATTACTATATGATCTTTGCCATCTGCACTGGACTAATAATATCTTTCAGTAATTTTTCATGTGGATCACTGATATCGCATTTTAGCACTGATAGCATACCTTTCAGTAAATCACAGAATCACATATCACCTTTTAAGCTGTATAAACGGCAAAGCCATAGAGAATAGGAACATGTCCCTACCAAAATTGTGGGAGTACTGTGTGTGTTTTGGGGGGGGGCGAGGGGTCTGGGGCTGAGTTGGTCCAAGCCAATGTTGAAACCAAATCTACACCCTTGATAAACGAAACAACTCTACAGTAACTATTAATATTGGACATTCATACATAGAAAGAAACTTTGATTATCAAGACACTCTTCTTTGATTTGAAGCAAGGACCATTGTACTTAGTATCTAAGAAGAAAAGTGAGTGATATGCTATACAATTAGCTTCCAAATTTGAGACCGGGATGGTTTAGTGGCTCATTAAACCGCATCTCCTGAGTTTGCTTGTTTTCCATGTGCTGGCTATGTGGTATCTCTAAATATCCCACAGAATATAAGTGTGGGTTTGTGCCCTACAATGGACTGGAATCCCATCCAGGGTGTACCCTGGCCTTGTGCCCTACAATGGACTGCCATCCCATCCAGGGTGTACCCTGGCCTTGTGCCCTGTGATGCCTGGGATGGGCTCCAGGCCCCCCTGTAACCCTAACCAGGATAAGTGGTTAGAAGACTTCCAAACATCTCGTCTCAAACATATGTGCAATAAATAAGGACTCTGCCCCTTAAAAAAACACAGCACGGTATTCTGGCTATCCGACTCTCCCTCTTGTCTATACCACAAAGGATGGTATATATTTGCTCTCAGGTCGAATCAGCTGACCATTGCTTATTATCAGCAATCACAAGCCAGATAAAGTCAGTCAAAATTCAAATGTTGAATCATATTGACAGCTGTGTTTCAGCTGCAAATTTTCAGGTTGATATGATGCCTGAAATAAGTCAGGCACCTGCGGGTGAAATGTCACAGACTTAATTATCAGACTAGCCTGGTGGGATTGTAGAGATGTAATGGATCAGATGCCAGTTTTCGGTACGATAGGTGCCATTGTCCAAAGATGTCTGGGCTTTTTTGACATGTTGGAATTGGAAGCTGGATTTCCCTCACTCTTTGGACAGAATGACACAAGCTCCGTGAATGCTGTCTCATACAAGGCCATTATTACTCTGAAACCCTCATCCTATTGAAGTTAATTTCGAAGGGCCATGTTGCCCCCTCGCCCTGTGGTGGACTAGCATTCTCTCCCGGATGTCTCGTGCCTTGCAGCCTACCTCTGTTTCGGATTTTATATCTGGCAAATTTTGCGTGAAAGATGCTCACTGACAAGCTTTGGAAACTCTCCTACATTAGTACTCGATTATGCTGAGATATAACATTTATTAGCTAATGGCTAAAGCACAGAATGACACTCTACCAAAAAATACATATTTATATGTGTGTTTTTCTTCCATACAACTAATATTATACCCTGAAATCCAGCATTTAAGGTACTGAGAATCCACAGCAGGTTCTCATAAATGACATTGAAGGAGAGGATGCAAAGATGCCTCCGTATCTGCAAACTGACTGGCCTTCCTCATTACACGCCTAATGTATTCTCTTTGTAAATTAAGACTGCAGATCATTAGTCTGTATATGCCCTGGGACGTTTTTAATGTGCCATGGTGGGAGAAAATCCAAATCTGAAGTCAAGAACCTAGAAGTAGCACCAACGAATTTCCATACTGGTACACAAGCAATCAATCATATATCTGGTCACTGGTTACCAATTTAATATTCATATAAAGCAAGCTACAATAAACCAGAGTTATTATGCCTGTTCTGTTCTGTTCTGTTTATTATCACGCGCTACAGTTAATAGTGCCCTTATGTATTAGTTTATTTATGAGTTACGCAAAACATTTAAATGCATGTATTGTTTCCCTCTTGATAAAAAGCACCTTTGTCTTTTGGAGGAACGCTGTTGTGTTGAGTTGTCCATTGTCGCTTTGCTTAGCAGGCAGCAAGGCATTTCCTTCTGACAACATCCTTCGCCACATCAGCCTCCATCTGAGCTTTTTTGTTGCCTCTTGCTCCACAGAACCTCAGCCTGACAGGTCAGCTGACCCCGCGGCATGCAGGCGAACGTGTCATTTTGAACCTGAGGCTCGGGACAACCGGCAAATGCCTTCCCCCTCCTCGGGTGGGATTACGGACAGATGTAATCGGATCCCACTCAGCAACCCATCGACGGGTGATTAGTTAGGCTTTCCGCTTCCCGTCAGTGTCTTCACTCTCTCTGGCACCTTCCGCCCGGCCTTTCACGCTCTGAAGCGTGACCTTTCACGATCGGCCGTATAGCGGCATGCCGCTAATACGGGCCGGCAAATTGTCATTAGCGGTCCCAATCAACGCTTCGTTCAGCCTTTCCGCGAGTAGCAAAGGCGGCTTTCCTTAAAAACCGTCTACGGATGGTCTCCACATGTTTGAGAAGGTTAACGGTGTCACTGTGATGTCCTTTAACCCATTCAGCTCCCACATCCTCCAGTTCCTTGGTGGTTTCCTTATGCGATTGCAAGAATCAGTCTATTTTATGCTTTTATTTTGTAAAGAGAAAAAAATGCAATTACGGCACAAACTTTTATACAACATATGGTAATGGTTTGCATTAACTGCATCTTCATAATGCATTTACAATGCATTCAAAGAACATTCATTTAAATATACCAAAACAGCCTAACATACTTTATCAGCTTTAATATACATTAATAACGAACATTATACGATTATACAATTATAATGTTTGTTATTAATGTATATTAAAGCTGTTAAGGTATGTTACGATGTTAGGGTATACTTAGGATGTTTACTTGCATATACTTAAATGCGGTTTATGAATGTTCTATGAATGCATTATGAAGGCACAGTGAATGTTCTACGAATGTACTATATTTAACTTTTATATTTTACACCACACCACATGCTAAAAGCCAGGTTGAAAATTCCAACATCTAAGGCTATTCAGAGATGACTGGTTAGATTATGGTATTAATGAAATATTGAATACATTACATGAGAATTGGAGCAAAAGGCTAAGCATGAAATGTCAGTCTTAAATGCAAAAAGCAGTCTCTTAGACTGAAATAGCACAATTCTGTTATTATAGAGGCTTTGCCGCCTCTGTCTGCCAGTTAGGAGCATGCTAACAATAAGAGGAAGGAGGATATTTGCTGCTTAATGCTGAATTATCTAGAAACGGTGACTCAGCACATTTTTGGAAGCTATTGTTTACGTTACAATCATGCACTTTAGTCTGTAGCATTGTTGCTAAGGCAGTGATTAATACAATTGCTCCTGGTTATTAATTACCATCCAATTTCTGCTGAACCTTTTCTTCGGTTAGTTATTTGCCAAGTAATTTGCCAAAACAGCGAAAAATAAGTGCTTCCATTTCATACCGACAGGTTAAGGAAATCATTTTGCCCTTATTAACCAAGATTAATCGTACTTCCCTCCTCACTGGCTTCACTAGAGATGGGGTTTGTTTGACTTCTTCTTATCGACACCAGTGATCATAAAGAGAAGGAAGAAAGGACCATTTCTTACGGTTGTCAAGGCAATTCTCACCTCTGCAGTCAAAATAAATCGATTGCTTGCAAAGAGCACAAGTATCAGTCACTGCTTGTATCTATTTAAGAGCAGAAATGAAGAGGCTAGGTTAAAACAGACGGTGCTTTTTCGCACAAAGGTTCCGAAACAATTAGTAGCTATAAGCCACAGGAACATTAGAGAACCCATGCCACTATCATTGTAATGACCCACAGACAGACATTTCTTTTTTGTCACGGGCTACTTTATGGCTACTTCAAAAGACTGGGTGTGATAGCCATGGACACATCACATCCACATTATGTAAAAATGCAGGCCAAGCTCAGGGGAACAACTTTTACTCACCACTTCAGCTATGAGCTAAAGCTAGTGTCTACTGCCACTGTCATATTCATCGTGCAGCGTGAGGATGGTCCTTTTAGTGTCATGTTCTTTTGACTGAACAGCTCCCTGTGCTCAGCAGAAGTTTGATGCCATGTTTTAATGCATCTCATAGCCAGGACATTTGTACCTAAATCAACTTTTATAGTGATTCTTAGGAGATATTCTGAAAAGTTCTGGAGATACGGCCCCCAGGTGCCTCACCATTTTTAGCTAAGAGTTTTAATTGCTGAACATCAATGCTAAATTCTTAATTGCTCGTAACCTGATAGGATATTGCAGGCTGCATTACAACCAACAGATGTGATACTTCCTTGCCTGCCGGTGCTGCCTTTTTTTTGCTCTGATGTTCTTGCCTTCGATATCCCTGATGAAGTACACTCCTGAGACAACTTAGAAATATAAACTTAATTTTATGCTCGAGAGAAGTTATATTTGTCATCGGATAACGCCATCAGTATGTCTTCTAACAGATTTCAATCAGAACCAAGTAACTTTCGTATAATCAGAGACAAGGGATTAAAGGTACATCCGCAATAATACATTTTCGTTACGTAACGCCAAAACTTTCTTCCGATTTTGCCTTCCATCCAAAATACCGCAGATCTTTTTTTCCCAGAATCGGAGAAAATTTCGGCACTGTCCGACAACTAATCTTCCTGTAAATGCATTAGTGCAGATGCTCATAAACGTAATAATGTTGGCACACCTGCATCAGTGAGCTCCCATTGCTTCGTGGTTAGCTCATGACCCTTTCCTGATTAGCTCTCTTCGTTTCAATGTCTCAAAGAAAAAGAAAACTAAAAAATCACCGATCGCTGCTTATTGCAGATAAATTAGAGCAAGACAAGAGTGCAGTGAAACTGAGGGGAAGAGAGTGAGACATGTAGTGACTACATTTCTGGACCCATCTATTTTACTGATAACTGTGTTGTTACTGTGATTTTGATAGCCTACATGGTTCCTTTTATTTACAGCTTTGTGTTTGCGACACTACAGTACTGTGATATTTCGCTTTTGCTAAATATAATGCGTTTACTTTAAACGCAGGGTTGTGTGTGAACAGTCAAAAACTGAACTTTAATACAAATCAAAGTAAATATGGATAATTCAAAATATATACTTCGCCACTTCTAGAATTATAAAAAAAATTTGGTTGTGCTTGAGCTACAATACAACAAACAAAAGTTTTTTTCGATGCTAGTGGTAACGGTAGTGTGGATGCAGATCTTTTTCTTGGGAAACCACCGTGAAATTTTTTTTAACGCATTAGTGCAGATCGACGTAGCATAAGGTAAGTCATGGGTTAAAGGGGGTGCTTACTCATTACTCCACAAATGACAGCCGAAGATCTAGCTGACATATTTGTGGGGTTCGAGGGGAGGCGGAAGGAGCTCAATTCCCAATTTCGGAATTTTTTTCTATTGGAATCAATCATTAGCAACAGCAAGCAGTGCAGGACTTACGACTGCGGTTTCTGAGTTTGAAGTCTTTTGCCCACCTGGCATGTTGAATCATGGCTGTTATAAATAACACTGTACCTGCTCATCTGGATGCTACAATACTTCATCGAGCGCCGAATGCACACATGCCACAACAGCGTGACATGACTAAGAGCCTGTAAGAGATTGCCCTCCTACCCTGAATCCAAGCAACATGTAAAATCCAAAGGTTTGATCACTAATACAGATTTTTAAAATAAATTGTTTGGATAACTCCTCATACTTGCGACAGATTTTTGCGACTAGTGTTGGGCGGTATACCGCGGTTCATACTGAAAACCGTTTTTTATTATTGTTATGATATGATTTTTTCTTGTACCGCAATACCGCTTTAAATAGCCTACACAACATTAGGAAAGTGGCGCAGAGGGAAACTGTTTAAGGGGGGATTTTTTTCACTGCTGCACCACTAAAAATGTACGCGAAAGATCAGAAACGGAATATATAGCTGACATTGGGGTTGTCAAAAAAATCGATTCTCAGATACTAATCGACATTAAAAATTAGTATCTGACTAGATACTCATTTTCACCATTACTGATACGAACAGTGCAATTTTGGCTTCATTCGCCACACTTCACACAACACCACTACGGCGCAGGCGTGCACACACGCGCACATTCACGCAGCCCCTCCCCTCCTCACGCAGCCGCTGAATGCATTCGCGCTGTTTAACACACACATACCGAGTTGGCCGAACATGGCATATGCTGCAGTTGAAGGCACTTCGCAAGCTGCTTTAGTAAAAAAAAAAAACGCAAAAGTGCCGTTTGGAAGTATTTTGCAGACGAGCATGGAAAGGCTAAGGATGTCGATAAGCCTCTATGCAAACAGTGCTACAAAGTTGTGGCGACGAAGTCAAGTAGCACGTCAAACTTGGCCAAGCATCTTAAAGACCGACATCCCGGTCTTAATGAGAAATTTCGTGAGGTCCGTAAAGCTCACGTTCCAGCAACACTGAACTATTAAAAATGTTAACTTGGCCGGCGCGCACCTTAACGGAATGCCTAATAATAAAATAATATAGTTAATGAGGGAACAATGCAAAAACGTAAAACAAAATTGTGATCTGTAAAATGTGGTAAACAGCAAGTCATACTTTAAAAAAATACCGTCCTATACCGAGAAACCGATATAACCGTGATATAAATTTTTGGTCATACCGCCCAGCTCTGCCTCTGGCCTGTTAGGAACAATCCATCATTTCTGTCTTCACATGAAGATGCCAGCTTGTGCCAAAGGAATGGCTGGGTAAACAAACAAAAGAGGATCAGAGTGCCAGACACCACAGTGCCCGCCAGTGCCCTTTGGGGCTGGATGAATCCTATCTTCACACAGGTAGAGCCACGGGTCCCCTTCCAAAGAGGCCTCAGCTTTCCACAGCTGTCCCCAGGTTGGGGGAGTGCTCAGATGCTACCTGGAGGACTGCAGAACCGAGATCAAGACTTGAACAGATTCTGAGATTTGAGCTTCCTTTAAACTGAGGAGAAGCAGTGTGAAACATGACAGATGCACAGTAGGAAGTCAGACATCACAAAAAAGTACCATCAGAGTCCATTTTTTTCTAGCAATTTTTTCATATGTGGAAGTATCACACTTTTAATATTTAAGTACAGCCGCTGAGAACGTCATACTGAGAAGAACAGAGGCTTCACAGCACATCTGTAGATATCCTAGTGGCACCAACAAAAATACAAAAGCACTCCAAAATCACGTGCTTGGAAATACAAAGAGTTGTGTAAAACCATTCCTGTATTTCCAGCAGTTTGCTCATTTACATTTACATTTATTTAGTAGCTTCATGAGGCAGATAATATATCACAAGCATCCATATATTCAGCTATAACATCTACCAAAACGCAGTAGTTTTCATTCAAGTATAAAAATAAGGTCATACCAAAAAAATGTGTTTTCCAAGCCAAAGTGCATTATGGGTAAACAGATAAACAGGTAACAGGCTGCTGTTCTTCCACGCATGAAGATTGGTGTACCTGAGGTATACATGCTACCTGATCCATACAGATTAATTTATCTGACATAATGTTTCCATCTGGCATTTTGAACAAAGACAGTCGCCGAAAAACAAATACACTGTGCGTAAGTTAGATTATACTGTTCAAGAAAAATAACAGCAATTATGCATTCGGGCAAATCACTGTTTATCTCAAAATTCTCTGCTTCCTCCGTTTCCTGACCGCCACAAAATATCAATCTCCCCTCTAACCTCCAGAGCACAACAGATTCATGAATCTTTCAAGAATGTGTGGGTTCTTGCATATTAAGCTTCACACACCCAAAATCATTGTAATTACATTTTCAGGCACCTACACAGACGCTGCTAATAAACCTGGGCATCATATAAACAGCTCTCCAGCCTACTGGTGTAGCCCTTAGGTAAGACCATGTAGCCTCATGATAAGCTCTGACCTTGATGCAACAGGAGCACCGTGGCATCTGGCCAACATGTTGACTAACGCAACCAGTTGTCACATGTCATTTCACTGTTTGCAGCAGCACAGCTGTGCGTGGAAGGCCCAGGACATTAACAGGGCATCCTAACATCAGGCCACTGCTGGATTTGTACTCATTAGTGTAGCCACATCCAGACAAAACCAGAAAACCCTCCTTATGGAGCAACGAGAGCCAATAATCAGTGCAAGTTCAGGAGTGATTCTGCAACCAATCTAGGCACATATATATTTGTTAGATAATTCCAAATAAAACGAAAATCATCTTGAGTGGAACATGTGCGACACTAATTTGGCAGTTACCTGTTCTGGTATTTATCCGGTGTTCAGCCTGGCAAACAGATCAGGCTCCGGTGATTATCCATGCAGATAACAGAAGTACACCCCACCCCCAACAATAAACAATATAACTCTTCGGCCCCCAGCTTCCTGACACATCAAGCGTGGTGGTGTTGGCGGGGGGGGCCCCGGGCACGGAATACAAATCAGACCGAAAGAGTGACAGCTTGTGAAATGTCGAGGTGGCTGCCGCTACCCAGCAACACAAGCGGCCAGTGATAAGAGGGTAAGAGAAAACAATTACAGCCCGGGCTGTGTCTAATGGGCAGATTGGATATAATCAAGCTCCTGATTTACGGAACACAATCGGCACAGGCGCGCGCATGAAATCCATTAACTCTGGGACAGCCTCGCCAAGCACTTGTGCGGTCTGCGGTTTCATTACTGCAACGGTTCGAGTGCCACGCTCTGGCCAGTTCTCTCAAAATGTCTCGTTTTCATTTGTTATTTTTCCCAGTTTGATGTATTCTCCTCCCCAGCCCCATCGCTCCAATCGGATCGCGACACAAACGGAATGCATGCTTTCCAAAAGTCACCTCTCTGTCCTGTCTATTCTCCCATACGGAGTTTTCCAGCCCCCTTTACGCCACTATCTGCCCAGTTAAGATCTTTTAGTTCCCTTCATTATATATGAATTTGGTGTAAGTATCAAACACTCATTACGAAAGACCTAAGACCCGAGTCACTCCCGGAAAGTAGGAGTTAACACTCAAAACTTCCTGAATCTCACACTGCCAAATAGCCTCAATGCTGCGGATTTGTTCCTGTTTTACAGTTTGACGACTAAACAAGACTTGTACGTTGTCAGGATTATCTATAATAAATATCCAGATCTCATAACCAGGCAATTCAGAGAGCCCTTAACCCCCCTGATAAAACCAATTTTCATTCCTGGATGGTGTTCATTCCCCATTGTTTTGTTTCCCCCTCTAAGCACACTAGGCTGAGCCTGGCGCATGTGTATGCAGCCTGTTTCCTGCACCCCCCGCCCCCCCCACACTCTGTGTACCAACCAGATTAAAATATCAGAACAGGCCACGCAACAGAACAAACATCCTCTCAACCCTGAGCAAAAGGCGGCCCGGAAAAATAAATAGCCTCCCTTCTAACGTTGTTTGTGGCTTGCCTTTCGCTACCAGAAAACCGACGGGAGGCCCAGGCGGATTGATAACACGTCAGCCTTGGGTCCAGCAGTGATCTGAATACTAAGTGCCCCCCCCCCCCCCTTACCCATGCAGATAAACTCTTGGCACAGATGACACCTACAGATCCGCAGGTGTTCGTGAGACTAAATACTGAGCTCTTGGAAAGCCAGGACCAAGATGGATGACAGGGAGGGTAAAAAAAACACACCACACTAAAAGAGACGATCCCTTTTTCTTAAGCCTTCAGGACAATCCAAACAACTAAGGCATTTTTCAAGGAAATTAAATGATTTGGGTACCCATGAAAAAGAGCGACCTATGACCCAGCAAGACATAAGGCCATATTTGCACATCATTAAAAAAAAACTACTTTGTGTCCCATTTGCAAGTAAATCAGACCCCTACTAAAGAACCAGAGCAACAAAAGCGATTACATAAATTGCTTAGCATGTGAGTACTCTAAATAGTACGCAAAGTCTGTCGCTGTGCTATTAAATTGTTTCGGTGATGAGCTAAAACCGGTCACAAAGGGAAAAAGGGGCAAGCAACTCAAAGGAGCAGAATGTTTGAAAGTGACACCAGTGACTCCAATGCATGGGGCACCAAGCAAATGGGCGTTTAAATGCACCAAGCAAACGGGCGAGAAAACAAAAGGAGCCGCGAGATCACAGCCCGCCTCTCCTCTGCCAGTAAAGTACAGCTGACTGGCTGCTTTGCCATTCGGGCAGAGACGCGCTGTCACTCGCCGCTCCAAGCTTCGGCTCTCCGCCAGCTGTCTCCCGACATCCATCACCATACCGGCTTGGGGGCATCGATCATAGCTACCCAAAAGCTTCATCTGAGTTTGGCTTTTCAAAACATATTTTTAACTACAGTTTATTTACAGGGATCAGTGCAAGTATGTGTAGCATCATGGCGTTGATGACGACAATAATGATGATGATGATGATGATGATGATGATGATACGATGATGATGACCAAGTCCCGGTTAAGAAGTTTGCACAGCAAAGTAAAGCTCGGGTTGGCCACAAGTTATTAAAACCCACCTCAGGTCATCTTTAAACAAATCAGGGATACACCCAATAAAGACGTCCTTTTTCTTTGGTTATGCTCATAGGCACATTTTCCAGTCCAGTGCAGGAAATAAAATCCTGGCCAATAAAAATAATATTTAACGTTATTTATTATTGTGGTCATATACACGTTTATAGTCGTCTAGATATGTAGCTACATCTCTAGCTGATATTTTGTATAAAAAGAAAAAATGATACAATATTTGAAATAGTCCATTAGTGCCTTTCGAATTTACTACCTATCGAAAAATATTTTTTCAATGTTTTACGAATAAGGAATAATAATTGCTACAATATATTATTGCGGGTAATGTAAACAATGCGTTTACAAGAAGTACAAGACACTTAAAGAAGCTGACGAATACCTCCTCGTCTAACACGCCCTCTGCCCCTCTCAAATCGCCGTCTGACTTCACATTTATAGCAAAATTTTTGGTTTCAATGGGAGGTGGGGGGGCAGAGCAGTCGGATTCGCGAGTAAATTCCTGTGCCTTTAGCGCCATCTACTGGTAAAATCGTTTACAGCTACAATTGTCTTGCCAAATTCAGCTTACATGCGACGATAAGCTTAGGTACGCGGTGGGTACAGGCATGTCAAGTATATTAAGTGGATTAAGGACTCGAAACTTTCTTTGCATCGGTGGATGGTTCTGTGCAAGCAGAGAAAAAAATCTTTCCCTAATCCACTCGCAAAAAACATGATAAACTACAGAAGGATAAATAACAAACCACGTAGCGCAGGGTAACTATTGGATTTGGTTTATCTCAGTTCCGGCATTGTTCATTTCTTCCACATTCGTTTTGCCTATTCCAGGCGACCAAGGAAAATCTACATTTACATTTTAGATACATGAATTTAAATATTGACTTAAGCTGGGAGAACGGTATTTCGGTTTGATGCAGTTTACTCAAAAAATCCACCGAATTACAAAGACCATTGGATATATAATTTATAACAATACGTTCGGTTCTTATCTATTTGTGTCTACAGCGTGAAGTGTTTATGATAAAATAAAACAAACCGTTCATACCTATGATATAATGAACAATTTGCTGTATGCAGTAAGACTTTAAATTGATTTTCATGGTACACAATAGTTCTATTACTGACAGGTACAGAGTCCTACTGTACTTTTGCTCCTTACGAGATACAAATTAAATCGCTATTTGGACATAGTACGAGATGATCAACGTAAGAATATCATATACCAAAGCGCATGGTATCCCGCTTAAAACAGATACGACGCGTAAACCCAACTTAGATGTACCTGTTTAAATTAGTAATACAGGAGCTCTCGGGTTACAAGTCAAAACGAAGGACAGTTTAAAAATCAGCACCTAGCGGTTAGGGAAAAAATACATTCTCAAATGAAACATAAATTAAAATTAATCCGATAAACTTTGGCGACGCAAGTGAACTCCTCGCCGCCAAGCATATCCACAGTCATCTTCCACATTAATCTCCGCGTACCCGGCGCCACACAAAACTAGCGAGCAAAAGTGAAATTTAAACCACAAAGCTGAAGGAAATCAACTTACCTGGAAAGAACTGTCCACGTATGAAGTTCAGCGACTGAAATATGAACGCAAAAATAATAACACATGTCCTTCTATCCATTTTCACTGCGTTTATTTCACATGCCCGCTGAACGTCCGTGCACTCTGCGCCTGTGTGTTCCGCAAGTATCCTCGCATTGGTATCGCAGTGACAGTATTTAAAGGCAGAATCCCGATCTGATTGTTTGGCTTGAAAATGAGTAGCAGTAACTGATGGAAAGGAGAGAGAGAATACGGGATGTTCCCGTCCCCCGGGTCCCTACACCTGCCTTGTCTTGACGTGATTGCGTGTGTGACTTTCTGCTTCTGCCTCTTGTAACACTCCCCCGTGCAGATCCCTCCCGGTCCGCGTAAGGTGGGCTGCCAGTAAGGCGCGCTCCTGCAACTCACGGGGCTCAATTCATGTCCTCACCCCAACCCTTTGCTGGGCTCCAGCTGAATCACAACTAGATCTGCCGCAAAAAATGGACTGGAGGTTTTATGATCGCGCTCTAAATCTGAATTATGCCCCCATGTATTGTATTACTAAACGGAACAGTTTATCAATATTTAATTCACATCCCAAATACGGGGCGCCTTAACGACCGCGAGTAACTAACAAAGAGAATGCAAATGAGACAAGCGCCGTTACTGTAATTCTCAAGTGATTAATAAGAGATTTCACGATTATTATACTGGAGTTTATTAAAAAGGAATTTATCGCAACTCGGGAACTATAACCGACAGATAATAGGGATGAATCTGATGACATAAAAATTAATAATTCATTAAAGACTAAGCACTTTAAATAGCAAAAATAAATAAATATATGAGAAAGAAAATCAAAACCGAAGTGAACGACGAACGTATGCCATATATTCTAATGAAATCTCTTTCATTGTAATGAAAGTCCGTTTATTTCTCGTAAAAGTTAGTCTGGATGTTGCCTTAACATTGAAATGGATGTATATATATGTATATGTGCATGTATATGTATGTGTGAAAAATATGACTAAGCGTTCGAGCAGTAAAGTCACACGGAAGTCTGAGAGCGAACGGCACTCAGCGCTATTTGCATTTTCGGTATATTCCTAACGTAGCATTTATAGCGGGTAGTTCAACGCCTTTATGTTCAGATGATTTTGAAATCTGTAAAACGGGCAACTTTCAGACCCCAAGATATGCCCGATATGTGACTGACTTATCAAACGCGCAAAATAATTTAACAGCTTTGTTTGATGGGAAGTCTTAAGAGTGTTGAGTTCACAGTAGGCGCAGTCACAGCGGAGCTCTCAGATCTGAAGGGTACTTGATCTCGTTGGTTATTATACACGCACATAAACATATAATTCAATTTCGATGACTATAAACATTCGTTTCTGTTATATAATATTATTCAAAGTTGTTAATTTGGCATCAATTGTTACATAACATGTTTAGTTTCGTTCGTATTTGTTCAGAATATTCTCCACAACAAAACAAAACGTTCAAGATTTGTAAAGTGTTTTACTTCAATTGAGGCTTAGCTAGACCTAGTCTTAAAAGCTGTAGGCTATTACTGTATTCTTCCTCATCTGGTCAAGGTATGCAGTGCAGATTTGAGTTTTGAGATAGTTATCAGGGGCCACATAAAATGGGGAGGGGCCCTAAAGATTTTGGAGCATAATTGTTTTGGTCTGGGTTGGGGGCCCAATATGACATGCTTTCATGGGGCCCAAATCTATAGCGGCACCCCAATACCAATTTACGTTTTGCAGATGTCTGTATTTCGCCTTCCAGATCCCTTTTGTTGAGCCTGGATGAGGTTTTAGCATGAGTGCTGACAGTATGTTGTGTAGTGACATATTTTTTTTTCTTTCCTCACTTGTGTGCAATTGCTTGTATTGCTATTTTCTCGGTCAACAAATTTACAGTGTTTATATGTGTGGGAGTCTGAATATGTGCGTGCATACTTTTTTTTTTTCAAAGCTGTCATTTTAATCCAAAGCAAAGTTACAATTGAGTATTTGTCCCTTTTCCACACACACACACACACATATAGATGGATGTTTACTGTCATGATTACAAAAGTACAAAAGCAGCTTCCCCCAGGGGTTTTAAAACCAAAGCAAATAATCATGCATGTGTAACCACACTAACGCCTACAACCCTGGTATACCACAGAAAAAGGGGTTATGTGTCACAGTGCTGCAGAGTATGGTATTATCGGTACAGATACGATCTATTTGCACACCAACCAAATAAAAAAAAATAAAGTTCAGTGATTTGACATGGCAAATATATCAATTGATTCAAAATTATATGACAGTGTGCGTACATGCCTTTTCCATGACACTGATCCAATACAGTATCACGGGGAGCCTGGAGCCTATCAAACAAAGCAAAGGGCAGACTGCAGGGCATTCTGCCGAGCCTACAAAGGTCATAAATAAAGTGTCATATACATGTAATCACTCAATGTGGGTGATTCTGAGAGACAGAAATGTCTAAACTGCATGTCTTTTGACTGAGGAGGCAAATCAAAGTGCCAGGAAGAATGCCGCGCTAATACAGTGAGAACATGCATACTGCACACAGTGGGGTGTGGGATCAAACCCACTGAACTAGCCACACTGCCTCCCCACAAGTTTCAATTAGTTAAAAAATAATCAACGTGTGATTCTGATCTTGCAAAATTGAGAATGTTTGAGCAGCAGATATAATACTGCCTGAATGGTGAGTCCCTGGGACCACGGCTGTGTATTAGAGAGAAGTGAGGATGCCCTTAGTTTTGACTCTGGGAGCAGTGGTAGAGATAGTCGTGTCATTGCAAGTGAGGCTGAGGATTCCCGGGAGAAGAAAGACGTGGCATTGAACAGGGCTGGGAAGTGTGGAGTCAGCAGGACTGCCTTAGCAGCAATTCTTAAAAAAAATTATATTTCACCAGGCTCATGGGCACAGAAGTGGAGCAGACCGACCCCCCCCCCCCCCACCAACCCCAACCCAGCATGCAAATGCTGCACAGTCACCTGCTGCAGAAAAGTCTGGAGGGATCAACATCTCCAGGGTCATCTGGGAAATCATGTGCTGTGATCGGCCCCAACTGTTTCTCACATTTCAGTTACAGGATTGGAGCCAAAAAGCTTGTGCAGAAGTGTGTTGTTGGCCACCGTTCATCATTTAAAGTAAGAATTTTCGGCAAGTGGTGAAGGAGGTACTTTGCATGAAAAAGAATCACACCTTGCCTAAGCACTAAAGCACACTTGATGCATACATATGTATGCAGGTGTGCTTTTCATAATCAGAAATAATATCTCACATCCATGCATCCTTACATAAAATGTAAAAAAAGAGCAGTTTTGCTTTTCTAGTTATAAGTTCAAACCTTGCAACGACATGAAACTAATTATTTTCGGATTTTTTTTTGCCTTTGCAATCAAAATATGTTAATTGATGTTGAATCTTCTGTTGTCTTAAGTCTGATATCAGGTTTTTTCCTGAGTCTGAGTTTCATTATGGTTTAGTATTTTTTTTGTGATTTATGCAATGTTTGCCTTTGTTCTCCAATGAATTACTTGTTTCTATATTGGAACGCGACCCAAAAACAGGTTTAAATTCTTCCTGCATTTACGAACCTACCAATCTGGACATTAGTGGAGGTTTTCCAAACTATATTAGGCCTATATTATAACGTGCAGAAAGAGCAAAGGAAAAATTGATTTAACTAGCTTTCAGATTCACCGTATTACCAAACTGTAATAGCTAATTGGAAAATATGGCCCGATAATCATAGAAAGTCATAACCCGAACGATTCAGAGCAGCATTTAAGAAGATAAATAGAAATTCTGGAGGGCATGAAATAAATCCAGCGATCCCTAACTCAAACGACAGCTTGAGATGAATTTATGAATCAGTATTAGGAGTCCTTTATTCATAATTTTCGCATAATATACCCTTCAGGGAAGATACGCATATCTTTCTCAAAGGTATTCTATTTAGAGGTATATATCATGGACACTTTAGAATAGTACACTTTCATCGCGGTTCGCCACAATCTTTCGACTGGCCCAGCTGAAACATATTTGAAAACCCGAAGGCTGCCACGGATGGGTAGCGTTCAGAGGCGATTTCAAGGAAACGGTGTCCGACCCCTGCTGCCTTCAACGTTGCGCTCGGAGGTTGAACTTACTGCCGATCATCACCGATTCCTAACGATGTGTAAGCAAACGCCGGAGGTGCACTGATCAAACTGCTCAGCTCTGCCCGGACTACAAATACGTGTCCCCGGTTAACACCCCCTGAAACAGCTGCGCCATCTGCCTGCGCTATCTGTCATATCAGCGTCCTCCAGGCTCCCTGCTAATTACTCACAGATCTGATATACGAGCTCTAACACGGCTAATGTCCCCTGCGCGATCGACTTTAGAAAGGGACCGTGATTAACTGCCGCTCGTCCCCCATGACCACTTTTGAATATATAGAGTTATCAATAAATTACAGCAAGAGCCTTATGCTAGCCAGAAGCAGCTCCGCATCTAAGAGAGAGATCTCGCCTGCTAGTCAAATGGAACTTTTCACCACTACAGTGATCGTCATAATAATCCATTTTTTTTGCAGAAAAACATTACATGTAGGTCTGAGGTGGCATGGTGGTGCAGTGGTTAGCAGTGTTGACTCATACCTCTAGGACAAGGATTTGAGTCTCCGCCTGCGTTCCATATGTGTACAGTTTGCATGTTCTCCCTGTGTTGTTTTGGGGTTTTCTCCAGGTACTCTGGTTCCCCCCCCCCCCCAGTCTAAAAACATGCTGAGGCTAATTGGAGTTACCAAATTGTGTATGGTACCCTACCCAGTGTTGTTCCCTGCCTTGCGCCTGTAGCCTCTGGGACAGGCTTTGGACCTGCTGTGACCCTGAATAGGAGAAGCTGTTTCAAAAAATGGATGGATTTGTAAGGCTACACTTGCATCAGACTTACTTAACATTTTCTAAATGAAATATGTCCCTGCTTTGTAATGACAAAGAGTGGCTTACACTTTTTTCACATTATAACCCCTTTGATATTTTACTAGAACAATTCCGCAGGGTACAACTCCAGGTACGTGACCCAGCAGCCTTCTGGTTACAAGTACAATTTCTATCAACCTCTATGATGCCTTCTGGTTTAAAAAAAACAGTCAGTATATTACAGTGAAAATGTGAATGTCCCATTCATATGCTATGCCATTTATGCGTCATTTTCAGTATTGCCTTACCAATTGGTAACAATAGCCAGGTAGATCATAAGACACAACTGGACTACAAACAAATGTCCTGGACACCTACGACAGGCTATGGGACATAATTCACACACACACACACACCCACACACGCACACCTTGGACACCTATAACAGGCCCTAGCACAGAATTCACACACATAAACACACATACACACATTTAGAACTACCAATTTACTTGCACAGCATGTGTACCAGAGTTCTGTAGTGGAAACCCACGCAGACAAGAGGAAAGGCATGCAATGCTGTCACATGGCGCTGGAGCTCGACTGGAACCTGGAGGTGTGAGGCAACAATGTTACCTGCTGGGCCAGCATGATGTCTAAGGGGGAAAAAATTAAACAGGAGACAGAGTTAATTTTAAAGTTAGAGTTAATCTTTAAAAAGCTAGACTACATATACCGTGATAATAAACAGTCAAAGTCAAATGAAAAACTTAAACAATATGGCACTGACTGTTCATAGCCACCAGAGCCTTGTCCATTCTGGTCAGCTGGTGGATTCACAGCTCTACTTCTTATATTGTACACTAATGTGGAGTTTTACGGAAATTTTCTATTTAATTTCCGTTACTGCCATCAACACACTCTGGCCGGTTTATTTCCGGCCTGTGTTGGTTATCTAAATCTGTTTTAGTATCTTCATCTTTAACAATAAGGAAATTAATTTCAGCAAAACATCATTTCGTCATGTGAATTATTGAGGGCCTTCATGGTTGTGTGCTGTTGAGTATGGCCACAGTAACAAAAATCTCTTGAGTACCAAAACCTATTCATAAAAGGCTGTAATGCACAACAGAGTAACTTAAATACTTTCTATGATTACCCTCGGCAGGGGCACCACTAGAGATTTTTGGCCTCTTAAAATCATATCGTACTGGGCCCCCTAACCTAGACCAATCCAATTATATTGCAAATTTTTTAGGGCCCCTTTCACTCAGGGGCCCTTGGAATCATTGTGATTTCTCTCCCTCCTTTACGGCGCCCCTGACCCCCAGCTTCATGTGTATTTTCATAAAAGGCTTCAATGCAAAATTGTACAAACAAGGTATACAATAGGCCTAACACACAGTACGGGTGGACAGAAGTAGTCAATATTTATTACAATGATGAAATAGATCTGTAGTGCATTTTATAGCACGATGGCAAAATATGTGGTAAATGATAAAAAAAAAATTGCTTTCATTGGCTTGACTCTTTAACACTCCAACTTCAGAGAGCCCTGACACATACCATAATACAGGTTAAAACAGAATCACAACGATGCTTGAGGTCCTCGGAAAGATTTTTACAAATCGAAAGCAGTCAGAAGACATGAGGTGTAAGGATGAGTCAAGATGGCTTTCTGTTAAATTAATTTATTCATGCCTTCATTTTATGTAATCGCTTATGTACAAAGTGAGAAGAATCTTTATTTATAAGGTAACAAGTACAATCTTCGGGTATTCATCAATGTTACAAAGTGCTTAAGAATAAAGCGGAATAAAGTTGAGCAACAGGCAAGATGTTCTCTAAGGGTTAACAGAATTAATTGAGTTTTGGTGCATTACTTTTGGCATATTTCGCAGGCTCTAAGAAGCGTCGCATGACTCTGTTAGGCCTGCATCTGCAGTCTGTAAATCATGGACTCGGTGTTTTATAGTGACTTTTAATTTGCAGTTCTATTATTTAGAGATGTAAAAATCAATGCATCATTAAACCAGAGTGACGCTTCCTTGTTTATAGGTATTGTGTGTTCACAGGTTCCGTGCCATAATTCGCTTTTCTGTGTTATTAATTATTTCAACCATTTCATCAATATCTTCCTTTTTTCTACCAGCTCAGAATCAAAATTATGTTACCCGAATGACAGTACCGCCGAAATGTTTGCTTCACATTGTCGTTATCGAATATTCCCTTTGTCTTGTTCTGCTTTTTTTCTAAAAGTAATACCAATCCTTGCATGTGGTTTAAGCATAGCTGCGGGATCTGCAGTTTTTTACAGGATAATCCCACTCACCGCGCATTTCAAAGTCCCATCTCTGACAAATACAAAAGTATCCCTCAAATGATTCTTGCACTAATTCAGTGTATTAATTGATCTTTGAGAGCTCAGGGGCGTTAATTGATTTAGTGCTTAGGGGTTTAAATGGGACGACGACCGGCATCACCCCAGTGTGCATGAGCTGTGGACTGGACTGTTAAACGTAGCACCCAAGTTTATGTGTTATGTGTACTCTTCAGTCGTAATAGTTTGCATTGTTAATGTAAGAGAGATATGGGGTGCAGGGTGGGGTAACACTGGAAACCGTGCTCTCTGCCCCCGCTATGCTGCATTAATCGTCCGGGTGAGCACATGTCAGTCAGGTGCATTTGACAGCCACTTGTCCAGAAGGTTGTGGCTGCGATCATTCAAATCACAGCACTTCACCTCCAAGCTGGCCGCAGCGCTGTCGGGTGAGGAGAGGTGGGTGGCTGTCGGCATCACGTTGGGGGAGGTGTGTCCCAGTCCCCGCAGCTCCTGAGGTGGCATTCATGCTGGGGGGGGGCTAGAAGAAATATGGTAAATAGCTATTCAGCTTTAAGAGAATATGTACTTTCAGCAGTATTAAAATTTTTATCAAAAGGCTTTGGTAGATATTCCTATAAATATTCCAGTTGAATGGCAGCAATTTATGTTTCAAGTTTTGAAGTTTTATTTGTTACATGCGCAGTTATACTGCACATTGAAATGCACAGCTGCCCATTCCCATGATGTGAATCAGGGGACATAAGATTAAGAGACAAGACATGACGTATTAACAAAAATTAGACATTAATTAATAATCATAAATGTCCATGGTGTGCAAAATTGGCATGTGCAGTATATGTATTATATTTGCATCTGATAAGTAGGTAAGGAAGATGGATGGATGAAGAATATATTTAAGTAATTCAGAAATATGTGTGAGCCCTGTGATGGGTTGGCACCCCGTCCTGGTACCTGTAGATTCTGGGATTGGTTCTGGGCCTCCTGTGACCCTGTATTGGACAGGTGGTATAGAAAATGGTTGGATGGATTTAAAATAACATGACAACAAATTATCATAATTTATGATTATGTCAGCCACCCCATCTGTGTGTACGTGTGGAGTTTGCCCGTTTTTCACTGGTTTCCTGTGTGCTCTACGCATTTACGTAAACTGATGTCTATAAAATGACCCATAGTGTGTCAATGTATGTGTGAGTGACAGGCATGGGGGGGCATGGCTGAGCACCTGTCCCTTTTGCTCGACTGATTGAAAGTGCCTCACTTTTGAGGTTCTGGGTAGTCTTCATGCAAAATGTTAAAATTCAACAAGGGGGGGCTGGTGCCTCCCAAAGCTGAATAGATCCCTCAGTCCACACCCACCCCCCCTCCCCCAAGTTGAGCACCTGCCCTAGAAAAGTCTTTGTATGGCACTGTTTCATGTGATTGACTGCCATTTTGTCTAGAGTGTTCCTACCTCGTATCCAGTACATCTTTGCTTTGACTCTAGGCTCACTGGTTCTAGGCTCACCTTGCTGGATGGATGTATAGGTGGATGGATGGATGGATGGATGGATAGATGGATGGATGGATGGAAATGCCACCAATGGCTCTCACACTCATCTCTATACAAAATACAAGAAGCACAGAGCGATTAATCACTTTTAACCACATCACAGATTTTAATTAACAAGGAAAACCTTGTCGAGAACGTGCCAGACACCGGGTCCTAGCGGGAGTAACTTATGCGAGGGAATTCAGCTTGTGTTTTATCACACAGCATGACTTATAGGTAAGCACATCGCGGCCTCTGCCTCCCCATAATAAGTTTTTGCGAATGCGGTAATTTGTTGCCGTGTGATGTTGTCACCACGGCGGATATTACAACCCAGAAGTTTGTATTCATTTCTCACGGTCGCTGCCGGGTTGGATGGAGATGCAGATCATGATGTTTGGTCAGTCATATGGCTTCCCATTTAAATAGCCTAGAAAAGTTTTACTTTTCTTATTCTGTGTGTAATTAGTTCTGAGATTGGGAACGTTAAAGATTTACAGAAGGCATGTCTAATCATCCATATTATATCGCCATAAAGATCGATTGATCATTTGCTACCAGAGAAATGCAATAGAAATAGCATCAGACTCTTCTATGGCACTTGATTAAACAGTCAATAGGAGAAAAGCTAATATCCCGCTACCTAATTTCCACATTTTTATCACTCTTAATAATGACAAGAAAAATACCTACAACTAGTAGTGATAATAACATGCCGCCTACATTCAGTTTTATACATAAACTCGTTCCACCTACAATCATCAGAAAAACCCGTCTCTTCTCATCCCCCTGCACTTTGCTCTCTGAAAACGGCAGCAGACATTTTGCTCCAACCCTTCCCGCCATGACTCTCATTCTTTTCTCTCTGCAGAGGAAATGAGCTCTCTGCTGAAGGTAAAGTGGTGAGTCACTATTCACCTGTCACCCTCTCCTAAAGACTCTCGGTGTTACTTTACACCACCATCTCCCAGGCTCCTTCCCCCATTCTGAAGCCATGCACCTGGAAACCCTGTTGAATCAGAGTATGAGCTGGTAGATGTACACTTCGTAGCTTTTGTCTCTAACTCAGGGCTCCTATGGACCGTTAGAAAGTAGGGTTGTTATCATTAATGAAAACTAAAACTGCAATAAAATATGAAAGTAAAATTAATAACTACAACCACATGTGGAAAGTTCAGGTGCAGAAAGTACAAATCCAGACCAAGATTTTGTTTCAACCAACCAGTTGAATGACTGTAACTCTTCATATGCAAGTGGTTGGTTGAAACAAAATCTTGATCTTGGATTTGTACTTTCTGAACCTGAACCTTCCACCCCTGATTACAACTATAACTAAACTATCAATACTGCTTCCAAAACTAACTAAAATACAATAAAAACAAACATAAAATAGTTAATGTTACTATTTAAAAAAACTATTAAGATAATAAAATGATTTACTTATCTTCAATTACTATTAATAGTACCTGGATTATGTTTTTCCCATACTGAGGACATTAGTAGGCCTACGTAATGTGCACTGTGCATTCATGTAGGATTTTTTTAAAGATCAGATGCTTAAAATAACTTTCAGTCTATCTCTAGAAATAAAATTACTAAAACCTATATTGAAAATAAATATATAAAAACTATATAGAAATATATATTGAAAATAAAAACTCATAAACTAAAATTAAAAAATTAAAATTAAAATTAAATTTAAAAATATATAAATATATATAAAACAAACTAAAAAATCATAACTGTAATAACACAGCTTGAGAGTGACGTCTTTTTCATCTGTCAGCTGTGAGAGGCAGGGTAAATAGGACCCTGGGGTCTTTGAGGACAGGAGAGAGGAATGGAGACGTTCTTTGGGATGGTAGGGTGAGGAAAATGAACAAACAGCTGAGGGGAAACGCACAAAAACGTTGAGGAGAGGGCCACCAAATGGGGTGCTAGAACAGGCATCTGGCTAAGAAAAAAGCAGAAGCCAGTTTTCTTACATCAGTAATAAGACAAAGTAGATATGAATAAATGTGCTAGTCACCTGACTTGGTTCCGTCCCTCAATGTCCACACTGCCTTCCCCCATCTTACACCAGAGTTAGAAGTTACAGGTCCAGAAAGTAATAATCCAGAATAAGATTTTGTTCCAACCGACCAGTTACGCGTGAAGAGTCGCAAAATCTTGGTCTGGATTTGTACTTTCTGCACCTGAACATTCCACCTCTGCCCTTACACACAGGCATCAACATAAATCCTACAAAGCTGTATTTGGCCATTTCACTAAACAGCTGTGTAAAATGTCACTGTTGAAAGTTAACATAATACATATAACTCTGCATAGTTGCTTTTAACCAAAGTGACTTGCGTTTCTTTTAAAAGCAAGATGTTTTACTAGAGTAATTCAGGTTAAGTACCTTGCTTAAGGGTACTAAAGCTGGGCTCCTCCTGGGGACACTGGGGAACATTTTAAAATGTATTTTAAAACTGCAACGCGCAATTTTATGACAGTAATTAAATTGTAATCCTTTATGGGTTTTCTCTCACAATCATTTCTGAACACTACATTTCTCACAATGAGCTTAGAAGTTCTGAAGCAGGTGGTAATTTTGATCCGCAAAAGCAGATATCCAATAAAATCCAGCTTGAGTAAATGAAGGATCATGGACTCCACTGAAAAAGTAACAGCACAGACATGCGCACTATGTGCCACTTCCTCATGCATGAAGCTTGGGGCTCCTCCCCTTTTAAAAGTCAGGCTGTTCCAATTGGACAGGCAGTGCTTGTGTCTTGAAATGACAAGGAGTTTGTCTTGTTATGGTGATTGTAGTAACATGTAACAACCTGAAGACAGAGTAACAGATCAGAGATCATTGAAAAATAAAACATCTCACAGTCAACTGACTCTTACAGACACGTTACAAAAAGCAGTTAATCAGTTAAAATAAATCAGTGTGCAGTGTATGGTGTAGTGCTGGATACCAGAAGGGCTATGATCAACAAGCTTGACTGTTTAATTGCAGGACCTGGAACGGAACGGAACTCCCACTTAAATGAGCCAGACTTGTCAAAATAAGTCAGACTTTCCCTTAATCCCGCTTCGTGGAATACCCCCATGGTGTCACAGCTACAGTCTAATTGAAAGCGTATACTTGTGCTTTTTCTCGATTTGTTTAAAAGTGTTGGTCTGGCACACCCTCCGTGAAGTTGTTAGCTATTCATGCTTCTTTTTTGATTAAGGACACTTAAAAAATGACCTAATGAAAGGCTTCAGCCAATGGACTGTGAGTTTTGAATCCCTTCCAAGTAGCAGTCACCTTTTTCCTCAATCTCACTATGGAGACCTGACCTGCAAGCTCCCTTGGACTGCCTGAGGTATATCCTGCTCGTACTTGCTACTCCCCCCGTCCGTTTTCAGTAACTTGTTATGTTAGGCTCACAGGTAATATGGAGTCTCTCCTGGGAAGCATAGGGCACAGTATTCTCCCCCATTACATGGTTGGCACGCACACATGGACTCACACACAGCTGGTCCACTGCTTCAATGCTGAGCCCCTGTTTTCCTTTATATTTACCAAAAACAGCAAATGCTGTTACCCAAAGCAATGCACAGTTGTGAAAGCAAGGTCAGTAATTGCAACTAAGGGCCTTAAGGTGAAACTATACTGATGACCCTGAGATTTGAACCAGCAACCTTCCAATCGGGGGGGGGGGGTCAGTGTCCTAAACCACGATGCCACACATAGAGTGGATTGAGACGATATTTTTGTGTGTGTGGAAAAACTTGCTCTTCTTTTCTGGCAGACGTTTCTTTTTATAGCATGTACATGAATTCATTGCCAGTAAGGACTTAGAATCGAATCGGACTTTATTTTTACAGATATAAATCAATCTTTTCTTTCACCACAAAATAACTCTGTAGTGCTACTACACTCAGTCCCATAAAGACAAATACCCACCCCCCACTGAGTTCCACAGTCCTCCCGAGGGGGAAGGAGCTGAGATGAATTGGATGTCTGATTCCCATCATGCTCTTCTCAGCCTCCGCGTACGGATCTTGGAGTCCGCCTCATGCTGTGGGCCCGCATCCTGCTTTAATAACGGCGTTGGTCTGCCTGCTGTTCCCAGACATCGCCGCAATCGAGGACAGGTCATCTAAAAGGCTGCACAATCTGTGCTGCGGTTTGCCAGATATAGAAAAGCACTCACAAGAGAATCTGTATCAACGCTCATTCTTCCAATGACAAGAAAGTGGCATCGGTCTGGCTGCTTACAGCCTTCAGACTTCACCTGCAGCCTGTGGGACACATTTGTTTAACAACATACGACACACAATGAAATGCATTGCCAACCTGCCTTAACCCCCCCCCAAGACCCTAGGGTGAATATGACTGCCCTCCCCACAGTGAGTCTCACAGTGCATCCCTGCTGAAGAACAGTAAGAGTGGAAATTAACTGTAAGCTAATTAATATGCACACTCCCAAGCAACTAATTAATGAGATGTCAAAGCACATTTGTCCAGACGTTGTATGCCGTGGCAAATAAAAAAAAAGTGTTTTTTTTTTTTTTAACAAAACAGACAGGAGTTCAAATAAATCATTTAGAGGAAAGAAACTGAATATGATTCAATATCGCTGCTCACTGCTGTTGCCCAGCCTCGTGTGTCATCGCAAATTCCCTCAACAGGGTGGATCGAGATCACATTTTATTTGATTAAAGGTAATAAAGCTTAAGATCCAAACTATTTGTTTACCCTGGCTAAAAAATGCCCTCCTTCTATCAGGGACCTCATTACTTCTTCTCACTTTACTCTCAATTAATGGTTAACAGCTTTATTCCCAAATGGCCTCCTCACACATCTACTTAATGGAATGACAAATGTTTTTAATATCGCCATCGCGGACCAGCTAGCAGTATTCTCCGGCCTTTGATACCGAGACACGCAGAAGCTGTTTTCCTACTGGGGAGAAGGCTCAGGCAGGGGGTCGAAGACTTTGGATGCTTCTCGTACATAAAAATATGGTAAATGAAGAGCCATTCCTTCATTCAGAGTTAAAATAAATCTGTGTGCAGTGTGTGGTGCAGTGCTGGATACCGGAAGGATACGATCAACAGGATTGGCTGTCAAATCGCAGGACGTGGTGTCACGGCTGCAGCCTAATTGGAAGCTGTAAAACTCATGCTTTTCCTTGATTTGTCTAAAGTGATGATAGGGATAGCCTCCATGGAGTTGTTAGCTGTCCATGTATTCATTCTGGGTTTTTGGGAGCAATAAACGACATCAGTCAGAGATGGGAAAATGTGGTATGAACCATGTTACATTTACAATTATTTTTACTTAGCAGACAATTTTGTACAAAGTGACATACAATTCAGGCAAACAGCACATTTGAAATATACATGCTGCCAAGGAGTCAACTATGATATGAGCATTGATTGGAATTTTTAAGCGAATTCTGTCAGTTTTTTGTAGCTGCTTATCCAGGACAGGGCTACAAACCTATCCCAGGGCTCAAGGGCATGTTCTACAGGCAGTTTAGAGACAACATTTAACCTAAACCACAGGCGTTTAGGCCATGAGATGAAACCCAATCAAACAACATTCAATATATACAAGCAGAGCTAATGGCAGGAATCAAACCCCCAACCTCAGAGGTGTGTGGCTGCAGTGCTACTTACGAAGCCACCATACTGCTAGCTAAAAGAGCAGTGGAAAATATTTATACTATGGAAATGCATACAAAATTACACATAAAGGCAATGCCCTGTGTATTTTGCAGTGTAGGTTACAAGCGGGTATGGAGAATGGATGGATGGATGGATGGATGGATGGATGGACAGACAGATGGATGTAATCATGCCCTATGCCCTGTTTGTGACATTACATTTGTCAAAGCCTTGTTCCGTGTCACTGTGATGGACTGGTTTCACCAATATGTCCCCCGCCATACGGCTGATGCTACCTAGTGCAGCCTCCCAGTGGCAGCAACCCTGACTGTAAATGAGGTCATTGAGATGAGTCTGGATGATTGCTCTCTATCATTCACAATACAGCTTTCAGTCAGGACCGGGATGGCAATTTAAAAAGGGCAGTCTTCTAACCTAAAAGGTCCCTGGTCCAAGGAACAGGGCTTCCTTCTCTAATGCCCTTCTGTTAAGGTACAAGAAACTAAATTTCTCCAGTGAAAATAGTTCACTATATAAATAGCTAAAAATTGTGCGTTGTGTAAGTCATACACACATGCATTCAATGCAGAGAAATAACAGCCCCTTTATAATGATATGGAACAGGATCAACACACTTTATAGAGCCAAACTGAAACATTAGGTACAGCTCTGGAAAAAATTAACAGACCGCAGCAAAATGTTTCACTCATTTCTCAATTTATGGGAATGTGCCTGTGCAAAATGTGCATTTTTTCCACTTACTCCAGCCTGGCTCTTCCCTGCTTCTCATTGATGAAGGGCTCCTTCCTTGCATTATGGGACTTCAGCCCTGCTTCTAGGAGTCTGTTATGTATTGTCCAACTGCTGGATAAGTTGACGGTCATCTCTGGCATTAGAAAGTTGCTTCTGCCCTCTACCTGGCTGGCTTTTGGTTATTGCCAGTGTCTCCTTCTTCACCTTGTTTTTGTGTACTGCTGTCTTAGTAACTTTAAGCATGCCAGCAGAACCAGCTTTAAACCAGGATTTAACAATGCAGATTTCTTTAAAATATAGGGTGGTGTGTTCATTTTTTCCAGAGCTGTATATCTGTGGTATGAAGAGCCAGTCATACATCCACACTTGGTCTAGATCAGGGGTGTCACACTCCAGTCCTGGAGGGCCGGAAAGTTCAAAAGCCAGCATCTCTGATGGTATGGGGCTGCATTAGTACATACAGCATGGGCAGTTTGCATGTATTGAAAGGCACCATCAATGCTGAAAAGTATATCCAGGTTCTAGAGCAACATGTGCTCCCATCCAGATGACATCTACATCTCTTTCAGGGAGCACCTTGCATTTCCAACACGACAATGCCGAACAACACACTGCATCATTGCCAACACATACTGAACTGGCCTGCCAGAGGTCCAGATCTTTCACCCACTGAGAACATTTGGCACATCATAAAACGAAAATTACGACACAGAAGACCTAGGACAATTGAACAACTAGAAGCCTGTATCAGACAAGAATGGGACAACATTCCTCTCCCAAAACTCGAGCAGCTGGTCTCCTCAGTCCCCAGTCGTTTACAGACTGTTGTTAAAAGAAGAGGTGATGTCATACAGTGGTAAGCATGACCTTGTCACAACTTTTTTTTAAACTGAATTTTCTCAGTTTAAACATTTGATCTGTTTTCTATGTTTTGTTATGAATAAAATATGGGTTTATGAGATTTCCATATCATTGCATTCTGTTTTTATTTACAA
>JAODLD010000136.1:1042427-1063686 GCA_026781065.1 Mormyrops boulengeri
CAACACATTTATTTTTTTCATAATTTCTTAGTTAGACTACTATTGATCCTTGTTTCTCTTTCTCTCTCCCTCTCTCTCTCTCTCTATATATATATATATATATATATATATATATATGGCGCCTACCATGTTAAAAGTACATGGTCAATCAAAAACACCTTTCTATTTATATCTAACTGGAAATATATATGCATACGTAACTTGATATTTGATGTTTTTAACATAATTCAATAATTCAAATATTTTGATTTCAAGTATCTCAAGAATAATTTTGTGTTTTTATCAACCAAACACATTTGCCAAATCTTTTTCTCAAATTCATTAAACCTTATCATTATATCTCCCCAAGATTTTGGTTTTCACAGTGTATTTGTCTCAATGAACTGCATTAAAATAAAATCAGAGTACAGTATGACAGCATCCAGCAGTGCGTCAGAAACGCAGTCAGTGAGTCTGCGTTTTTCTCAGGACTACACAATGCGGAGAGCTCAGCGCAGGGATGTTTGTCTACTAAACTTATAACACCACTTTATTAAACTGGAAGTAGGGGTGTTAAGGGTGTGTCTGTTTAGTCAAGAGAACCATGGCCTTATGTTCAATATTTCGCAATGGTTCAGAGAATTATTTGTCCAAAAAGACTACCGTTGTTAGCTGATGATATCCAGAGTTGCCAACTTTTCAGTTTGATTTAAAAAGATTTTAACCAAGGTTTGTCGGTGTTTGGACTAGTAAGCTGGCTATGTGATGACCTGTTAGATTTGTGTTTTTAACAAACATGAGTAGCTAAGGTGCAATGTTGAGAAACTTAGACTATAATTCAATACCAAATATTATTTTTCTGTCATAGGTGGTATTAGCACTATTAGCTTAACTAATTGGCTATTTTGGCACATCGGAACACAAGTGTTTTAGATCTATTTTATGCAAACAGGAAGTTGCACTGAATGAGTTGGTGAACGAGTCAGAAGGAATCTTTTAAGTGAACTGAATCAAACGAACTCTATCCCAGAATCATTTCGCTCATCACTGGTTTGCAAACTACATCAACACTTTTGATGTAGCTAATTTTAGTA
Source organism: Mormyrops boulengeri (assembly GCA_026781065.1). NCBI lineage: Eukaryota > Metazoa > Chordata > Actinopteri > Osteoglossiformes > Mormyridae > Mormyrops > Mormyrops boulengeri. The sequence goes on from JAODLD010000136.1 coordinate 1,043,501, forward strand.
TCATAATGTAATAATATAGATTTGCCATAAGATTTCTCGTGTGAACATGAGAGTCTTAAAGCGTGAGTGTCACACCAGATGCGTGAGGGTTGGCAATCCTGTGACAGCTAACGATGTTTCAAAAGCACGTAGGTAAAGTCTCTTGGTTGTTTTGACTTTCAACCGAAAATGAGCACAATGCTTGATGATTTTACTAAGATAGTTTATCCTACAAGGACATTGAATTTCTAAAGCAATCACTGCAGAGTACTGCAAAAATATCTGTATACATTTACAAGGGACGAGCAGCATAGCCACCAGTATGTGTTGTTCAACAATGAAAGAAATGGACAGCGGCGAAGATTGGTGCTATAATTTCATTTTGTAATCGATGGAATGATGATATGCAATTGCAGCAGCCTGGTGAGCTGTCCTAATGAAACGAAACTCATTGCTCATGTGGTAACTGACACTTCACTCACTCTTCTGTCTTCCACTAAAATGAAGACTCGGAAGTATTCTATAGTTAAGTAAATTTGTTGAGAGCGAAATATGAATTGATGTACTGGAAACTTTGTTCATACTCCTGTGCTTGCTTCCCTTGATCGTTTTAGTTTGCAATTTGATCAATGTGTTTAAATCTTGCTTTGTGAACCTCTCTCACCCAAAAAAAATAATATAGATTTTCCTGTACGCCTGTCGGAAAAACCATTTTCATTTCATTTGAGTCTCCATGTTCTACCTGTCAATTCAATTCAATTCAATATATTTTTACATAGCGCCTTTCACACCACAGTCGTCCCAAGGTGCTTTACATGAATGTGTTGTGATACATTAAACATCCTTAGAGAGAGTAATACAGCATGGGAAAAAGGAAGGAAAGATATTAAATAAAGGAAGTCAGATGACAACGGAGGAGAGGAACCAAAACCTCCAAAGTAAGGAGAAAAAAACCTCTGGTGGGTCCAAGGTCAACTGGCTGCCCAACCCCCCTGGGCATACTAACATTACTGAACACAGAAAAGAGTGGGTTTGCTTGCTAAAAGCTTGCTATACCTGTGTTGTATAGGTGTACTCTAGGTGCTCCTGCCATTCAATGGCATGCAGGTAAGCTAACCATTGCTTGTCATTTGCCAATAGTGTGCATTTTTGCACCCAGTGTTGGACCGAATTTCTGTTCAGGGCGTGCCCCAGCTTAGTGCCCTGTGCCGGCTGCCTGGGATAGGCTCCAGGGTAAGTGGTTGGAAAGAGGTTCTTTAGTATTACTTTGTGTGGTGCTACTAAACTACTGTATCACTGAAGGTAACTAATTTCCAGGACATTCTGTCACACCACTGTGCACTGAGCCAAAAGGGGAATGGAAGGGGTTGGGGTGGGGGTGTAGGAAGACGCTGAGATGTTGGAAGTAGAGGTCTCTAGAGCAAAGGTATTTTTTCTGGGGGGGGGGGGGGGTGAGTTGTGTTAGTGAAATTTGCCCAGCAGCAACTAATGAGGATTTTGGCTCATACTGTCTGTTTTTGACATTTCTACCCCATTTACACACATTGTTGTATCTTCTCTCTTCTCTTTAGATGCTTTTGTTTAATGCTTGGTTAGAGTTGGGGGTCTCCTGAATGATTCAGTTGTGCCATTTAAAACAGCAGGCTATCCACAAGCCTTCAAATCTGGGGGGCATCTTGATTTGTTCCGATTGATAGTAGCAACCCTAACTACAACATAAGACTGGTCATTGCAGTTGCCGTACATTACAGGGACACATTACACCTTCCCACACACCTTGTTCTCCCATGACACACCCAAAGTCTATACTTGACTGTATCCATTGCCAGTTAAGCAACACATCTATCCATCCAAGTTCTAATCACTTATCCAGTATCTGTTTTCCCCAAATCTTTGTGTGAGAAAAACATCAGGGATAATCCTAATATATTACATTTACTATTATAACTTTTCCCAAGAATCAGGTGGTCAGATAAAAATTGGAGCCACTTTACTTGAGGGAATGCAAATAATGTAGTATTTAATTATGTATTAATTAACCACAAACTAAATCTTAGTTACGTACCGATCTCATGTTTGTTCACCATTAATGAATCGTGGCGCATCTTTCATCTCAAGCAATTACTATAGTTATGTTTATTAATTCTGTAAACCTGAACTACTAGAACTCGAGAACTACTACAAGTTTGATACTGATCACATGTTTGATTGTCATAATAAATCACAAAACATCTTTTATCCCAAGCAGTTACTATAGTTGTTACTACGGCGGTTACTTCTGTAAATCTTTGTGATCTAATGAAGGAACAAGTCATGAATAACACAGGTGAAATACGGATCATGTTTGTTTATTAATAATGAATCATGACGAGATCTCTAGTAGCTGCTATATTTGTTCATGAGTCGTACTAAAGCAGTAACTGAGTTACTACTAAGTCTTTTTGCCGCCTCAAGTAACGTGATACCTAAAAATTATTGCGATTCCTACATTTGGTGGCTTGTTGAATGATTTCATCGATTTTCCATAACTGCATATCCAAGACAGCACCATGGCAAGAATGGAGCCTATCCCGGGAACCACAGGATGCAAGGCCGGGCACGCCAGCCCATCCTAGTGTACATACACAGACGCTACATTTTGTGATGCCACAACTTACAGATCCGTATTCACATAACCTTATCTTTTTGGCCGGTAAGAAGAAATCAGAGTAGCTGGAGGAAACAGAGAGGAGAGACAAACCAACACAGAACAGAAGGTCTAATGGAATCCACAAGCCTGGAAGTGTGTGGTCGCCCTGCTCCCCAATGAGCCATCCTGCCACTCATACCATAGACAGTGAAATGCCCTACAGTGTTCCACACAACAGAAGCACAAAACCGACAAAAGCATCTGTTAAATATTAAAGGTAAGGAAATGATACACCTATCAGTGTCAGACATCAAAGGAGCCTGTGCATTCCTTGGCCAGTGTTGCACACACTCTACAGCCTATGAAAACACCAAATAAGAACATTGTATTTCTTTCTTCCATTGTATTTATTTCAGATCTTCAAATGCCCACTATGTTGCTTCACAAAAGAGACCAGGCCAGTATACAAAAAACAGCCATGCTGTGCCCTGTAAATGATGAAAACATGTTTTCTTTTAAACAAAACTTGAATATCAATTGTAATACCTGAAGGAAAGCAATAACACTTCGCCCAGAAGAAAATTTAGAATCATTTTCAATAATTTATCGCATTGATCTTTTCACTCAATCCATTTTGTCTCATGATTTGCCAAACTTGCCGATTTTCCTTTGGCCATAATTCAATGACTTCAGATTTCATTCGGCACTACATCTATGAAGCTTCCTTTAATCTGTACATTGTGTGAAATATCTTTGCAAAATTCTGTGGATGGGCATAACACATTGATGTTTTGGAAAGATCATCATTCTGTATATTCTTTGAAATCATTGGCCGGGCACTGCAGTGGTTGAGACTGGAGTTTGAGTCTCCACCCTGATTCCTGGATAAACAGCAGTTGCCTTGGAGACCTGTTGGAGGTACCATATGATTGGCTGTAAGCAGTTCTCCCAGTCTGTAAACGAGGTTGTCACCCTTTCCAGTTACCCACTACTCATCAGTGACCAAGAGGTGTCCCCTCTGAAAGAATGTGACCCTAGTCGTGGATATGTAAGAAAAATCAACTCCTTTAAACTTAGGGCTCCTTGTACATAAAGAAGGACTCGAAAATAGTGAGCACCAACTTCATCACCAGCACTGGGGTGATACATTTAAATCGATAAGGTCCTCACCAGGGATGTTTCTACCTTTTGAAAAGATCAAGGACTAAGCCAAGTTTGCCTGGGGCTTTTTTTAGGACAAAAGTTATTATCAACATGAATATAATGTTCAAGGAAACAGACATATAGCCATTGACTATTAAACATCACTAGTATAATTTATCATCGGATATATTCTTTAATCAAAATAATTTCTCACATCTCACCTTTAGGACCACGAAGACATATTTTATGCTACATTATTATATTAGAATTCCGCAGGAGCTCGGCCCTAATGTAGGTCCTCAGAAGCAGGTCCGGAACTCTTTTTAAGTATCTACTAGGTACAAGTAGCGCTCGAATACGAGCTAATAGGGAGGCGCTCACAGCGATAGCTTGCCGATTGGTTGACCACAAGCATCGCCGCTAAAACTTAAAAGTTTGTCACGGTTGCGTTCCGGGGAAGCAGCACGGAAGCCATGAGGTCGGGAAAACGGGGGTTTATTCGGGGGGGACATAACCAAAAACCACAGGACACAAGCAAGACCGACGTCAATGACCGGACAGGAGTAAGACTGACTTAATACACAGCTGGGAACACCAGGATTCCACACGAGGTAATTGAGGGGGCGTGGCACATGTGAGGATCGGACGAGCGGGGCATGACAAAGTTACGTGGAAATGTGGCTAAAATAGATGTGATTAGTGGAGCAAGCACTGAGCAGATGGAAATATTTTGGACCTTAAATACATCAATACACCAACCAGTACACCAATACACTTTTGTCTTATGTCGCTGGTACGGCTATTAGAACTGGCCAGTGCTCATTGGTGTAAAAACGTTAAAATCGTTTTTTATTCTGTGAAACTGAAAAATCGATCTGCCAGCCAGATTTAATAATGAAATATAAACATGCGGGTTGTATGAATAAAACATAAATAAAAGGCTGTATCCCATTTTGATCGCGATTGCCCCCCCCAGTAACTAGCGAATTATTTAACAAAACACTTTGTTCATCCACCATTGTTTTGGGGTGGCAGTGTAGCTTTGAATTTTGTGTAAAATTTAACCTTAAAGACTTTTTGTGTCTCTCATGCTTAATTAGTACTATGGTCCCCGTTCTGTCATGTGGTGTGAGAGTGGCCCGGAGTTATGAAAGTTCCTGGTCCAAACAGACCAGGAACTAATAACCAGGGACCAGGTTCCAAAAGTTCAATGTGAAAGCGCCTAATACAGCAAGCCTTTGAACTGAACTGAATGCTCACATTCAATGATTTACCTTGACTTTTCTTCTGAAAATAGCCAAGAATGGTAGATAGGTTTTTAAAACCAGAGCTTTTCATCTGGCTGCATGTGGCTTCCAACCTTTTGTGCAACGTGTAGATTTGATTACTCTCTCGTCCTTCAGACGGTGCAAGTCAAGTTCTGCTCTGATACACAGTCTGCGTGTTGATTTGCTAAAACACCTCCTTTTCCATTGGCCCTCTCCCTTTTTTATTGTGAAAATACTTGGGGCTAGGCTTAAAATTACTCAAGGCAATTGTCCTGGGTGATCAGACCTAACAACACCAATGATCCTTACCCAGTATGATGTCAGTGTCATGACACATGAACAAAGGACTCGAAGGCATGCATGATAAGAACTGAAAAGGGACTTTATTAAACAAAACTGGAGCAGGGAAACAAGACAGCGAGGGGTCAAAAGGAGAAGACTATTATGGGGACGGATACAGGCAACAGGAGGTAGATGTTAATGACCGGACTGGGGCTGACGACACAACAGGTACTTAAATACAGAGACTAATGAGAGACAACAAGCGATAGGAGTAGCTCATCAGGGCCATGTGAGGGAGGAGACAGGAGGGTCAGGCAGACATGACGGGCAGGACGTCACAGTCAGGAAGAACACCAAAGGCCTGCCTGAGACGGCGGATTGAGAGCAGCATGTCACGGTCATGTCTGTGCCGCTACAGGTACGCGCCAAAGCGTGATGATGAATCTGCGGTGGCATTTATGTCACAGGCGGAGGCAGTGGCCTATGGTTACATCATGTTCAGCAGGCTCCTCCAGGTGTCCCCTCCATGTCAGTGTTTCATTCCTGCGACCAACCACCAGCCAGAGGGTTCGCTGATTGCTGATTTATTTAGTGCCAAGTGGTATAAGACAACGGTCTGTTAGACATGCTACAACTCCGCAAGAATGAATAAACAGATAAAACATGAAAGGAATATTCCAGAATTAGACTAGACTAGGGAGAGGCATGGCGGCGTCGTGGATAGCATGTTTGCCTCGCACTTCTAGGACCAGGGTTTGAGTCACTGCCCCGGCTCTACCTGCATGGAATTTGCACGTTCAACCCCATGTTGTTGTGGGGTTTTCTCTGGGGACTCCAGTTTCCCCCTGCTGGCAGCTTAGAGACTCTGAATTGGCAGTGTATGTGCGTGTGTCTGTGTAAATGGTGCGTGACAGTGAGCCCTGTAATGGGTTGGCGTCCCATTCTGGGTCATTCCCTCCAGACCGCCATGTCCATGCAAGCAGGCATTGAAAATGAACGGATGGATGATCAGCATGCGAAGTAGGTAATGCCTTACCTGAACGACCTCATGCAAAACAAAGTAGATGAACAGTTCTGACATCTATACATCCAATCGGGTTACCCCCTTTCAGTGCCCCCCATTATCACTGGCTCAGAGTGATGTCAATCAATTTTAGTTGTTCCCAGAATGGCATGAACACACACGAGCACTAACATTTTCACGTTTGTAGGTTTGGTAGCTCCACACATATGGGTGGCTCGGTTATATTTGGTGCTCAAACAGGTAGCTAGCTTGCCAGTAGGTGAAGCTTATATCACAGGTAAACCCTCTAGTGAGGGCTTTCACAGGAAGGGAGAGAAAAAAATAAATCAGCTAATGGAGACGCATTGCATTGATGTCTGTCCTTCCATTAGAGGCACAAAAAAACACAGAATTTTAAAACTGGTCAATGAAGAGAGAACTTTCCACTAAGACTACAAGATCAGGTCAATCAATAAGCTTGGCTTTAAAAAAAAACTAAACAGGGATGCCGCCTCTTAGAAGGTTTAACATAAAAAGCAAAAAAAAAAAAGACCAAAAAGACCAACCAAGCCATACATTGCTGAATTACCACTGGCCACTCCTAGAATCTTGTCTTTTTCCAAAGATACGCAGCTGGTCCTATTTATACCCAGTAATGTAATTTGTCTAATCAGGGCCAGCTGGGCACCATTAGCTGGGACTTGGCATGTGACTGTTGCTCGGTTGCCATGGGAACAAAAGAAAATCACCCAAGCTACTTGTCATCCTTCTGCTTTCTGCCCACTACCAACTGATATTGTTAAATTATTTCCATTTCTTAATAATTAATTGACAAAATATTTTAATTTCTTAATTGAACTCCCCTATATAGCACGAAGTTTCTGTATTTTACTAGGGCTGGAATTACCAGACGTATTTGCACTTATTATGTATTAAATAAATAAGAGGTGCCCTTCAGCACCCTTAATGCGGCCAGTAGGGTGCAAGAAGGATTCAAGGACTCATATACTTTATGAAATCAGTGGTGGCTGGTGGCGGAAATAGTGCAGGCGGTCAAAACCCCCCCCCCCCCCCCCCCATTTCACAATATCGCAATAGCAAACTTTTCTAAAGAAGAGGGAAAATGCGTGCCAATAAAATATTAGTAATGAATTATTTCAAACATATTAATTTAATAATTAAATCGGAAAAACAAAGGAGGCACTGCCTCCTCTATCTCAATGGCCTCTGAATGAAATACTTGCGTACCTCCCATCAGACTTAAACAATAACGTGACGATAAATAACAATAAATAGCAAATAACGATAAATAACAATAAATAACAAATAGCGATAAATAACAATAAATAGCAAATAACAATAAATAGCAAATAAAAAGAAATTTATTTTAAAAAATAAATGTGTGAATGGGTAAGTCAATAGGTGTTCAGTAAGTATGTCGATGAGTTAACATGTAGGATACAGGGGACCACAGACAGCCAGGCAGGAGGAGCAAGACGAGTCGAGGGCACAAGCTCACCAAGATCCTTCGGAAACCTCATCTCCAGCTCGCAGAGAGAGAAGGCGTGCAGCCCTTCTTAGACACAGCCAGGGTTTCGGGAGCACGCTGGCGTTTATCACCCCACACATGCGGGCCTTACGCCAGCCAGCCCTGAGTCACGCACCACAAGCTCTTAGGCACAGCACTTTGCCTAATCCGTCCCCTTCTGATACTAATCCTCTCCATGAGCTGCTCTCTTTCACACCTCACCGAGATGATAGACTCGGCTGCCCAGCTGCGCCGAGCGCAGGCTCGGCCCTCCCATTGGTTGATAACGGCGACTGGGAATCGAGAGAAGGGCCACACGCCATCCTGGAGAGAAGCTGCTAACTACAGGAAGTAGCTCCTTGACCAGCATCCTTTTACAAACTGTCTGACTAAACCTGAGATGGACAGACACAATGTGTCAGTCATTCAAAAACGGCAAAACCAGATGGAAACACCAACTGGTGGATTTTGCTGGAAATGACCAACTCTGCAAAAGGTTGAGTGCCATAGTGATTAACTTTAATGTATAATACATAAAACAACAGAGGTATGAAACAAAGGAAAATGATAAGATGCACGCAAACACGAGCGCATGTGAGGGAGAAAGACAAGGTACAAAACATAAAAGCGGCATAACAATATATTGATAAGAATATTTAATTGAAAATACATGATTTCCCACAATACAAAACACACACTACATTGTTGGGTGTCTTAGTAAGTGTCTTATTGCCTGTCATTGGGCAATTTTCAATTTGTGCTTCTTTTTTTTTAGCTAAACCAGGGGCACCATAAAAGGGGGGCGGGGGGGTTAAAAGAATCCCAAGGGCCCCCAAGTGACAGGAACCCTAAAAATTTGGAATTGGATTTGTCAGGGTTGGGGGCCCAATATGATAGGGTTTCTTGGGGCCCAAAATCTGTAGCGGTGCCCCTGAGTTAGCCCCTATGAAAGACGTAAATGTGGTGGCAGAGACATGGGGTAATTTTTAAGTCTGTTGACTTAACTACTCTTTGCTGAAGCTTATAAACCATCGACGCTGTCATTTTTTCGCCATAAACTTTGTTTTATTCTTATCCTTGACTAAACATCTCTCCCAGTGAGATACCCCGCTCTCCTTCGCTAAACTATCAGAGGATCATGGCACATGAACTTGTCTTAAACTTAAAATATATGTATATATATTCTTCCCGATCCCCATTTCATTTGCTTTCATCTTTGTTAATTAAAGGCCTGAAAGACTGAGAAACACACAGACAAGCACTGTCACACAGATAAGAAACACAGTAATTACACTTTTTGAACTGCGATATTTTAGCTGAACTGGCTTTCGCAAGACTGGATTTACAATATCAGAGAGAAAAGAACTCATATCAGCCACTGGTGGTCCTAGGGGGTCTTTGCTAAAATGTAAGAATATATTCATAATTAAATATTTTTGCATCCTAGTACTGCACATTTTTACACATTAATCTTATCTTGCTTTTTATTATGAATACCTTTCTTGTTTTATTTTCTTATCTTAACATCTAAATCAAATTAATCAAAACAGTATGTAAAGAAAGCCAAGAATATTTAAGGCCTGATGAAACAACATTGGGCCAGACCTTGGAGGACGGGATGGACTGCTTTAGGGCATACAGGTGGACACCTATTCGAGAAAAAGACCCCCGAGAGAGACCAGGATTCTACCTCACTCCTAGAATGCAGTTCAGGACACAACAACAGGCACACCACACACAAACAAGAAAAATCCCGCTGCATAACATATTTATTCACATGCGACACATCTCACAGGCTACATCAGGATAATGTGCAGCTCAGTGGGTTATGGATAATGCATCCAGAAGGTCATGGGTTCAAGTCTTGTGGCTAGCAGAGCAATCATTTCACCGCTGGGCCCTTGAGCCCCTCTTGGGGCTCTAGATGCTGATTGAGCCCAAGCTATCCTCACATGTGCAACTTTTTGTTCAAAAATGTGTTAGAAATAAAGGCCTGTGCCACACCCCTCAAATGACTTCTTTCTAATAAAGTAATCCTTTAAAAATGTATCTGTATGAAGTGCAGTAAGATTAGCAGACAGAATTCAGCACAATCCCTAAAATTAATGACACAAGGACAAGAAATGGCGTTGTTTGTTCCGCTTGTCATTTGGCGACAGGAAGAATTTGCTGTGCTGATTAGCCTTCGGGATTGTATGTTAGTGTCCTTCACTATACTGGATATTATATGATTAAAGAATTAGCATAATGGCTTGGCAGTATGTAGTAGTGCTACTTAAACAGCAAGACTGTGAGCCAGGTGAAACTAAGTGTACTTCTCATGTGTGTCAAGTCCTGCAGAAATTTAAAAAATGACTTCCATTTTGCTTTGACATATGCCCACCACTGGGGGAGCCAGAGAGCATGATTACCACATTTGTCACAATTAACACTTTTATGCAAATACAGAGTGCCATCAATCACTTATAAGGCTACAAACATCAACAGCCAGGAGAGATCATGCTGACCACCTGACAGACCATCAGGACCTTCCCAACAATCTCTGAAACCTTCTAAGTTTCTCAGCCTTAGCCTCCAGGTCTGTCACTCATATGCAAGCAGCGAGAGTGTTATGTGGTATAATGGATACGGATGAGGTTCTGTAAGGTAAGGGCTGTTGGATCTAGGTGCAGGGAAGGCCCTAGTATTGCCCCAATGAGCAATATTAACTCAAATTCATTTGCTGAAAGGGTGCATTGTGGTACGATGGTTAGCACTGTTGCCTCATACCTCTTGACTGGGGTTGGAGTCTCTGTCACGGCTCCATGTGTGCAACGTTTCATGTTCTTCCCCGTGTCGTTGTGGGGTTTCCTCCAGGTACTTTCCCCACAGTCCACAAAGATGATAGGAGGATGTGGAGTTCCTAAATTGTCTGTAGTTGTGAATGGTGTTGGTGCCCAACCTTGGACATCCCATAGCTTCTACAGGCTCTAGACTCCCATGACCCAGAATAACACAAGAAAATGCAGTTTGTTGAAATATCCAGCTGCATAAATGATTTTAAACACTGCTTTATATAAAAGTATTAGCCCCATTCTATAAAGCCAAAACAACTACCAACTAGTCCTTCTTCCAAACCTATTTACCAATCCTACCCAAGACAGTGAGGATTATTTTCTAAAATTAGATTCCAACACAAGTTGCAGACAAGTGGGTATATTGTATGTAAGTTGTTCATGAGATGAATGAGGGAGAGAGGCAAATCAAATTGCTTGTTCAGCTTGAAAGTAAAATGCATTCAACTTTTCATTATTTTCATTCATATATTAAACTCAAGAATCATTTTTGTTCCTTACAATGGATCTAGAATACTTGGAAAAGTGGACATTTTATTCTAAATTCTTGGTCATAAATTTGTTCGCAGTTCTTAACAATGTCAATTTTAAGTTTAAAATTGCCTTCTCTAAAGGTATAACTTATTCCACAAATTGTGTTCTCCCTTGTTACTGTTAGAACAAGCCCTGGAAAAAATCTAAATTAACCATATAATTTACTTCTCAGAAAAGAAATGTTACATTTCAATATCATTAGAAGTCCTGAAGGCTGTTCATTTTATCTGCAACTATGGAAGCTTTATTCTTAATTTTTTACTTAATTGAAATTGATTTTTTTCCCAAGGCCCTTGCTATATTTTAATTCATTTCATATTTGAAGGACTGGTACCCATGTCTGTGTTGTTGCATTTAAAAATGAACAATCAGTTTTAACAATCATAAAGGGATTTAAGGACTCAGCATATATATTATGATATATTTTTCAGTGGTGAACTTTTGCTATCTAAGGCATAATCAAGTTCACATATTCACTTCTTTATGAAAAAGGCATTTCCCAGACTACTGGATACAATCTGACAAAATTTAAGAAAAAATATAAGAAATATTTCATATAGGTTTAATTCTTCTCTGTGTCTCTTGTGAAATACAGCATATTACAAAAACAGCCCTCGTTAATGTCAAATAGAGCAATTCAGGCTGGTTCTGGGAAAATCACAAGAGGGTACATAGCTGAAATATCCCACATTCAATTTCTCTCTCCCCTTCTCCACCCGACTGACAAATATAACCGCCATAAAGGACCATTACTGTCCTCAGTGGTACTAGGTTGGAAAAGGAGGGATCAGCATCACTTCAGGTTATTTGGTGAAGAAGAACTAAAAGCCCAGCTGGCACTTATTATGGAGAACCGGGTCCAGTCCAGAACCCTCCCCATCGTCATCCAGCCTCCTATGTGACAAAGATCAGCGTATTCACTGGCAAGACACAACATCCTCACTGAAGGCAGGATACAGGCCGAGACTGAAAAGAGACGTGGGACGTGAACTAACAACAACCATTTCACCAAAGTGGCAGTTAATTTCGGCATACAATTAAAAATACATAGGCCTACATTTAATTTTCCACTGATTGGGACATGGAGATTTTTGACATTGAAAACAAATAATGAAACGATGTGAGTGATACCTGAGTTGGTGGAGGGAGGGGTCAGTGTGTCAGGTGCCAGTGTTAGGTGTCACCGTCCCCCAACTTGTTTGCATGGCAGCAAGATATAAATACACAGAGAACAGCTGTGTCTCTCTCGCTCCCAGGGAGAGGCGAAAACATCCCCGTCTCATGCCAATAGATAATTGATTTGGCTGGAACGGATCAGCTGTACTTACTCAAGTAGTTAATTAACTTAAGTTTTAATTTGTGTCCATTAACTGCTGTGCCTAATAACACTTCCAGTATTATCTAGTGCCAAACTTATGTGCTACAAAATACGTTTAACAATTATCTAAAAAATAGGCAAGGAAATTCCTTTAAAACCTGCATCGTATGATCGACCCACAAGGAAAGCAATCAGTACCCCTGCCGGTAGATTTTGAGTGGTGACGGGAAAATAGAGTTGGATCTTAATTGAATCGTGCCGACTTGGAAAAGCTTCTCCATTCTCCTTACGGAATAATAAAGTGTACTGTTTCTATTGAAACTGGCCATAGCAAAGCACATCACTGGGAACAGGTTGTAAATAAAAGTTTGTGGATCTTAGAGGGGTGACTTGCCCTTTCAACAAACAGCATGGGGGTCGCGACCATCACACTCAATGCTTAAACACGACATTTCCGTCCAGGGAAAGTACTGAAATCACATAGCCCTCTTAACCCTTTGAACCCTATCCATTTCTGAGCATTTTTCTATCCCTTTGATTTTAGGTTTATTACATGGTATGTACATGAGTTAGCCATGTGCTGTATGGTTTGGTTTTCAGGACATTCTGGGCTACTCGGATATGTCATTATTTGATTTGTAAATCATGAACCAGTCTTGATATAATTTTTTTGAGAAAAAATTACTTGCACCTATTGAGATTTCTCAGTTTTTAGTCTCATATAAAAATTTGCAGGCACTAGAAATGTAATCTTATAAATGTTGAGATTAGAGTCTGCATGATGGAGGGACGCAGGAGTGTCATTGGGGAGCTTTCTATGGCTTAGTATTATGAAGGAATACATGGTTAGTGCCAGGCGGAAATGAATATCCTTGATTATGCATCCATTTGGTAACCAGGGTTGGGGCCATTCTGGAATGTGTTTATCAATTCCAATCCAAATCAGGAAATGGAACTGGAGTTGGAATTTAAATCTCCCTGAAATTCGAATTCAATTCCAATTCTGTTCCTCATAGTTTTTTTGTTCCCAATCCTAACTCCAGTTATATTTCCTGATTTTGACTGGTATTGATGAATGCATTCCAGAATGGCCCCAACTATAACTTTCGCTAAAAAAATTGCTTAATTTATGATGCACTGCATAAACACATACATAACAGGCGGTTTTAGAGTTTAATGCCGAATGTTTATTGCCATGATTTTTCCACCTATATATGATTGACGTTAAACATACATATACAAACTTTTGTGAATAAATATTATGAAAATAATTGTCCACAAGTAATTGTCTTAAATAAAATTCTGCATTTCGTTGTTATTTCTAGTAGAACTCCAGCTCATTTTGAGTGTTTTTCTTCTTTAGTGTTTGAAATATATACCTCATTGTGCGCAGGATTACTATGGAATATTTTAGCACACAACCCTGCAATTTAGACGTCTGGATCGAGTAAGTTCTCTTGATTCCAACGATATGCGACTCATGCCTGTGCGTTATACCTATCCAAAGTTACACATCTGAGATTAATGGGCGCGAAAATCAGCGCATTTTGCGTTTGTCGGGTTCTAAGGGTTAACAGAGAGGCAGACGAAAAGATCACGCTCGCTGACTGGAGTGCTGGTTCCAATCCTTGAACCGCTGCCTGTTATTCAGCATGTCTGTTCCATAAGCACAGAGAAGAGCCTGGTGTGGCCTCCGCGCCTCTCATTGATAACTCATCAGAAACAATACCCCTGACATCGCAGTACCCACTGCTATCCCAGTACTGGAGTGGAGAGATTTAACACTGAGCACGGACTACTAAAACCACCGGACTCTACTGCAGGATATTTAAACAATGTATATACTTATATAAAATATCAATGTTTACTGTTCTTTTATTAATTCTTTTACGTAAATGATTCTGTTATCTTTTTTCAGGTTAATCGAAGTCCTTGGTCCTGGCTTTGAGAGCCATTAATGAATAGGCACCCATCTTCATCAAAAGGGTCTTATGACCTATGTCCCATCTCGCCCTATTTGGTCAGTAAACCAGCATCGCTTGGAGATCCCTCCACCATGCAAGACATTTCTCATGTGCAGTTACCTGATGGTGGAGTCAGCTGACGTTTGGTCATCAGACCCCACTCCCCCTTCAAGAAATGCCCCAAGACCCATCTTTTTCCAGGAACACCTCCACTAGCGTGAATGTCCCTTACACTGTATACTGATTGAACAGTAGTATTGATAGGTACTTTCTTTCGTTCTTTGGAAGATGTTGTGTAGTTCCTGGTCCAATACTGCTTACACTTGTACCTGCGCATTCACTGGAAAATCAGCCTAGCTGCACTTAAACCTTGTTGACTCCTTGACAGGTGTATGGTTGTAATGTGCGATTTGCCTCACTTGTATGCCGCTGTGGACAAAAGTGTCTGCTGTATAAATGTAAAATATTAATACCAGTTTATGTGCAAAGCAAAAATGTACATTATTGTATGAACAATCCTCTTTCTGAGAAAAGCACTCAATTTCGCCATCCTGCATGGTTTAACTCATGAATTTGGTGACTGTCATAGCAGATTCTGTCGTGTCTTAAGAGACTAAAGACGAGAAGGCAGACATTTAAGTGCACAAACGGGCTTATTTAAACTTAAAAGAACAGGGCATGGAAATGAACATGACCACAACTTCCACAAGGGATCAAAACCAGGTAGGGTTAGGATCAGGAAGCCCACAGGCTACAGCAGGGTATGACATTAATGCCAGAACTGGGGAATGCAGGACAGGGAAGCATTTTATATAAGACTGATGAGGGAACAAATGAGGGGCAGCTGGAGTGATTAACACAAGGGCAGGAATGAGAGGTAACACAAGTGATTAAGAGGTATGACTCATTAGGGTCACGCTGGGCAGGAAACAGGAGGGTCAGATGGGCGGGGCATGACTGTTTCTATATGCTAATTGTATTTTAAAATGTCAGTGCTCATTAAAAATATATGTTTTATATCAGAGACATCTATACAGTGTCACACGCACACTAATCACAGGAAAATGACACGCCACGATTCATAAAGCTCCACAAAACAATTAACAATAACCTATGTGTATATTTATTTAACAGGTGCTTTTGTTCAAAGTGACACAAGTGAGGATTGTAGAGAATGGGTAACCATTGTCTCTGGAGAAACTGGGTTTAATTACCTCGTTCAAGGGCTCAACAGTTATCCCACTCTGTTGGCTAAGGGATTTGAACTCGCAACCTTCCAGTCATGGACACAGAGCCCTAAGTCACAGAGCCAGACACTACATATGCTTGCCCACCTTCTGTGTTATTGACATTTTTTTTGCAATCAAAATTCAGAAAGGGAAGGACATATATGACAATTGACTTCAATTTTTTCATCCAGACTAAGTTTTGAGAGGTACGGTGAATAACAATGTCTCACAAGGTTGGCGTTTTGAGTCCCACTTGCATTTGAGTTTGACTGTTCTCCCTGTGTCACGTGGAGTTCCTCCCACAGTCCAGAGGCATAGGGTAACTGCCATTTCTAAATTGCCCAAAGTATATAATTGTGTGTGTGTGTGTGGACTGCCATTCTATGCAGGGTTTAACCCCAGTTTGAGCCCTATGCGGCTCCCTGCCCCCTAAGACCCTGACCAGGACAATCGGTTGCAAGTTGAATGTAAATGCACCTGATTTGTATCTACTTTAAGAAGAAATATACTCATACCGTGTATAGTACTGCAGCGCCATCTATTGGTAGAAATGGAAAAAACAAAAACACAACAGTGCATTTTCAGAAAAAAACGAATTGCCTTAAATCGTTGGAGTCTGAATGAAAATGAGTTTGCTCAAAACACAATGGAAAACCACTGTTTCAAGATAATATACCTATGAAGAACCATGTTGTAGGAGTTTCTGCAAGTCAATGGATAAATTAAGCTTATCTTTTGAATTGGAAAATGCGTGTCGTTCACATATATATTGATGATTGTGTAATGTCACTGCCAAAAGATTGCACGGAGTACCCTAGCACTGTTCCTGAATATCCATCCATCTTCCCAAACTGCTTATCCAGCATAGAGTCGCAATGTGAGCCTGGATCCTGGATCCTATCCCAGCTAACAAGGTGCGGAGCTCCGCTCTACCACTGGGCGCTCGGTTACACGCGCTCGGGGAAACACATGCGATGGTTAATCTAAGGAACCAGTTCAACACACGGTCGAACCTACGACCTTGAACATGTGAAGCCACAGTACTATCCACCATTAACTCAGTTTCCTTTTAACCCATCAGATATTGTATTCAATATATTATTATGCAAAAGAAATATTTGAGAATATTTTATTTGAAAATAGGTTTACAGCAGCAACGGGGAAATTTTATTTAGCTTCTTTGTTATGCGGCAAGCGTTTTCCTGTGCACAGGAGACAGCAAAGAAACCTAACCTGGATTTAAAAAAGCAAAATGTCAATCTTTAATATGTACGCGTTATCAAGTTGTGTTTAGTAAAATTAAAGCGCTGCGTTCTCTTCTGTAGCCTAAGCCTAGTTAATTAGGAACATTTGATAGGGTAGAAAGGAATCGAATGAGCTCTACAAAGATTCATAAGCGTATCGGCAATTAGTTTTACTAGGTATCAGTCACGATTTTCATTTACTGGCAGTGTAGGCAGAGATAACGCGTTTAAACCCCCGTAATCGTGCTAAATGTTTTCAATTTTGGTTTATTCACATGCATTATTAGGCATGCCTCCTTAACAAACTAGGAAAGGCTGAACATGCAAATTCTTATTACGCATTTTACTTGAAATTGTTTTTGTTGAAGAAAACCCTAGTCTAATGTGCATGCCAGACAATTAAAGTATTTAAACAGTCTTAATACGTTTTAGCTGATGTAATGCCAGTATGCATAATGACATTTTTGCGAGAAGAACTTGACCCCGTTTTTGTAAATATTAATACAAAATGTCAGTCGCCTTAGTGCCAAGGGGGGTTATAACGCACGTGTGCGTACGGATCTTACTACAGCGGAGACGCTGAGCAGAAATCAAGCGCACGTCCAGGAATCCGTGTGGCATTCGGCCTTTGTTCGGTTGATTAAAGTACCCTTGTATGAGTGTAAAAAGTGTGATTTAAAATTACTGAAATCGTTTTACAGCTTTTCATACATTAAAAAAATCCTTTTATGAGTTACTGCTGGCTACATTGAAGCGGTGGCGATAAAGCTAATGTTATTATAAGCTACTATCACAGTCTCCGGTGACTGAATCTCTGCCAGTCTTATCTCATTGGTCCTCTCAAATCCCTGTAAATAATACCACAGCGGGCCCAGTTATGTTCAAAATCCGAAGCACGTTGTTTTTCTGACAAATAAATGGTTTAACGAAAAATAAATAAATAAATAAAACTGTGTGTTTTTTTGCAAATGTACTCTAGATGATGTGTCATTGGTACATCCTGAGGTGGCACAAACAGCAGTATGATAGCAATTATGTGCGGATAAAAAAAGCAATAAATTGTTTTCAGCTTTAATAATATCATCTATTATGCTTCCTTATGTGTTTCCTTTAAATAACTCAGTGTGACCCAGCCATGAGATTGGTTGCTATGGAGAGAAATGCCAAAGAAACCTGAATTACATGATGATTGTGCACAATATCTTAATGAGAGAGCTGTTCGAGCAGTTCAGAAAAGGTCATTTTAATCCTAGCTAGGAACTTAGCAATAAAAGCCTATGTTGAATCAATTTCCCCTTTGCCCCTGTGTAGGAACACAAAGGGAAACACATTCACTCCTCTGCAGAAAGCATCCGTGAAGGTCCTCTGTCAAAACCAGAAGTACAAGCTTAAAAATGGTCTGTTTTTAGCCAAAAGAAATGGTAAAACCGCCTCCTGCAGAAATTGTATGGGAGAAAACGCGTTAAACTGAAAACTGCTAGGACAATGGCTCAGGTTTGAGGAAAGGCATTTGATGAATCTACCTTTAAGCCGGTACACAGCAAGCTAATGGCAAAAAACTGGCACCAACCAAGTCAACAAACGGCTCCCTCCAATCAGCTGCTGTTGGCTCCCATCGGTTGTGAATATTTGCGCTGGGTCACACGGTTGACATTCAGGCCAATCAGAGAACTCAGCTTCAACAACTAGCTTTGATGCCGATTCAACATGCTGAGTCAGCCAACATGCTGTGTCTGACCATGCGTACACAGCAGAGTGACAGACAGTCATCGACTCTCACTGACAGCTTGACAGCTTTCGACAGCCAAAAATCTGCTTGGTGTGTTCCAGGTTTTCGCTCTACCTAGGACCAGACTAAGATTTGGCTCTAGACCGAATGCTGAGTTCATTTTTTAAGCTCATTGGAGTTGAAATGTTTTTAGGACAGATGGAAAAATGGTTGGGTCAGAGAGATTACCAGATTGTAGAGTAGATGGGTCCAAGCAACTACAAGAGGCGGGACCAACCAATCACATGACTTTGTCCTGCCTCCCCTAGTTGCTTGGACCCACCTCCACTATAATCTGATTGGTTATCTCTATGAACCCATCATTTTTCCTTCTTCCTTCAGAATGTTTCTATGTAAAACTTCCACAAGCATTTTTTAAAGACCATTTGAAAAGCAGCTACACATGAACATTATTGGTTGAGAAAGCAAGAAACAGAAATTATATTGATTTAAGCATACAACCAGTTAATAGTGTTATTAAACATAAAAGCAAGGCAACACAGGGGCTCTGTGGATAGCCCTGTAGCCTCATATCTCTGGGGATGGGGGATAAAATCCTTCCCCTGGCTCTGCATGTTTGGTGTGTCCATGTTCATACGGGTTTCCTCCCACAGTCCAAAACCATTGGTTTCGTGAGGTGTCTCTAAAATTGCCCTTAGTATGTGTGAGCATTTGCCCTGTGATACTTGCATCTTGTCCAGGATGTCTAGTGCCCTGTGCTTGCTGGAATGGGCTCCAGGCTCACTACAACCCCTCACTGGATAAGCAGTTATGGAAGATGGATGTTCTGAAAGCATGTTTCCACAGTATGCCTTATGTTTTGTCATCCCACCCCTTCGTGATTTAACAGAAATAGAGAGCTGTGTCATTCCTGAATGTGTGTGAACTACATCGACATGTGTGGATTCATATTCTCAAAGAGTTTGCCGACATTTTTGAGACCCTTGGAAAACAGGCCATATAGTTTATGTGTCTATATCAGCTCTAAAACACTGGCTGGAAAATTCACCACCAAATGTTTTCTGCAGCTTAGAAATATTGCAAGACTAGCATGTATTTCATCAGCTCACTGCAGTATTGCAATGCTTGCACTGGAGAAATTCCAAGTCACATCGTTTTGCATTATACAGACTTCAAAATACAGAAAAAAAACTTTTCAATCTCATGACAGAAATATGCTAATTTTCAACTCAATTTGTAATCTATTCCTAACATGTACTTAAGCAGCACTGAAATGTCCGCTCTCTATGTATCTACTGACAGATTACTGTACACAAGCTAGAATGTATACTCTGGTTAATTCAATTCAATTCAATTTTTATTTATATAGCGCTTTTAACAACAGTCATTGTCACAAAGCACTTTACATATAACCGGCCCGAACCGCCACCAAGCAAGCCTGAGGCGACAGCGGCAAGGAAAAACTCCCTCTAGCAGGAAGAAACCTTGAGAGGAACCTAGAC
>JAODLD010000136.1:1065401-1076384 GCA_026781065.1 Mormyrops boulengeri
AAAACTATTGATTTTTGTTTGTATTGGCCTACAGACCTCAGAAATTATAAAAAAAATATTTCCAATGCCTTTTTCTGGGTGTGGCACTTAGGGGGTTAAGCTAGAAGTCATGATGCTCCTCACTTAAATGCTTATTGGACTATCATTACTTCTAGCGTAAGATAACCCAGCGAACTAAAAAGTCCCGCTTCGTGGAACACTCCCCAGTTAAGTTAAAGTTCTACCAATCAGCACGGGGTTTCCGGTCCGTAACATACAGATATCGTAAACTAATTTAAATATAGCTTGATTTTTTTTTACAGATATCATTAAAAGATTTTTTTAAATGATAAGAAATTAATATAGCACCAAATATTTAAAGAGATATCTACCATTATAACATATTTTATAACACAAACATCATTGCAAACATTAAATCTCACTGATACTGATAACTTGACCAGTACCGAAATGAATATTGTAAACAGGTAATCGCAGTATCACTTTCTCGCGTTAATTGTTCAGCTGCTCCTCTTCAGTTCATTCAAGAGAATCACAACACGCCCACCGTCGACGCCGCTTCTTACAATTGTTCATGGTACTTGTAGTTTAATTGTGTTTCCCGTTTCATTGGTCTGTGTATAATAGTTGTCCCAGAAGAACTTCAGTTTCCATAATGCTTAAGAAGGCATGGTGTGGAAGACGTCTTCCTCCCGGCGAAGATGGCGGCTCCCTTAACTCTCCTTTTGATTATAGCTGTGACTATTAGGGCTATACTCTTTAGATCAAGTCTAGCGGAGCTTTTAATGGAGAGAGTGGAAGTAGTATCTCCATTAAATGCATGGAAACGAGGTTAGTCAGACGTTTCTACTTTTTAATTTCTTTCTTCGATGGGCATGTGCCTGGCTTGCAACCCGTGCTGTCTCAATTAAACTAGTATATAGGCATTTTCATCAATTTTTTTGGTAACTGGTTCAGTTTTTTGATAATTAATAATTAGAGTTTTGATAAATCACTTGCATTGTTTCATTTTTTTACTGCACGTAAAATCGACACGTTAGCTAGCACATTTTAGCCGTGGCTAATGAGGAAGTAAAAACCATGTCGGCTATTTTATGTAATAAGATTTTTCTGTCATAAAATGTATTTTGAGGGTCTGCTTAAGCAGTTTATTAGTCGTTGATGGTAATATTAAAATGCGATATTATTTTCCTTCAAAAGTTCGGGAAGTAAGCACTGTTAAATAATTAGTGACCGCATGTATGGTTTATACCTCGTTAATGTTCGCTGTCAGAATGTGGAGAACGTCGTGGTCGAATGGCTTGTTGGTGCTTTATCAGAACTTGACAAACACGAGGAAGTCAAGCCGTGATAATTAAGCCTGGCGTGGGTACTGTGTTAGCAACATGTACTGACAGGTGCATGCTGTCAATTTTGCCTTCAGTTGTGGAGGGCCTGGCTCTGCTCGACCTGGGAGTGTCCCCGTATTCTGGAGACGTCTTCCATGAAGTGAGCTCCCCTATCTTGCATGTAACCGTTAAAATACCGCTGGTGCATAATTTTGATCTTTCTGAGTACTTTAAAAAAAAAAAACTTGATTTATTAAATGCTCCTTATAAATGACACTACTGATATTATGATATTTTCTCCCTCTTCACTTTAGACTCCTCTTATTATATACCTTTTTCACTTTGTCGTCGATTATGCGGATATTGTGTTTATGGTGAGTAAATGACTTCTGATATTTTATAACCCTGTCATTATGTCACTAATGTCAGACATGCATGGCTTTTTTCCCTTCCTCTGTGCTTGGTGTGAAGAATCATTAAGTCTGTGAGGGTGCTAAAGGTATTCTGTGTATCACTCTGTAGATAGCAGATGGAATCACAGCTGTGGCGCTTTACCTGGCCGTACAGGACTATAACAAAAATGTGGTGAGTGTGTAAGCATGTGCAAATGGCCCTGAACACACACACACAACACTAAGTATTCCTGAGTTGGATAGGGTTAATACTTTTCCTGTACATGCACAAGTCAAAACTTCATTCTTCATTCTGCCTGAACACTAAAATGATGCATTTTTCTGTGTCTATTAAGAATGAAACATTTTAATGGCAAAAAAATACAACCTTAAGCACATTGTATGAAGGTTGCTGATTCAGGTCCTAGGAGGGACTCCACAGTATAGGTTCATTTTATTCTCTCAGGAAAAATAATGATTTTATATTTCATTTTTGACGTAGTTCAGGAAGCAG
This sequence comes from Mormyrops boulengeri, assembly GCA_026781065.1. Lineage (NCBI taxonomy): Eukaryota > Metazoa > Chordata > Actinopteri > Osteoglossiformes > Mormyridae > Mormyrops > Mormyrops boulengeri. Next base: position 1,067,636 of record JAODLD010000136.1, read on the forward strand.
AAATACGCACTCGAAGCTGACCGCTATCCCGCTGACTGCCTGGAGCTTATTAGGAGCCCGAAAGAAATGTACTACATCCCACTGAAGGTGGCGCTGTTGTGAGTACCTCGCATGCCTGCCCTTTACATATAGAGTGTTTTTGGAACTCTGCATGCTCGTGTGTCACATGATATCTGCACAGAATGCCATCATATTAAATTGGGATCCGTTCTGTTTCGTGGAAACTGCCAGTGTGTAATTATATCCGAAATATGTTAGAAATAACAGATGAATATTAATTCCAAGAAGGTTGTTCTGTAATATTTTGATGCTGCTTTTTGCATCTGTGAGTAAAATTGCCTTGACATTCCTTGTTAGTGATTTTTCAGAAGATAGTGGCATGACTTTTTAGGTAGTGTTTTGGCCATGTGCTGTGGTTTCTTTTGTCACATGTCTTCCTTTTGGTCTTTTAGCTACCTGCTGAACCCTTTCACAATATTCTCATGTGTGGCCAAGTCGACCTGTGGGCTCAACAACGCCATCGTCGCACTCTTTATCCTAAGCACCATAAGAGGTACAAAGTCGTTGCCGTGTTGAGATGGTGTGGCACGGGCCAAACCCTGGCGGTGCCTCTTCCTCATGTTTCCCCTCCTGTTAAAGGAAGCGCCTTGCTGAGTGCCATTTTCCTGGCTGTGGCCACATACCAGTCCATCTACCCCCTGACTCTGTTTGTCCCGGCACTGCTCTACCAGCTGCAGGTAAGTCGCCTCAGCTCCCCTTCTTTCATCAGATAAGGTGGGGTTCGCTTCAGTCCTGCCAGAACAGGTGACACAGGTGCCTGGCAGACTTTGTGATGGAAATGTTTGTAGCAGACTTCCTACTCGGATCTTTTTTTGTGCCTTCGCGGCAGGCATTTGCTCTAAAGCACCTCGGCGTGTTATAAGTGGGGGTGTAAACTACCGCATTTGCTTCAGGGGTGGTTGAAGGTAGCAATGGAAGAAATGAGGCATTGAAAATGGCGGTTTGTAGCCCAACAGGTTAGTGATGCGCTTCAAAGTCCAGAAGGTCGTTGGTTTCAATCTTGTGGCTGGTAAACTAATCATATCATCATTGGGGTCTTGAACAAGACCCTATGGATGCTAGATGCTGCCTGACCTTGAGCTCTGACCCCAAAACTTGTTCTCATCTCTGTGTACATGTGTGTTTGTGTCTCTCATGGAGAGTCTGATATGTGAAAGTTATTTAATGAATGAAGTACCTTTGAAAAGTGGGTGGGATTATGGTTCATGTCCACTTCCTCTGGATTAAACTGGTTGTAATCGACAGTGCAGCCCTTCCCACCACCTATTTCAAAGCCATATTTCTCCCATCTTAGGAAACACCATTTGTGCCTGTCTATGTCTCGCTAAGATGGTGCCGTTTTGCTGAGACGCCACCTGTCCTGCGATTCCGTTTCAGAGGCTCTACATCCCCGTCAACCTGCACCGGACGAGCTTCTGGCTGTTCACCTTGCAGTATGCTTTCATGTACCTGGGCAGTCTGTGCGTCATCGTGTGCCTCTCCTTTTTCCTGCTTAACACCTGGGATTTCATCCCCTCTGTTTACGGATTCATGTGAGTCCTGCACCCTCCCCGGAGATCTGATAACACTCTTTGTTTATTTAACGGGCTAGTAATAATTTAGACATTTGGACCACTGTTCTTGTAAAACAAAGGTCAAATCCCAGATAGCACACACAACTTGTAACTCCTATACAATAAGCTGCTTTGGATAAGAGTGTCAGATAAATGAGTTAAATGTAATGAGTGTATGTGTCAGGTTTTTCTGTCTCTGAGGATGTTGGCTGCCCCCCTGCCTCGATCCCGCTGGTTCTGACACTTTAAAAACTCCGCATCTGCAGCCTCTCTGTCCCAGACCTCACACCCAACATTGGCCTCTTCTGGTACTTCTTCGCCGAGATGTTTGAGCACTTCCGGCTCTTCTTCATCTGCGTCTTCCAGATCAACGTGTTTTTCTACACCATTCCGCTCTCCGTCAAGCTAAAGTGAGTGTCTCTCTAGCGCCGCCCTCCTGCTGCATGTTCTTGGTGTAATAACTACATTTAAAAACAAGTTGAGCAAAGCAAAATATAGCTGTGTCGTTGTATAATTTTTTTTAGAAACCATTAAAAAATATTGGCAGACCTTATCCAGAAGGTGTTTGGTTTTATTTCCAGTGGACAATATTGTCTCTCTAATGTTATACAATTTGTCAGTCATTGTGGATGCCACACACATTCGCGAGAGCTTTTTAACGTGCCGTAGAGGTAGTTTAATGTGTTCGGTGCTTGCTTTGTTTCCATTGCTCAGGGAGCATCCCGTCTTTCTGATGTTCATGCAAATCGCCATCATCTCCATATTCAAATCATACCCCACTGTAGGGGACATCAGCCTCTACGTGGCCTTCCTGCCCGTCTGGAACCACTTGTATCGATGTGAGTACTTGTATTGTTGTGAGTAGCCAGCTCGGCCCGGGACTGCAGGATTCTCAGTCCCCCAGGGGCTGATAAGCTTCATGGCCTTTAGGGCCGCAGCTGCATCTCTGCGTTTATGAAAAAGTAAAATGTGTTCCTTTGATGCATTTTGTTCAGGAGATAGAAATAATTTTGTACTTTCTTAAAGGTGAATAAACTATTCAGGAATATCGAGTGGCTGGTACATTAGCCTCACACCTATAGAGTTGGGGGTACAAATACTGGAGTTTGCATGCTCTCCTTGTATTGCCGTCGATTTTACTCTGGATATTCTAGTTTCCTCCCATAGTCCAAAAAGAGTTAGGGGAGCATGTTTCTGTGTACGTACACGTGCTCCCCTGCCTTGTGCCCTGGACATTCTGGGTTGAATTCCAGGCTGACTATGACTCTGTACCGGTTTGACGTTGATGGAAGATGGTTGTAGATCTCTCTATGCCAGCCAAAAAGTATGTGGACACCCCAAATAATGAGAAGAATTGCCTAGTTAAGTCACACCTGTTGCTGATACAGGTGTAATAATTAACCCCACAGTCATTCAATCTCCTGCATTAACAGCTGAATGGTTGGTTGCACAGAAGAGGTTAGTAGCTTTGTATCTGGCACCTTCACAGGATGCCGTCTTTCCAGCAAGTCAGTTAGGCATGTTTTTGCTAGAGCTGTCCTGGCCTACCGAAAATGAAGTGGTTGTGAAGGTCAGAACATTAAGGTGCAAGTTCAGTTGTGAAGTGGTACACCGTACCAGCTCACAGAATGGGACCTGGCAACCCAAGATCAATACCCAACCAGAATGGCAGCAAATGCCACCAGCAATGTTCCAACATCTAATGAAAAGCCTTTCTAGAAGAATAGAGGCTATTATAGCGACAAAAGGTGGACCAACTTCATGTTACCCCTGGTTTTGGATCGTGATGTTGGACAAGCTGGTGTCCACATACTTTTGGCCACAGAGTGTATAAGCAGTAATAAAATATTGTGGATTGCATCAAATGAGTAGTTTTTGAATTAGGTGCTTTATTAAACAAGTTCCCCCGCTCCCTCTCTCCCCAGTCCTAAGGAACATCTTCCTGGTCGCCTGCGTGATGCTCGCCTGCTCTGCTCTGTTCCCTGTCCTGTGGCACCTCTGGATCTATGCTGGAAGCGCCAACTCAAACTTCTACTACGCCATCACGCTGCTCTTCAACGTAGGACAGGTGGGAGAGATGGGGGCCACGGGAAAGGGCGAGGTCACGTTGTGCTTTAACAGTGGTCAGTGTGGTGTCCCTTCCCATAATGCCAGGCAGAACTAGCTCTGCTCTCAGAAATGTAGTATGCAAAGTCTCCGAATCCTTGGTATGGATGAGACAATAGGTGAACGGTACCCAGATGACATAATACATTCTGTGAAATCCTGAAGTGTGCAACCAACAGATGCTCTGCTATCCCACAAGGCCACTGGGCCTGCAAATGGAGATGAATGTCCCTTGCTCAGAAATTTTTGTCAAGATGGTGGAGGAAATGCCGTCTCTGTACAAATTTAAGTAGAAAACAAAACCGAGTTGCATAAGTTGACCCACACTTTTTTTTGATAGTTTTTAACTTTCACAGGAGTCAGTTACTTCATTGATAAACATCCAAGTCAGATAACATTGAAGATGGTGATTACAATGTGTCTGAGTGCATACATACTGTTTTCATTGATACATACAGTATGTATTACATTAACAGACAATTAATCGGGTTCTAACGGAATTCACTACATACTTTGTAAGTGTGTGAATTCATTGGCACCCACAGTCTTGGTCTGCCATATGGAATAATAGAAACACTCAAATGATCTGTTTAGAAACAAGTACAAGTTCTTGAGTATGAGTAACATCGGCAATGTCTAATAACCAGAAATTAAGCAAATTATTTTTTTTGCTGTTTGACCTAAATGAGCATGAATACAATATTAAGTGCTGCATTCATAATGGAGTTTAGCTCTATTTCCTGTGTACTCAGTCCTTCCGCACGCTGTTCATACTATCAAAACCTTGTTTGTTTACATCTGTCCATGAATCCCCACCAACTGGCAGAGTGATGACCAGGGTTATTGTCATTATCGAAAAATAAAACTATAAGAAAACCTTTTCATAAACTGAAATTTTAAAAACTACAACCAAACGAAAACTAAATATCTCGTTCAAAACTAACTGAAATAAACAAAAATGGTTTTTAAATACTATTTAGGTAGCTTTGGTCACGATGTTATTTGCAAATGAGAACCACTAAAAATAACAAAAATGTTTTGCACATTTTGACAACATTAGTACATAATGTGCCCTGTTTTTAAGATTCTCTAATAAAAATCTTTAAAAACCCATTCCTAATAAAATAGCACTGAAAATGAAACAAAACTAAACTAGGTTTCAAATAAAATTTGAAATTAGCTCAGAAATATTAGCTAAAAATTAAAAAATGAAAGCTATAATAAGCTTATGGGCTGTTGTCCCTCACAGATCCTGCTGGTGTCAGACTACTTCTACGCCTTTCTGCGACGGGAGCACCACCTAGCACACGGGCTCTACCTGAAGAGGAAAGACGGCAGCGAGGCCACCCTGGTGCTGAAGTAGGCCGCAGCAACATGGACTGTAACAGAATCTTAGCCGGGCTGGGTCCGAGTCCACCTCTGGATGTTTTTTTTTTTTTCCCTTTCTTGTTTCCCCTACTCTCTTTAATTTTGAATTTCATGATGCTTTAAGGACCTGCCCTCACACCAAAACTGCCCCCCCTTCTAGATGGGACTGCAGATACAGAGATCCCAACACCGGTAGTGTAGCTTGATTAACATGCTGCTGCTGCTATCTGTCAGGATGTTTTGTGAGGGCTGATCCTCCCAGTCTAAGTCTTCATTTTGTGTGTCGTTTGAGTGTGGACTGGTTTTGTCTCTGTATTGCAAAAAATGTGTTCAGTGGAATGTTGCTGCAGTTCTGGCGTTACCCACTAGATGGCGCCTAGGACTGCCGTTAACTACTGCGCCGGTCGAAGGAACTATTATGCAATTATGCGTTTCCCATCGGTTAAACGGGACTAGCGAAGACCGTTTAGCCTGATTTGTGAACCTACGTTTCTGACCAACAGGTGGTTCCATGCATTGGAGAATGAGATCTTTGCTGCCTATAACATTTTTCCTTTTTAAATTTTACTGAATTATTGTAAACCATTATTATATGCCTTCATAGGCTGTTGTGTGTCTGTCTGTTTGTGTGTGTGTGTGTGTGTGTGTGTGTGTGTGTGTCTATGTATGTGATGTGTGTGTGTGTGTGTGTGTATGAGATTTTATATATATATTTAAAAAAATCAATCCCATTACTAATGTGGCTGTCACTAATCTCCTTCAAGACGCTGTGCAGAAAGGGACTTTTATAAACACTTTAATGTATTAAAAGGGGGGGTGGTTGCTTTTCCCTGATCCATGTGTAGACTTGGCGTCCCTGGTTTGCCCCCCGCCCCATTTCACCCATTTGTTCTTCCCCAGGGAATACAACCTTGGAACTGCCTGTAGTATTTTATCGTGTTTAGCTGCCAAGCATTCCAGCACCCCAATGCATGACACTACAGATGTCCACCGTGTCCTGACACCGACTCCTGAGACGTGGACGAGGTCTGAGATTGGCAGCATTCACTTAGACGTCTCTCATTCAATTTGTCCTTTTTTGCAATTGTTTGGTTGGTGGAACTACGTTGACTAAAATTACTTAATCAGCTGCTGCTGAATGGTCTGTATTGTTCCTCTCGTCAGTCTCTGATGCATCCCTAACACGCACGCTATGGGGACTGTATAAAAGAATGTCACTCGTGAGCCTTTGTTTCGATGTCCTGTGATGCATCACGGCTCGCATGGCGTCGCTGCCCATTTGCTGGTCTGCTGATGGATTTCCTGTAGCTTTGGTGTCTCATCCTGCTGCTCCGCTCTTGTGCAGACCACAACTACACGGAGAAGGCTGAGATTGCCTGAAATTTCAGGTATCTGATGTCGACTCGGGCATATTGGGAAAATTTACAGAGAACAATGTATAAATAAATCATGGTTGGCGATTATTATTGCTCTCTTCAGATCACCTACACCCAACGGACATACACTGTTCAAGTAGTAGCGTGTTTATGTATTTTTAAATGCCTGGAACACTGAACATGTATACAAGTGTGTCATTTTATCTTTTAATGAAAAGCAAGTATTGTAAAGCTGGCCTTGTGTAATCTTATGTATCTGACAATATAGTCATAGTCTTTACCCAGTGTTGACAGCAGTTTCCCTGGATGTAGTCGCAACAAAACAAGTTTAAAGTATTTATCAGACCTCATTCACAGCTGTTCTGTTCTTTCTCTCCCCCCCATTTCCACTCATTAACGGCCCATTAACATTTGGCATTTTATGCTGTTTGTTTTTGAGAGAGAGAGAGAGAGAGAGAGAGAGAGAGATACACACACACACACACACACACACACACACACATATATATATACATATACACACACATACACATAGAGTTTTCACTTTATTTTCACTTTATTTATTTTAGGTGGGGCAGTAAATGGAGATGGTGGAAAAGTCAAAACACTGGGTTTTAACGTTGTTTATTAATAAAAAGAAATACAATGCATCCTGTGTGACTATTTTTTAGCATTATATATATATATATATATATGGAATGGCCTATATATATAAAAAATGCAGTTTAATTGTGATCACTGAAAAGTCTGGCAGAGGCACAAATCAGTGGCAGTTGGCTTTAATTTCACACATGAATATTTAATAATAATAGGTAATACATTAGGAATTTTGTTAATTTTGAATGAAGGATAAATGTCAGTGTTTTCTGACTGGATGCCTTTCGTCCCTCTTTGCTCCAGCGATCGCAAGAAAATATCAGACATTTGGGGGAATTCATCAAACTGTCTGAAGTCTTTTAAAAAGTGGTGTTTACTGCCCCAAGCTACCTGGTGGATAGAGAAAGGTGCATTGTGTAGGCAACTGTCTGTGATCCACATATGAATCAGCCTTCAAACTGGCTCCCGGCGGACAAACCTGGCCTTTCTGGGTGGTGAGAGATCTATGAATAGAATGCTCATTTGAAGAAAGTGGAATTTCAGTGTCACAGGGTTTTCACGCAATCTCAGCCAAGACCACAGAGCTTGTAAGAGGGTACAGGAGAATATCTATTTGTTTTACAGCATGTTGAAAATGACCAGTGGTTTTCTGGGTTTTCTCTGGCAACTAATGAAATGAATTGCTGATGCTAAAATGTCCACTGTGAATTTTTAAAATATATATCTAGAGTTGTCACGATTACTCAAATAAACTTTATTTTATAAAGGCAAGAATTTGAAATTTGCCTTCTCGATTACTCAACAATTTGGAGAATGGGAAATAGAGCACGGTGGATGAGGGTCCACACAAAGAGATAAAGCTTCAGTTGTGTGGCAACACTTCACGTTAATAGTGGAAAAAAAATGAAGTCCAGGTTTGAAGGTCTCACAACTAATTGGGGTAATTATATACCATATACAATATGCCTTCCCTCCCGGGCCTACCAATCTCCAATTTTACTTCCACTGTATGTGCCCTTCAGCCTCCTGGAGAAGCTTAGCCTAGTCTGTCATTACTTTGCTTTAGAGGGGCCCTATTATGCTTTTCCAATTTTTCACTTTCCTTTATTCAGCTCTGGAAAAAATGAAGAGACCACAGCAACATTTTTAGATTCATTTCTCAATATATGAGTATACTTCTCAGTAAAATGTACATTTTTTTGTAAACTCCAACCTGACTGTTTTCTGTTCTTGTCATTGATGAAGGGCTGCTTCCTCGCTTTATGGGACTTCAGTCCTGCTTCTAGGAGCCTGTTATGAACTTGTTCTCGCAGTGCATGTCACACCACTTAATGTTTCCCATTCTTTTTGAAGGTCACTTAATGGCATCCTCCAATTCATGACGCACTGTTGGATAAGTTGATGGTCATCTCTGGCATTAGAAAGTTGCTTTCGCCCTTTACCTGGCTGTTTTTTTTTTGTTGTTCCCAGTGTTGTCTCCTGCTTTACCTTATTCTTGTGTACTGTCGTCTCAGAAATGTTAAGCCTTGAAGCAACTTGCCACTTTAACCATGCAAATTCTTAAAAAATATGGAGTGGTCTCTTAGTTTTTTCCAGAGCTGTAGCTTTGCACATTTTATTTGTACATATTTTAATTTCTATTTCTATTTTTATTCTTAACAGTTTACATTTTATATCTTTATATTTTAT
>JAODLD010000136.1:1096462-1131952 GCA_026781065.1 Mormyrops boulengeri
ATGTATTGATTATGTGTGGGATAAAACGCAATGGTCTTGGTAGGTGTATTAAGATACGATATTTTGCCGTGAAGACTGTTGCCTAATACAGGTTATGTAAACCGTGCTGTTTTGTCAGTGTATTTGGTGAAGTTTCCGCCCAGCACGAGTGCCTGTCCAGTACACGTAGCTAGGCTGTCGAAGTAACACCCGTGGGCTTCGTCGTGTACGGCACCAGTGGTCGGCTAAGTAGGTTCTCTGATGCCGGTCACTTCTATTAATGAATGTCGATTCTCAGAAAATGGTTGAAACGTTAGGGATCTGCAGTGGTGGAGACTGTAGTTTTCGTTCTTCCCTTTGTTAGGGGGTTGGGGGTTAAATGCGAAGAACAGAAGGGATGGAGCGGGTGCGTTAACTCCGTACGCCTCTCCAGACGGGCCGCGCAGTCAAGGGTTTGATGTGCCTGTGAAATCCACTGACTCACTGTTGTAAAATATCTCTTGGTTTTGAGATGATCAGGAAGTGACTCACCCATTTATAGCGTGGTCAACTTGGTTATCTGTGGTTACATGTAGTATACTGTAACATACTCACTTATAACCGTGCTTTCAGATATTTATATACACGTGTATATGGTATGTAATTCCCCAGTGTATATGTTTTAGTGGCGTATTATATTAACAAATCTGTGTATGGTTATGACCTGCTTAAACTTTCTCCAGTGCCATCAGATCCCTTCAGGGTTAATGTCCTGTCACTTGAACACCACAAGATGCAAATGCTTTGAACTTGCAAAAATAGAAGTTTGTCTTTTTTCCCTTGTGACTCCATTTTTTTAGAGGGCTTTTCCTTCTTCCTACCTGTTGATGCATGCTACCCTTAATGCCCCTATAAATTCCCTGAATCGTATTCCAAACCGTCAGCTTATTTTGGTTTATTTTATTAGTATTTAATTTGAAGGGGTCCTTAAGTACACAGTTGCTTATTTTCTAGTTTACCTCTTCCTTTCCCCTAGATTTTCAGGTTGTATAGTTCCCATGTTTTCATCTGATTTTTGACCTCTTATGCCTCAGACACGTTCAGAAGGCTGTCGGGAGACATATCCTGTCATTTTACAAAATGGAAACTTTCCCGCCTGTTTATTCCTTCAGAAATGCTGTAGGTCCATTTAGCTTTGAGGCTTTATTATGTGTTGTTAACGTAGTAGGTTTCTGTCAATTCTTGCTATACTGTGACTCGGCAAATACAGACACCTGAAGAAGGCCGTACGGTGGAACTGTGACATAGGCTTGTCAAAGGTGCAGCAGTCATCTGTCAGAATGCAGGTCCCTTTCTGCCTGAGTCGCGTGGATGCCTTCATGTATGTTCTACTTTTATGGGTGTGTGATAGTGGAAACCTTGTCCTCTTTCCCCAGCCTACCACCTGACAAAATTTATCCTGCACTTTGTAGCACTCTCTCCCTGGAAGATCCTCTTCGCATCAGGGCATGAGCATTGCATTGTGGGTTTGGCATTTTCTCTTGGTGTGTTCACGTCACCCTCTTTTGCCGGATTTGTACCTCAATGCCTAATTACTTTTTAATCAACAGGTTCTGTTTCATTGACCATTAATGTGGTGAAATTAAGGAAGTTCGGTGGGTTGTGCTATCAGTTTGAGGTGACTCACTTGCCATTCTCAAAAAATCCAGTCTGTGCTAGCATGTTATTCCCCAGAACCTTTGCTGTTGTAATCAGGCTTTCAGGGGAATAGAATTCCTCTAACAGTCACCATATAGATTTTCCTGTCTATGTTCTTTGTAAATGTTTCTCGTAGTCAGCCCATGTTTAAAAGTCTTTTACTCTCTGTTCCTGCTCTTGCTGACCTTACTAATAACCTTACTAATACTGGCAAGTGATTTGGCCATATAATCTGTACTATCTTGCTGTTCCACCTACAGAATTACATCCTGATTAAAAAAAAAAAATAAACAAAATCTTTTTGTAGTATTTGGTATCATGATATATTTACATAAGGTTTTGATCCTCAGCAGGAGAAGTGGTCTGAAGGTAGATGGGAAGACCCTTAAGTGTGTTTACTTGCCAGTTCTGGAATATGCGTTTCTGCTTGCTTTTTTGCTCATGGATAATGGTGACTTTGCTTACATTCTGTACCTCCTACTGTAGGGCTTCCCAACCGTTTTGATGTCTGTGGACCAATTAAATGAGTAAAATGGCGAAGGGCAGGATTGATTGGTGATTTTAGATATTTGACCTTTTCCATTTCTTTTCCAGGTGCAAACAGAACCTGCAACACGAGTTGTAAAAAAAAAAAAAAAAGGGCCGTGAAAATTTCTAAATATATTTTTCACTTTCGGAAATTAACCAACCCCTCCAAAAAGGGGGTGATTTACCAGTCCGTGAACCGGGAGTTGGGAACCCCCTATTTTACTGGATGGCAGTGCTTCAAGTGTGAAATAAGTTCATAGTATTTCCAGTTTTAGGTGGCACCAGTTTTCGGCAAAGTTTACAGTACACAGCACTAGTCTGTTGCCGAACTACCGCCACGTTACCTTTCTACCGTGTTTATCCACAGAATCTCCTTTTTAAAAATGCTGTAGCATGTAGCAGAACAGTAGCATGCAGTAGGCCCTGCTAACTCAGTTAGCAGCGCGTTGTCAAGACATGTTCCTTATTGAGGTTGTGTCGAAGTTAATCATTTTGTTAGCATTTAAATTTTATATGATGATAAATTGATATATTGTTTATTCGCCAGCCCTATCAGTAACCTTTTCTTTTTTCATTTGTTCAGCAATTATGATGTGGGAAAGGCAGAGGTGTTACTCAGATCAACAGTTCAGCTGTTCGACAGCTGCAATAATAGGTCGGATTTGCTAATGGAGCTATGTATGGGTGTTGTATGAAATTCAAGTGGCAGATCGGATTGTGGATTGACCTGGAGTGCGATGTGCGGGAAAAGGCACAGATTGTTCTGTAATGGAGAGGTTTTCCCAACATTAATTACTTTAAGCTTGACGTGCTGCCGTTAATTTTAAGGAAGAATAAAGCGCATGAATGGCTTGTTTTGATTATATGCCTGGGACTGTTTAAAATAGCTTAGTGTCCCGCCTCTGTCAAAAAGTCTTGCCTCTGTGAACCCCCCGATGGGTTTTCATGTTTGAGGAAGTGACATAATATTTTCTGCTTCTAGTAAGTTATGTCCAAAGATTTTGTTGAAGGCAAGCAGTTTGACTTGTCAGTATAATGCCCCATTCCCCCTGTTGGAAGCTTTTTTTTTAGGGGGAGGGGGATGCCAGTTGAGCTGGGCAGTATGACCAAAAATTTATATCACGGTATTTTTCAAAGTTATATCTGTTTCACAGTATACAACAGTATTTTTTTTAAGAATGACTGGCCGTTTACAAACATTTTACAGGATTTTACAGGACACATTTTTGTTTTACGCTTTTGCACTGTTCCCAAATTAACTATATTATTTTATTATTAGCTATTGCGCCTATCCGCTACCTTAATGATAACATATGGCTAACGTGTTTGATGGCTAACTGCTTATAGGTAAACGGCTAATGTTAAGGTGTGCGCCGGCCAAGTTAACATTTTTGATAAATGTTTGATAGTTTAGTGTTGCTGGAACGTGAGCTTTACTGACCTTGCGAAATTTCTCAAAGACCGAGATGACTGTTTTTAAGATGCTTCACGAAGTTAACGTGCTACTTGACTTTGTCGCCACAACTTTGTAGCACTGTTTGCATAGAGGCTTATCGACATCCTTAGCCTTTCCATGCTTGTCTGCAAAATACAAACACTCCTCTACTCACGAATGAGATACGTTCCGAACGGCCATTCGCAACTTGAATGTTCGTAAGTGATTAGTAAGTGTGTGTGTGCGTGCATGCACGCATGCCTGCGCTGTAGTAGATAATGGTGAAAATGAGTATCTAATCAGATACTAATTTTTAATATTGATTAGTATCTGAGAATCAATTTTTTTGACAACCCCAGTGTCCCACTATTTTCAACTCCAGCGTCAGCTATATCTTCCATTTCTGATCTTTCGCAGTACATTTTTAGCAGTACAGCAGTGAAAAAGGTCCCCCCCCAAACAGTTTCCAGCTGTGCCACTTTCCAAACGTTGTGTAGGCTATTTAAATGGGTATTGCGGTATAAGAAAAATTCATATCATAACAATAATAAAAAACGGTTTTCGGTATGAACCGGTATACCGCCCAACACTAGATGCTAGTTCTTGATATGCCACAGCATTTCAGTTTGGACCTGGATAGCATTGCCAAGTCAGCATGTGGAGACAGTTGAGGTTTGGGATATAGCCTTTACCCACAAGTTGAAAGACATCTCTCAGACCCAAAGCTCAACATAAACTTAGCATCAAACTTGAATGTTAAGGCTGCTATTGTCTGCTTTGCCTGAGATTGTTGTAGCATGGCTGAATCTTCTCTTTGTTATGAAAGACACTGAAAAGGAGGGAAGTGTTAGGGCAGGTTACAGATGCCAGTGGGGTGGGTCTCCCTTTGGTCCTCTGAGAGTTGCTGATTGTTATTCCAGTGCTCACTGAATAAGGTGTGCCAGGTGCCGGTATTTACTGGACAAAGCACATTGCAGTGGAGCCAAGGTCTCCTCCCCCCTCCCCGCCCCCTGGATTCTGTTGACGATGCTCTGAATGGTGCTGGTGAGGTTCTTGCACTCTAACTTCTGCAGAGCTGGTGAAGGTGAACCTGCATGCCTGCTGTGACCTAACTTGACGTCAACTTCACACCCAACGCCTATGACTGAACAGAGATAACCAAGAGCTGAAATGCCAAAGCAGTACTTGTGTATACTATTTGTTTATAGTGCTTTGGTATGTACAGCCTTCGCAAGCTGCTTTAGTAAAAAAAAAAAAAAAGCAAAAGTACTGTTTGGAAGTACAGGCGCTCTTCTACTTAAGAACGTTCAACTTACGAACTTTTTTTGCTCACTGAATGATCACAGGCCAAGCCTCCTGGTCAATGGGACAGCTCCCAGACCGATGATTTTCCTCCATGTCTCATCTGAGCAGCTGAAAAGCTGTGAGGCTTGTGATTGGTTGTCTCCCCAGGGAGCGGTTAAGTCTGGTGAGAGAGAAATCTTAGACCAGGTTTTGACCTCTATCGTGTTATTAGCCGCAGGAGTTTACCGGTGGGCATGGTGAGATGAGTTAACTAATGTTGTAGGGTTTCTTGTGGTAAGTGGAGTGGTCAGTAATGTGCTGTGATTTTTGGGAACTTGACAGTAGCAAAAATGCTTAAGTTTTGCAAAATGTGAATTTCCGGCCCTGTACTGGTTACACAATTGATATCGACTCATTTATATGTTTTGATTCTTTGATTGTACCTCATTTCCTCAAACAATGCAGACCTTCAAGATTAGCAACATGGAGCATGAAACAAGTGTGCGAGAGTTCAGTGCCGACTGCTCATTTTTACCGCGCAGACAGCTGGTAAATGAATCAAGAACGAGGAACCAGTGATGTGGCCGGACTGAAAGTGAGGAATGAGCCGTAGTGGAGGGTACTTACCTTTAGTCCTCTGAAAAGTTTAAACGGTAAAAACACATTTCCAGCACGCTATGAACCTACGGCTTTACTGGAGAATATTCCGGTTTCGACATCTGTATTAGGACAGCAGTTATGTGAAAGTATGCAAGTATATCTGATACTTTTGACATTGAAAACTGATCCTCTGTTGCCTTTACTAGTGGCACAGAATGACTAATGGTAACATATGTATGGACAGTACTGTGCAAAAATTCATGATTTGATGTCTGTCAAAATGTGGTAGTTTGTCCACTTCATAACCTTTCCTAAAATCACCTTAGTTTTGCAGCAACCATCCAATACACCTGTGTGTTTTTTTACATACTACCACACCATGTTTGGCTTGTTGCAAATTGACAGTAACAATTCCTATGTATTCTAATGTTAATTTGTGTATTTTTTTCTGGGCAAATATACACTTACTATCCAGATAAAAAGCTTTGAACATTTTCTTTCCCTGCCTAAGACTACTGCGCAGTAACGTATGTATAAATTTGTATATAAATGTTATTTTCTTTAGATAAGAAAACTCATTTAAATTTAAAACTTAAATGAACCATGAGTCATGAAGTTTAGATGTACATATATTTTTTGCTGTATGCCTCTACTAATGCCATGTGGTCGCCCAGCTGTTCTCTGCCACGTGGAACTGGGCTAGCTAGTGCGGAGAATTATGAGTAAGAAAAGCGACAGGTGAATGAAGTGTTACTCACGGTGTATTTCTTTATTCATATGTTTGTTTGCACCCTCCCTGGGTGACATGTTGATAAACCCATTTCATTTTTTTGCCTGCCCCACCCTGCCATCATTCCTCCCCAGTGGAGGGCTTCCCCGTCCGGGTGCGAGGTGTCAGCTTGGTGGAGGGCTCTGGCCAAGCCCTGGGTCATAGAAGGAGACAGGGGGGTATTCGCAGTTTCCATTCCCTGGCTTTGATTCTGCGTCCCTTTGAGCCAGGTTGGAATTTAGGTGCGGCCCATGAGTCAGCCAACCAACCAACCCCCCCCCGAGCCAATTAAAGGTGGCGTATGTGTTGGCAGAGCAGGAAGAGGATGGCGCTTTGTTTCCATTCAGTTGTCAGGTGGTGACACTTGTTTGGGCAGGAGTTTTAACGGGAGTTTCACCAGGAAGAGCCCGTCATGACTCTACTGTTTCCTTTGGAACTCCCGTTTTCCTGATGTTGGCTGTCGCCTTGGTATTTTTAGTTCAGAGACAGTCTGCCGATTGGCACTTTTCTGATTCCTTCCAAACAGCTGCCTGTGCAAATGTGTCCCTGGCTTTTTGCATTTTGCCCCCAAAGGCTGCCATATTTTTATAATAACAATAATACATTTTTGACCTGACTAATAATCATTTTCTTTATTATCTGTTATACAGTGTGACTGTAGTTTGTTTTTGGCGATTTGGTTTTGGGTAGATGCCTTTTGATCTCGAGGCTTTTTTTTAAATCTTTAATATGTTATTGTTTAGGAGGAAAATTGATCCTGTATTTTGAGCTAGCTATTTCGAGTTTCTTTTTCTGCATGTGCTAAGAGGCTCGGTGCTGATGACGATCTGGGGACTCGGATCTTGCGGAAGTTCCCCTGCGCCTGTCGGCCTTACGTAATACTATGCTCCCTCCTCAGCGCTGCATAAATATAGCGGTCAGCAACTACTTTGTGTGTTACATAAAGAGTTAAGATGAGTAGCAAGGCGTTTCTCAGGCTGAGCCTATCATTGTGCTTGAGTTATGTTTGCTTAATGCTTTTAATGCCTGTGGCTTTACTGGTACGGAGCGTAGACTCCCAGAGGATGCTCCTTTGTTTTAAAAACAGGTGCTGGTTTCACTCCCTAGGTGCGTCTTAAGCGAGGGTCAGTTTGAAATGGAGATGTCTAGGTATTAATTCAAAAAATGACATTCACCCGGCAGTACCAGAATGGTTTTGGCAAACGTCGCCAGTGCTTTTGTGGAGAACATGCCTGAAAACATGACATCAGATCTGTGTTTTTTTTTGGGGGTGGGGGGGGTACTGCATAATGAAATGCCAGGTCATTGATGAGCATCTTCTCATCCTGCTGACTCTTCCACCAAACATCTGTGCCATTTCTAAAAAGTTCAATATTGCGTGAATCTCTCACCCACCCTCTGCCCAAGGGACATTTTTGTCGATGTTTTGGCCACACGGCCTCATGAGGGTGACGTGCAACTGCTCACAAGCAGGGCATTTAATCTCAACTTGCTGCTTGATTGTAAATGGGCTGCCTGCTTTCTTCGTATTGTTCTATGAAATTTCTCACATACTGCCAGTTTCGTAGTTCTCGTCAGTAAGTCAGAAGACTTCAATATATATGTACCTATGCTTATATACAATATGTAGTTATTTTCATTCTTTATTGTGTCTTCATGGAGGCTGTGTGTGGCTCAGTGAGTTAGGACACTGTGTGTAGGATCCCAGGGTTGGCTGAACGTTGGGCCCCTGATCTAGGCCCTTGACTCCCAGTTGTCTTCTGAACTGTATGTCGCTTAGGATGAAAGCACCCGCTAAATAAATAAAATGTAATTTGTGTTTCTCGCTCTCACTCCTACACATTTGACTGAAATCCCATCTATGATTTCCGGATGTGTTTTGTGACACTTTCGGTAAGTGACGCCTTGAAAGTCACTGTAATTTGAGACGCGTGACACACTTCTCGTTAAGAGACTGGGATGCGGCTGCTGAAGTGTCTGATTTCTGGGCAGCCACCAATCCCTTCGAAGACGAGAGTGGAGAACACTGATGGTGACAATCGGATGTGCACCTCACAGGTCCAGCACCCAAGATCAGCGAGGGAGGCGTCGTCTGGGAACCGGGAATCGGCTGTTTGTGGTGATGAATCATCACTGGCAGATATACTGTAGGACCATTCCCTGGAGTTTTAGTGATAAATACAGGCCATTCTCTGCCATATTTGTTCTCTCATTACTTCCATTGGTCAATGTTTACAGTCGGTCATATATAACAGAATTCATTTTTGAACACCTAAGTTTCATTGTCTGACCTTGAAAAACATCTTCACATGATTTGCAGGTTTTCTCCATATTTGTGTGGATTTCCTTCTGTAGTCCCAAAAACCATACGATTAGGCAAAGTGGTGTCTTCAGAAAGTGCCTGCAGTGTTTGATTGTGAAGTGTGTCTTGTGCATCCGTCTCCATTCTTCTCTCACAAGGCGTGTTGAGCTCCAGGCAGTATGATCATATCAGTTGGACTTTTTAATAATAATAATAGATACCTTTATTGTCCTCGTGGGGAAATTCTCTTATATGCCTCCCTCAACTTGCTCTTTGCAGAGTAAGTTGTCTGCGAAGGGCAGCCACCCGTTGGGGCGCCCATGGAGCTGGGGGTTAAGGGCCTTGCTCAAGGACCCGCAGACGTGCTGAGGCTGGGCTTGAACTGGCAACCTTCTGATTACAGGCACACAGGCTTAGCCCACTGAGCCACAAGTTGAAATTTTGTCTCTTAAATCATTTTTTGGGCCATTTATCAGTACTGTTCACATCCTCAGGAGGTGTGGAGGTTGTAGGCAAGATGCAGTCTGGGACAACAGAATCACTCCATCTGTCTCAAGCTACATTTTTGTCAGAATGCACCAGGGATTCATCGCTGTGGGAGTGTCACGGTGCGCCAGGATGCAGGCTCCTGTTGCACACATCCTCTCAGACGTACACCCATTTTCAGACAAACTAGGAAACTTAATCACTAATTTTGGCCTGGAATTTCTGGTCCCCCTTAAGTATTTTTGGCTCACTGGTGTATGTAGCCTTTGGCCGGCCTCACTGTGTGTCCTGAACCTTTGGCTATTACCCCAGAGAGCCGTCTCTAACATACCACCCCCCACCCAGCTGAGGGCGGACATTTTTGTCTAGTTTCTCAGATCACCGGCTACTGCTATTCAGGTACCTGAGTTAATCTAGCTTTTAAACAAATACCATTAGTGTCTGCATTTCATGGGGGAAGTGGGGGGGGGGGTCACAAAATGGGCAGTTGTTGAAAAATTAATAAGGGAAAAGCGTTTTACCGCTTTAGGGGGAAAAAACGACTTAATTTGAGAAGTGCATGGTTGGATTAAAGGCAGGTTCAGAGATGTAACCAGAACTGAGAAATGAAAGGGGAACAACAGGGACCTCAATATAAGAACTTCTTTATTTATAGCACTGCTGTGACTTATTTCCCTTTGGAAGCTGTGTTTTTCTGTGTTTTTTTTTAATGAGCTGCTTGTTTTAAGGTGATTGGAGTGGACAGATCTTGAAAACGGTCAATGGATGGGCCTAGTACCTGTCATCTTCTGACTTTTGACCCTTCCGGTCCAGCCCAATCGGTAGGGTTACTGCTGCTCACCATCCTGCTGAACAGGCGGCTCTTGGGTACAAGGAAGTCATCAGGGGGATGATGCAAGGAGGAAATACAGAAGCACCTCTCTCAGTATCGATCGTTGAATCATGGTTGAGTCAAACTAGGCTCTTTACTCAGGCATCACTGCGGTGGAAAAAAACTGAATCTTTGGGACAGTAATGGGTTAAAATGTTGCGATGTGATTCAGAATCATTTCTTGGCTTGCCTGGGAGAAGCCACAGGAAGTGGTTAGTCCCACTGTGTGTGATGGTCACGCTGGAAAGGACATGCCTGCTCTGGATGTGGTTCCACATCACATCTTTTCCACTGGCTGTTGGGTTTTTCACCTTACCTCCAGCTACCAGAGCTGCTGTTTTGACTCTGAGTCACAGGGCTTGCAGGAGGTTCTGCGACCCTTAAGTGTCTTTAGGCCAGGTTATCCTCAGTGTTTCTGTGTGAAATGATGGCACACATTTACAGAGTTTTCAAAGGACTGTATTGTAAGGACCTTGACCTTGTTAGCCATGGTAGTGTCCTTTCTATTCTTAATTGCATCGTCTCGATCACCAGAGGCAAGGCTTTCTTCTCATGTGGTTTCTTTTGAAACGGTAATCGGTCTTCCGTGTTAAGGATTTATGTAACTGAAACTAGTCCAGAATGCATCCATAATGTTTGTAACACAAGTCGACTTGGGTTACAATAGTGTGGTTTTTGTGTGTGTTATGATATAGGACGTAAATCATTGGAATAAATGGCTAAAGAGTATTGGCAAGAGTACATAAACTAACCTAATCTTTTCAGAGTGTCTCATTTCTTTTTGCTTTTGCAAGTGTGAACAATCCTGAGAATAGTCTTGATGAAAATGATAATTTAGCAAAAATATCCAAAGTTACGTCAATTTTGTATTTGTTCCCCCAAGAAATGCAGCGACTGCTCCCTCTGTACCTGGAGAAGTTCGCGTCTCAGGTGACCCTCAGGAGTGGCCATTTTTCCTTTGGCTTCCTTCTTTCACACATTTTTAGTTTTGTCGTTAAATTGCCGTGCGAAGGGCAAGGTGGATTCCATGTGTACTATGTTTGTGGTCCTCGGACACTGTTCGATGCCTCTCAACAGTAGATCACACCAGGCTTGCTTTCACTTTAGTTTTGATTTATATTTCTTTTGTTAAGCTAAAGAGAAAACGATAAGGGCTTCAAAACTCCAACGGCTGCATGCCCGCATTTCCCTGCATATTTCTGATTTAATTTTGACCCGTAAAATTCCACTGCGATCGGCCTGGGTTACTTTTTCTTTACATTCAAATCTTATCGTTTTTTTAGGGCGGCAGATTAATATGAAGGAACCGACGGTAGTCTTACTAATTAAGTTGTGGTGAATGCTGTGAAGTGTGTGTACATCACATGAATTGGTAAGGCTTCCTCACCTCCTGGGGAACAGTAATCGTCCCTGTCAAGGACTCGCAGCAGATCTGAGCCAATCCCATGTGCTCCGTGTCCGTTTGGATGGCTCGCTCTACACGACCCAAGCAGAAGGACTAGGTGCTGGGAATCGCGGACCCAGTAACACTTAAATTTTGCTCCCCTTTGAGTATTGGTGTCATTCATGATCATGGCATTTTGTTGCTGAGATTGGGTGATGTAGCTAATTTCTTATTAATGTGTAACCTTTTAATGCTTCCAAGCTAAAAAGGCTAATTTGTTGTCGTTCTTATCAGTAGAGTTTTGTGCTCTTTTTGTGTCCGTGTGCATTTTTATTTTTGGTGGATGGAAACAGTAAAACCTTTAAAGACAGAAAAAATTCACCTCATAACAGCAGTTTTAATTTATGCTTCATGAATACTGAGGAAAAACTACAACAGTGATGATTCAACTTATCAGCTGGTTGTTACAAGTTAAGAATGTTAGAAGTTGCCTTCATATGGTCTCTCTGCTTTGGCTACCATTATGCTAATCCAGCTTAATAGCTGGTTATCAGTTTGGGATCTCAAGATTCAAGATCTTTCTTGGCCATGTTCAGTAGGTACATTGGAATGCTCCCCTTTTGATCCATGCAAAGTCTAAATAAGACAATACAGGACAGTGCAAAACAATACTAGGTAGCATTTTAAAGACACATTAATATATCGCTTAGTGTGTATTTTGTGTTAATGTATACATGTTTTGTGCCACTTAGTGATAAGCAGCATAGCTACTAATACAAACAGGATGTAAAGAATGTTAGCAATGGCGAACCTTCCTGGAATGGCTTGTCAGACTGACCTATGGCTGACTTTTTGGGTTGGGGCTTCTTCCGGAAGGGAGCGTTGTGGATGATTCCGCCGAGCCAGCAAACTTTTCTGACCCCTTGATATTTACTTTAGGAAGCATGCCTGCAGTATCTTTAGGAATGGAGAATCCTGCTAATTATCAATGGAGTCGCACTGGCTGTATTCTGACCATGTTCAAAAATCACAGACTCCATTTTTGTTTGTGTATTTCTTTTTAAATTATTTCATATTTTCTGTTAAGTATGCATACCTGGCGTAGATGATATGATATAAAATTATATTTATTAGCTCCAGCTTGTAATATAGGTCTCTTTAAAAAAATAAATAACAAATAAATAAAAAAAATAAGGTTTATTAAGATAAAACTCTAAAAATTAAATGCCCACTGAAAGAGCTATTTCCATATTACTTTTGTTAAATTAGTGACCGGTATTAACATTATCTAACATTTTTTTTTCATAGAAAATTTCATGGTATTTTACTGCCTTTATTGGGACTTTTTCCCCTCACAGAAAAATCTACAAATGACAGAATTCTCAGTGGATAGATTATGTGTGCTTCTCCTCAATAGTTTAAGCCAGATTGTTTAAGCTCACCTTAATGTGGTACAAATTTAAGGACATTTTTGGATTCCTGTCTCAAATGAACTAGATTTCTATGGTTGTAACTGAATTACCTGCTCCCTGCCATTGAAAGCTGGTTACCCTAACCATGTTCTCGGTCGTAATGCCTGCTGTGAGCGTCTGTGTGGGTAATAAGGCATGAGAAACACGATTCTTCCAAACGGGATATCTGCGTGTCTTTCACGTGGGACTATTCTGTTTGACACTGTTTTCTAGAGTCTGGACTGTAGCAGGCATTCTGTACGTTTACTTAACATAATGCAGATGGCTGATTGTCTTATTTACTGCAAGAACTGAGATGTATAGTCATGGCCTGCACATTGGAATGGATTCTTTTAGGAGATATTGTGAGCATATTGCTTTGTTAATTCTCATTCCGAGGTGAGCTATGAAACCATCAAGATGAAGTATCTGAAGGAGGAGTACCACACATTGCTGGTATGGCTCTGGAGATCCCGGGCTTGGCTCCTAACCCAGAGCAGTCCTGGAAGTGCAGGAGTGTGCTGGTGTACTCTGGAGAATGGGCAGATGATGCAACTCTCTGTAATGTTGCGATGGCTTGCAGCAGGTAGCCTGGCGGCCAAGCGTGTGGGCTTGCACCTGAAGGTTACCGGTGCGAATCCCAAGAGGGCTGTTCTGGCCTGAAGGTCTTCTGTAAAATTTCCGACTGCATGGAACTGGAAAAAGTGGGAGTTTTTTTTTTTATTTTAGTAAAAGCTTTAGCAACTGGATTTAGCATGAAGTTGATGGTGATCTAACATTTTTTTGGGATTTATTGTTTCTCCTAATCTGTTTTTATTTTATTTTTTTGCAGTCTAGCTACCCTGCCTGGGAGGACTTTGTCACTAAAGGAGCTAAGCTGCAGTCCCAGTTAAGGTGAGTAGCATTGTCCACAGACATGTGGGGATGTGGGTGCCATGTCTGTCCCCCTTTAGCCTCCCCTGTGTTCTGCTCCTCATTCTACCCATCATGCTCCTGTGCCTAGAGCTGTCACATGGTTTTTGCTGGCCTGGTTGGCAGGAAGACAGCCTCATCTGTAAGGATGTGTGTGCGTGCAATCCTCTGAGCTGTCTCTCCTATATTAATCTGTGTGCGTGAGTGTGTAGGACAGGCGCCTTTGCAGTAATAACTCTGACATTTTTACAGTGTGTGTTGTCCAGCAGGTCATTGTTTCGGTTCTATTTAGCCTTGCGCCCTGAAGGTTTCCTTTTCAAGTCCCTGAAGGCGATGGCTTTCAGTAATTAATAATTGCAAAACGTTGAAGTCGTATGTGGACAAAGTAAAAAAGAGCATCAATTTAGCAAGTAGATGTGTGCTAGCGTGAGTGGGTGTAACAGCGTGACGTGTGTGAGCCATGTTGGAAAACCTGAACGGGCACTTTTCATCCGGAGGTATGAAACACCAGCAGACTTGAAGATCCAGACCCAGAAGGCCACTTGAAGCACTGGGGCAGCAGAATTCCCTTCACGCCCAATTAACACCTGTGTACTTTTTCAGTGTGGCAGGGGAGGGGGCGGGCCTATGGTAAAATAAGCTGGCCAGAGTGCAAGAAAGACACAGTGATCTTTGACCTTGTCAGGGGCACAAAAATAGCCGGTTTGTTCTCTTGGCGAGGCCCAGGGATGGATTTGGAAGGCGGGCTACCTGCTACCTGTTCTCCAAGCTCTCGCGTAACCTAACACTGAGATGATCCCCCTCTGGAATTCCAGACCTTCCTAACAATAAGCCCATTGACCCGCCATCATCTTAACCCGGAGCTACCTCAACTGGTTTCGTGGGGCCGGGGTGTCATTTGGGCCGGGCGACATCTCGTGTTTCCGCTGCTATGGGTGTGTCGCCTGTGATCTGGCCACCTTGTCAGTCCTGGTCTCGCTTCCGTCTTTTGATGTGTTCTTCGGATAAGAAAAAATCAGATCTTTGAATAGGGAGACTGAAGTTAGATCGCTGCGCACCAAGTGTGGATCACGAAGTGTATTCTTCTGAAATCAATATGCAAAAAGGAATTGGAAAATATGTTCTTGAAGTGGAATTTGAATGAGCACTTAAAAACCGAACGGCATCACGAAAATGCCTTTAAGACCAGCTGGCCACCAGTTGGTCTTAATAGTTTTAAAGCCAGTCGTCGTTCCTGTGGCTAATTTTAAATACAGCTGTCCGGAGGCCAGAAATTGGAAGAATGCGAGCGTGCATGTTGAGGTCACACCTCTCAGATAGCTGGCCTGTCAATGAACGTCATGGGTTTAAGCTTACCAATAAATAATGGTCATAATCCAGCAGATTGGCATTGTTAGTTGTCGTTAGTTGCCAAAGACAACGTGGAGAAGTGTACATAACTTTGATTGTGCTGAAAATGTAGTCAGGCATCATGACAAGTTATTTTTTTATGTAGCTGCTAAACGTAGCTAGCTTTATATAAAAAAATAATTGATAGTCATCACAACAAGTTAATTCTGTATACGTCTAGTGAACAAAAATTGACATGATTTGATGTAGGCCACATGCTCTCTACATTTTAGATCATGTTTCATAGACACTTATATATTGTGTACGTTATAAATATTTTGGATGCCGTATCGTGGTGTGCGGAACTCTTGGTGATGTAAAGTTTATTTAATTATATTTGCTAAAGCAGCAAGCAGCAAGCAGAGAAACCACAGTTTGCCCTTGATAAGAGATGGATGTGTAGCTCTGCTTTCCGTCACGGTTGGCTGTCTTTTCACAACAAGTTGGCGTCCTGCGTGAAGAACGCATGCCGAGTCCTTATCTCGCTGATAAGAGCTGCGGCCCCAACCCAGTGCTCTTCATACGAGGTCGTTCGTCATAAATCTGCGCAATTAAATGCTGTTTAGGGATGTGCTAGTTAAGAGGAGAGAAGTGAGGGAGGCTTGGTGACTCACCGGGGAGTGCCGCCGTCCCTCAGCTGAGGCATCCCGCTTGGGCGTCGGCACGTGTGGGCGTTGGCGGCCATTCGTGGTTTCTGCCCCTCTCCTTGGATTCCTCAACATTCAAAGACATTCTGATCACGTGAATTGGTAACCGGACAGCCATATTCTCCATAATTACCCTAGAGCAAAAAAATAACCAAAGAAAAACAACAGGCAAATTTTTCTAAAGTCTTAATGCGGCGATGGTAATATACAGTCAAAAGAAACTGCCAGCTTGGCACGATTCCATTTCGTGTCCATTAATAGAAGCAAAAACATTCTTTGGTTGCTCCCTAAAAGGCGTGGCAAAATATAAGGAATGAGTTTTTGGTCAGTTTTTCTCCCTTTGAAGCTAACCAAATGTTTAATGGATAACGTTAGTGCTGTGGCTAATGCTAATGCTAAGGCTAATGGTTAAAGTGACCTCCAACGGCTCACCGAATCTAGGCGTGTGAAGTTAAGCGTGCTTACTTAGCTATCGGTGTTGAGTGTGACGAGCCCACTTGGGAATCTGATCTGTAGACCTCGTTTACAGTCCATGTGTAAGATTCAATTTTGTGATCTTGTGTTTCAGGACGACCATCCTCGTCACAGGATCGTTCCTGGATGCCTTTCAGAAGGTAGCGGACATCGCCACGGGGACGCGAGGTGAGCAACTGATCTGGAGGCCCGTGTCCTTGGAGTTCTTGCCTCTATGCCCCCCCCCCCCCCATTTTTTTTTTTTATTTCATATCTGGGGTTTTGGCTGAGCTTGCCTCAGCAGCTGCTCAGGCCTGACACAGGTCGGGGTAATGGGTGGGGTGTTTTAACCGAGAATGCAGACATATAACTAGGCGCTACTGTGTTTTGTGTCTACCTGCATTGTTCTCTGCGGTTGTTGCATGCCATTGTCCCTCCTCAACGAGACAATGTTGTGTTTCGGTGACACGTGACCGATACGCAAGTCTCAGGGCAATCAGAGATTTAGCGGCAATTTTCCTGCTTCACCCTTGCGGCTGGTGCTGCCTACCTCCGCAGACAGTAAGCAGCCACGGTGATGCACAAAAAACGGGGTAGCCCAGGGCTATGAGAGTTTACAGGCTGGATAAATTTCCACAGCCGCCTCATCAAGGACACAGCGATTCTGAACAGAACTGCCTGGCAAGATTACCCCCCCCCCCATCACAGCATGTAAAAACACCTACCTGCTTTTTCTCCTACAGTATTGTCAAATATTGCATTTTTGAGAGTGTTGTATATCTTTTATTGCGGTGTGTGTGATCTATCGTGTATTTTCTGTGTAATTGACTCTTCTGTATCTAGGGCATCTGGAAAACAATCTGATCATTTTACAATGATAATACAGTTTGTAATGACAAAGATGTAACCGACGTGTTTTATCAAACGACATGCTGCCCATAATATAAATGCATAAAGTCTCCCCGACTTAAAGGTACGAGCCAAAAATGTGATGTCCTCACACTAAGGGTTAAAGCTCTGTGTTATATGCGGAAAGCTAATTATTGTAAAAGGATTTTATTAGGTATTTCCTGATAAGACAGTGTGTGTTTACTTATTTACTGGGCGCTTGGTCTCAGTTTGCTTCCCATGTTGCTCGTAACTGTGAATTTGTGGCTGTACACAGAGAACTTTACGGTCACAAATGATCAGAACCCAAAATTAGAGCGATAACTGCAGAGCCCTTTGGCCCCGTGACGGTGAAGGATGGGTTTATCCTACAAAGTGGCCCATTTCACTCTTGACTTAGTTTGCCTTGTCGCTGTGACTGTCTGATAGGACGTTGGCCAAATCAGCTTGGTGAAAGCTACAGGATGCTGTCAGGCGAACCGGAGGTACGTTGGGGGGGAGGGGTTCAGCGATCAACAGCGTGGTGGAGGGGGTGTCCTTTAAGTGCCCTGTCTATGAAAGGGTGCAGTCGTGTTCCGGGAGAATCAAGAGGTGCCTCAGGCTGAGGCCAGTGCAGGAATCCTGTCCGGTCTCCAAGTGGCCTTGGGAATAGAGGCATTGGCCTGAGAAATCGATCTCACCATTTGGCATGATTTGAAGCCTGCTCTGATTGGTCGCTGGGTCAGCATGATTTGAAACCTGCTCTGATTGGTCGCTGGGTCAGCCTGAGTTAAATTTCTCCCAGAGGTGATGCAGTACCTGCAGGAAAGTGAACAGATGCATATGTACGTGTTTTTTCTGAATTCTTAAGGTCATCTTTTTTGTCAGATCTGTCCTGTCATTCTGTATCAGAATGGTGCTCTCGGCGTTTCGACTGATACCTCTTTGTCAGTAAGATGGCCTCATCCATGGGCGCTGGGTTGTGTGACACACTCCTGCACTAATCCCAGCAGCGTTTCGCTCTTTCTTTGGGCCAGAAGCGATGTCATGGCAACACGGCAACCAGTTCTGCAATGCAGAAGCCTGCTCTAGCGATGTTGTGTTATGATAAACCCTGCCCAAGGCTGATCTATCTGCAGACAGGCCTGCCTTGCTGAATTCTCATCCATCTCCTAGCTTTGGAGATTCAGCCGGGTTAAGAACCTACAACATCTGCTACCTCAGAGCCGTTCTCCCAAAGCAGTGTTTTGTTTAGCTTAATGTTTTCGTATGTTTCCATCCCCTTATAGCGTAAAATGTGGCATGTAGTTCAGAGGGGTATGGATTTCTGCATGTGTCGTAAAGGTTGCAGGTTCAAATCTCACAGCCAGCAAAACAGTCATATTACCATTGACCCCTTGAGCAAGGTGTTTCGATATCGATTGACCCTACTCTTTCAGCCAAAAAAACGTATGCTACTTTGGATGCAGGCATCTTCTGAAACGCATAAAATGTCCAAACCCTGAACAGTATTCTTCCTCACTCGCTCTTTCTGAGTTAATTGACAGTCGCCGTTTGTTCGCTCACACTTTTAGCTTAATGCGAATAGCAACCACCTTGTGATGCGTGACTTCCGTATGCTCAGTGTGTTCCCTTCAGAATGTCACTTAACAGGCTGCTAATTGGATAATTCTTTTTAAGTTTTGTTTTTTTTTTTCTGTCCCTGGAGCCACGTGGTTTTAAGCTCTGTCCCTGGAGCGCTGCCGTTGAGTCCTTGCCTGTCACGTCACGCCTTGGCATTTCAGAACGATCCGCAACGCTAACCAAAGAGATGTCGAGATAAATGTGACGTTTAATTGTCAGGCCGTTGGTGCCCCTGGCGCCTTTTTTGTTCATCCGGATTATATTTTCTCACCGATCTGGGGTGCTGAGATTGGGGGGGGGGGGGTGATCCTCGTCAGTTTTGTGCAGCTGGGAATAGCAGAGTCAGGCTCCGGTTCAGCTGGCAGAAAGCGTACGCAGGTGATCGCTGCCAGAGTTTGTTTTTGTGGGAACGATCTTTACCGGAGGCGCTGCGTGTATCTGTGGCGGCAGACCTTTTTCGTTCACTGCCTTCTTTAAATATCCTGTGTCATTTCCCATCGAGTCGGTTTTCCCGAAGGTCCCAATGGCCATGACAGGGTGGCCATCTCCCCCGGGGAGCACGGCCTGCCGTGTCCGGCATTTTGAGGGAACCGTGAAGACCTGGGAGCTGGTGGCTTCTCCTGTCACTGTTTATCCGCGGACACTGCCTTTCCACCACAAACAAATGCATTTCCACGAAAGATAGCTTATCGGTGCTTCCGACTTGTCAGCTTGAGTCGTTGCTGTCAAAGCTCGGGCTGGCGGTTATTCTGCAAAAACATTGACGGAGGCAAAAGCAGTCATGTCATGTCCTCCCGCTGTTCTCAGACTAAGCGTATAGGCCTACTTGATTCTCGTGTCTGGGGTGGGGGGGGCTCATCGCTCGTCCCACCCTTTGCTGCTCGGCTTTTGACGGCCATTTTGAGGTCTGACAGTGAAGCACAGGGCCTGCCAGTAGCTTCCCCTCTGCTAAATCTGCTCGGGAGATGTGAGGCCTGGTCCTCCTCATGGGGTGGGGGGAGGTGGGGGATCTTCGAGAGCCTTTAATTATGCCGGTTGGAACCTGCCCCACCCAGCCGCACCGTCTGATCCCAGCTGTACCTTTGCCCCTCCCAGGTACAGTATCCCACCCCCTTCCTCCTCTAGCCCTGTGATATATTACTCGATGGCAGGAGATCAACAAATTGATTTATTTAATTTTTTTTCTTGCCTGTTCCAGCCAGTCCCACGCCCAGAGGCCGTCAGCAGTTCTGGCCTGTCTGCTGGTGGCGCTGACAGCCGATAGTAAAGCAGCAGCTGACAGCTGTCCGCTCGGTGTAGTAGCAGCTAACAGCCAGTAGCATGGCAGCAGCTGTAAGCCAGCAACACATCAAAGCGGCAGCTAGCAGCGGTAGCTACTAGCCTTCCTGCACCTAGCATGATAATGGCTAATAGCTACAGCCATATAGCCTAGCTTTGGCTAATGGTGAACCATAGCAGCAGCTGAGCTGAGTCTGGAAGACAGTGTCTCGCTTTCAGAATCTGACATAATTTTAAGATTTTCTATACTTGTGTGCGTTGTAATTGATGTCCTTTATATGAGCCGTTAACACACAGTGTTCCTTCTTGTCAGCTAATTTAGCTGCTAACAGTATGCCGGGCTCAGGTGCAAGAACTGCTTTATATACGATGGTGTGTGTTTTCTGCATTTATTCGCTCAACCGAATCGCTGCTCATCACGCACAGGGCCTCTGTGGTCAGTCTGACGCATATATAGTGTTACAGGATCGATGGCACCACATTACACCAGGAAATGCATCCAGGCAGGCTTCAGGCCACAGGTTATTCAGAAGGTGAACTGCGGGCTTCCCCAGTGGTAGTAGAATGGAGGCAGCAGCCTCCTGTCTGAGACAGCTGACTCTCAGCTGTGTCCCAGTGGGACCATGAAACCAGTTGTTGCTTCGAAAAACCTCTACAAAGCTGGACTCTGTGACCATATGACACCATTGGACACATTCCAAACATCGAGGGGGTAGTAAGAATGGATATTTTGGGGTTGGGGGGGGGATTTGGCTCCATCACCTGGCTGCTACACCCATCCGAAAGTTTCCCAGAGCAGTTGTGACCTTTCTACTGAGCTGAGAACCCGAACTCCCCATTACATGGAAATGTTGTATACAAATCTAAACCACAGGCTTACGGCAGCCAGTGTTTTTATAGGCCCTGAAACGTCGGAAGCCGCTTTAAAGTTATTCCTGAACATCGCTTCTTTAATTATCTCCTTGTTAACCAGCCGACGCCAGTATAATTCAATTTGTTTTCTTTGTTTATTCCATGCCGAAGCACAAGTTAAAGTGAAGCGCTGCTTTGAGGAAAAGTGTGTATATATAGGCTTAGGATTTTTTGTCGTGATATCCTGGAAAGGTTCTTTAAAGGTTACTTTTTAATAGGAAAATAGAATATTTGAGATGGTTTTTAGAGCATTATGAAATAGTGATTGCCAATGGGTGGGATTTTGTTTGAAATTTGGATGAGAATCATTTCGTCTCAAGTTTTTGTTTTTTCAGTGTTCCTGGTCACCTCCATTTTCCTCCTGTATACCACCACTGGGCCTTTTTATATGAACCGGTTATGCATCGCTTTCCATGATGCTCCTTGACTCCACCCTTGGCCACGCCTCTCGGCCATGCTGACAGAGAGCAGGCACCATGGTTTTCTGTCTGTTCCTCAGGCTGTTCCTCTTTTAATCAATGCCTTTCATTGTGTGCAGGGCTTCAGTTACCCAAGTGGATTTGGTTGTTTATGCATTTATTTTTAATGAATGGAAGGTTGCTTAGTGGGTAACAGTGTTACCTCATACATGCCAGGTTGTGAGTTCAAATCCCACCTCTGCTGTGTGCCTGTTTGCTTATTTCCTCATGTTGTATGGGTATCCCCCAGGTACTCTGGTATTTTCCCACAATACAAAGACATTAGGTTACACTATATGGTGTCTGTTTGTCTGCTTGTGTGTCCTACGATGGACTGTCCTTCCATGCAGGGTGTCCTCCTGCCTCGTGCCCTGTGCTCTTGGGGATCGGCTCCAGTCCCTCCTTGCGACCTTGTCCAGGGTAAGCGGTCGGAGGATAGATAGATGAGTACAAGAGTATTGCAGTGAAGTCGAAAAGAGAGGACGGCCCGTCTCCTCAGCACCGAGGGGAGCTATCCATCTCATCTGAGTGCTGTCCAAAGCCGACATGTAAACAGCCAATTTGTCCCCCTCTCTCTGGAGCTCACTTTGGATCTGTGTAGGGCCGGGGGGGGCTGGTGTTTCTTGGGGCTTTGTGGGAGAGCAGGTGTGAGTGTCAGCTGGGCTCTCAATGGAGGGCTGGAGGCGTCATGCCAGATTCCCGACCACGCAACTCACCGGTGAGCCAAGTGACCCCAGAGAATGGAACCGTTTTGGTTAACAAAGCCGTCGCTCCTCAGATTGGGCATCCGAGAGACGGGGCATGGAGGTAATAAGGGCGTCTCGTGCAAGAGAGGGAGCCGCGGATACAGAAACCACGCAGGAAACGGGCATATGGACGGACGCCTTCGGGAGGGGCCTCGTGGCACTAGACTGAGTGGAGTCTCTGGACGACTGCTGCCCAGGGCACCAGCAGGGCCAGGTCTGAGTAAACACTGAGTGGGAGCGAGCCCTTGGTGCGGCCCTGGGACAGAGGGAGCCTTTGTGCCGCCACGAGCGGTGGGTGCCGGGTGCTTTTTTTTCTTAACACATTAGTTATTTATTTTCAAATGGAAAGGAAAGGATTCTCCTCAGTCTGATTTTCCTGTGAATACGGTATATTGTGACGGAGTTCTGCTGGAAAGATTGTGTGTGTTTTTCCCCTGTTTTGGTTACAGGGAGGGAGGGTAAATCGTAGCCATTGAGTAAAGGTGGGACTAAATGAAAGAACAGAGACTCTATGGCGGCGTTTCCCAATCCGGTCCTCAGGAACGCACAGACAGTCCACGCTTTTGCTCCTTACCTGGAGCTGGGAGGGAGCAAAAATGTGGACCGGCTGTGGGTCTCTTAGGACCAGATTGAGAAACACTGCTCTATGGGGTAGCCCCGTCTTACAAACCCAAAACCTTTATCTGACTTGATGTGCTTTTTATATCCCATCCATACTTGTCAAGCTTGGCTTTTTTTTTCTTTTTCTTTTGATTCACACCTTTTGCGGTTTCTCTCTCAGCCAGCCGTCTGCTTTGTTGAAGTTATGTCACCGGCTGGCAGAAAGTGCAGACGCATGACAGCTTTTGTTGTCCTGAGGTGTTTCCCAGGTGACTGGGAGACGACTTGCGTTCTGGTAGCGGTTTTCACAGTCTGGGATATGTGATACGGCCGAGTTTCGGGTGGTGATACCTAGAATGATGATGGTGAGGCTGTTTCAGGTTTTGGCAGCTTTGCGAGGATGAAGGTGGTCAGTGGAGGCTAAGTGCATGAAGATCATTATTTGCTCTGGTCAATTTATTACCTGTAAATTTTATTACCGGATCGGTCCCACTTTTGCCTCCAAAAATATTTGTACTTTTCTGAATTGTATATTCAGAAAATCCTTTATGCTCACCTCTGTTGTACTGAGTGGTTAGTTCTGCACTTTCGGCCATCTTGTTAGCTTTACTGAGTCTGGTCATTCTCTCATTAACTGTGGAAGGACTGCCTCTGAGAGGATGTTTTTCATTGCACCATTCTCTCTGAACTCTAGACGCTGTAATTTGTGAAAATTCCTTGAAGGTGACTGTTTCTAAGATGCTGTAACCATCATGCCTGGCAACAATAATCGCACAGTGTCCAAAATCAGATGGGTTTTTGGACTTTGTTAGTCTTAAAGGGACTTCATTAAGTGTGGTGCTATTTTCCCAATACCTGTACAGATGCTCCTCTACTTACGAACGTTCAACTTACGAACTTTCAGACATACGAATGAAGAGGATCTTTAAGTCCAAATTGTGTTCACTGGGCTCCCATTTCCTGTCCGCAACATCAAATTTTTATTCTGCGCTCCAGTCCTGCCTAGTATGACTTCTGTCCGCTACTCCCGCCGCACAGCAGCGTAGCGTGCGTACTCTTGGCATCCTAGTTCTTTGTACTTACGTATGCCCTTAAAATGATGGTGAATAACGACTTAAGAACATTTCAAGTTTCGAATGGCCATTCGGAACGTATCTCGTTCGTTGATAGAGGAGCGTCTGTACTAGGAGAGAGTACACATTAACCTTGAATACATCAACCAAGCAAATATTTTATGTCTTGTTTCCCGTTAGACATGTCCTTGCAGGAAGCGGTAATGAGAAGGTTTGTAACTCTCCTAGAATAAGTTTAGCTGCTCGCTGGCAATTAAGCAGATGGTAATCTGGTCACTGATGAAGCTTTGGGAGAAACTCTGAGGATAGTTGGTCTTGTTAACACTGGGCCATTTTAAGGTGGCTGGGCCAGTTAACAATTTTGTCTCTCTGAATATGACTGGTTCAGGTAGCAGATCCTGTCTTCTGATTCGGTCCCTGGCCGGGTTAGCGGCGAGCACACTCTGAAGATAATCAGCCCTGTCTGATTTGTGTACGGTGGGGACTGGGAGTGGTTCTGCACCACTATGGGAAATCTGACCCACCCTAAGCCCCCAAAATAGTGCAAGAACAGAAGCGTTTTAGGAAGTGAGACTGGAGTTTCATTTCTGGAGTGGTTTTGACTTGGGGGTAAGAGGATAGGGCGTTTTTGGAGACTGCTGGGTGGAGCCATACTTTTGTATCATATAACACAAGTCTAAGTCTGCAGGAAAGGAAATTCAGACTCAAATGGAAGCAGTCTTGGTCTTTTCCCGTTTTGGGTGCCTCCTGTGACCCCCTGCACTCCCGGCCTTCTCAAATGCGGTCTGCTGGCCTACTGGACGGGTCACAAGCTGTAGGTCCTGTGACCGCATGGCCTGATTTCAATTACGTTGTGTTACTGCACCTGATTCCTCCCTGATGCCTCATTTGTGCATAAGAGGAAACGCATGACTGGATCGCGTGTCTGCCTTGTCACCGACCCATGGAGTCCGGCTTCCCTGTCTGCACGCTCAACCAGCCGCTTTCTCCTTCTAGTGTCGATCTTCAGTCAGTTTTTTCATGGAAACGTGCTCCTGTGTTCCTGCATCCATGTTACTCTCTTCCCAAGTGTTTATCTGGTAAATACTTGTTTTGATAGACTCAAATTTAAAGGAGCAAATTTTCCATGCCAAATTATTTTGACATCACCAGTTTTGGCAAAATGTTGTGATACAGTTCACAACCTAGCTAGGCAATCTATTTATCCGTCCATCCAATCCATATTCCATAACCAGTTTCCCTAAGAGAGGATTGCAGTGATCCTGGAGTCTGTCCCATGTAGCACAGGTCATGAGACAAGGGGACATTCAGGATGGGATGCCAGTTTATTTGAGGCATTATATTTTGTTTTTTTTGTATTACTGTATCTGAATATCAAGTCATTTTCCCTACTGCACTATGGACTTTCAGATGCCCCTTTCCCTTGTATTAAGTCTGTAAACTTGAGGCTTTCCAAGGGCGCTTTCACACTGCAGTAATTTTTCTCAGAACCAGGAACCCGGTGTTTGCACCTCAGGAACCCGGCCCAATTGTACTTCCTCGGAAGTAGTTCCAGAACCCTTTTTAGTCCCTACTACAGACTAGGTACTTTCTGTTTGAACATAGACTACTGGGGAGGCGTTTATAGCGATAACTTGTAGAATGGTTTACCAGAAGCACTGGTGCTAACTTGGAAGTGTGGGGAAAAGAGGTACAAGTAGCGGAGCAAAAATTGAGCAGATGAATTACTTTTGTACCTTTATCGCATCAATGGATACCATTTTGCTTGTGTCTCCATCTTTCTACATCAGTATATTAGACTGATAACCAATTCAGTGTTGGCTAAGGTTGCCAGTGTTGGTGGTACAACTTGCCAGTGCTTATTAGTGGGATAATGTTACATCATTTTTTATTCTACAGAAAATGAAAGCTCATTCTGCTGGCCATGTTTAATAATGAATTATAAACATGTTGCAGATCATATAAATAAATGGCTGTGTCTTGTATTTGATTATATGAAATTGCTTTTGAAGATTAATCTACGAGCATTTTGTGTCTTCCATGCTTATTTAGCATAAAGGTCACAGTTCCTATTGTGTGGTGTGAAAGTGTCACACAGAAATAGCCAGGAGCTACAAATTTCCTAGTCAAGACAGCCTAGAAGCTTGGAACCAGGTTCTGGAACTTTGGTGTGAAAGCACCACAAGTATTCTGTAGCTTTAGGAGAAAACAAATGGCTGAAGCCTTGTGAGGCTGAGGTAACCAGTCTCACAGTCAGTTCGTTTCTTATTTGTAACCAAATACAAATTTGTCAGGTCTGGCTCTCACTGGGCCACTTAATCGCGCAGCTCATTTAAAAGCATCGCTGTGCCGTCGGGCTTTTCCCGAATGTGAAACAGGGAGAACGATGGGGATGGAGAGAGTTGGGGACCCCCCCCCCCGTCAAACCAAAATCCATTGCCATTTTCCTAACCCATGACCCTTTGTATGTACCACTGGTTGGTTTATTTTGGAAGTTGTTCTTTAGGGGACAAATCTGCTGCTAATGTTCAGATGATTCCCCCCTAGTGAGGGAGAATGAAAATGCCCAGGTCTTTGCTATGTGTCCATAGTGGTAAAAAATATCTGATTATATACAGTATAATAGGCAGCTCTTTCATTCGAGGGTCCAGACTCTGCAGGCTGAAGGTGATCCGCACAAATCGGGATACTTTGGTGAAGAGTTCCATGCCAGCTCCGATCGGAATTCCTCTCCCGTTATGACATTTGTCTACCTGGTATTTCCTCGAAGAGGTTTTCTCCACTAGCCGAAGGCGGTGTAGTTGTGGGTACATACCAGTCTTGAGGGAGACAGAGACCATTTCAGCTGGAAAAAAACATCCAGAGGAGTAAATTCTCCCTGCTCTGTGAAGCCGGGCCATCCTGCCCGCTTCTATCAATGCCTTGTATTATGTCTGGGATTGGGAAAGGAAAATGTGTTTCGCGGTCATGATCGGGCCTTGTGCATGAAACACTGCTTTCAGAAAGCCTCCCTTAGACGTCCTTTGTGCCTTTCTGCGCCTCAACTTAAAGGGGGAGCACATGGGTTATACTGTAGGGGCCACTGTGTTGGAAAGTTATTTTTAAATCTGTCTTTTGTTTCCCAAAAGTCTTGGCCGTTTTGGCTAAACAAAAATCACATCTGGCTGCCATACATTTGTTTACGACTTGAGTAGTACCACGTGAGTAGCTGCATGACTTATGACGAATAACACTATCTGGATGCATAACTTAGTGGTCACCAACTGGTGGAGACTTGAGCCTGCATCCCCGCCCCCGCCTGGCAAATTTTACCATCATGGGACCGCCATAACCCCCGGTCTGCAAATGGTGTCAGATGCAGTGGACTTTTCCTTTGTGTTGCTGATGGAATTTAGCCCTGAGGGTAAAAATACTTGGTGGCCCTGGCTTCAGCGTATAGCGGTATGCAGTGGAGGCAAGGCTCAAAGCTTGGGAACAGGCAGATCCATGTAATGTCACCCCCTGGCCTAGTGAGTGTTTGGGTCTGCACTTCCCCCTCCAAAATCTGAGACATCTTTCTGTAACTGCTGTCCATCACCCATATCTGTGCTCAAGCTGGGAGCCGGTCAGTAAGCAAATTATTAAGACGGAAATTTTATTCTGAGAAAAGACACTAATTTATAACAAAAAGCTGAAGCTTAAGGGGACATGGAGGAGACGCCTCTTCCAGCCACGTTATAATTTTGCCAAAGCTGGAAAAAGTGTGTTAGGTCCATATGAGATAATTAAAAAAATTCCTTAGCCAGCATCTTATGGATGTTTTTGGCAAAGCTCATCAATCTTGAACTTGTTTACCTGTAAGGTTGCCGGGGTTGAACTGTGGAGGTGGTGGGGATACTTTTTTGGGGAGGGGAGATACTGGTAAGTTAGGGTTAAGCGGCTGGGCCGCGATCCAACACCCAGGAAATGGTTTGCTATTTTACTGTTTTGTTTGGTATGTAATATAACCTGAAAATGCTTCTGTGAAATATCCAGCTATTAGAACAGATAAAATAGCATCTGCTAAACATATAAATGGCTGGAGCGCCTCTGATTTGGAAAACATGCCGCAATGCGGCAGTGTCACCCCCCCCTCTCGCCGTGGGACACAGGACCCGGCATGCACTGCCGTTGGGGGCCCCCCACAACACAGCGTCTTGTGACTCGGGGGTGTGCGTCGAGCGGTGGGTGTGTCTGCCCCAATCTGGAGACGTGAGGAGGAGCCGTGGAAGTGACCTGTCTGGTCCTGCATGGTTCCTCTCACGAAATCTCCCAAAACCACCCCCCTACATGCACGCTCGAACCCGCCAACCCAGCAACGCTGCGCTGCTTGTCCACCTGCACCTGCTGTGGCAACTCTGTGCCACGTGCATTTCCAAGGCTTTCCCCACTGGCTTCTGAAATCGCTGTGCGGGGGGCGAGCCGTGCAGTTACCCCCAAGGAATGACACCACCACCTCCTAAAATAGAGGACAAAAACAACTCTGTGCGTTCAGATGCAGTAAAAGCTGCAGCTATCCAGCATGTGTTGTGCTGTGCCTGTGCTGCCCAGTTCCGGTTCCAGCCGGTAGAAAAGGAAAGTAAAGCGACGAGCTGAAGTAGAGGGCAAAGCACAGCCTGCCCTTCGCAGTGTGACTGTGTCTCGACATGTAAAATGCTAATGGCATCTGCAAGGACCAATCGGCTCGCGTGCCTTCATGGTGCCATAGCAACAGTTACTTAATCTAGTCTATGGTAATTTCCTGTTGGAATATTATGATTAATTCATCAGTGGTTTACTTTAAAGAAGAAAAAATGGGAGTGATTTGGAATTTGACCACTTTGTCATAAGGTACTCGTAGGTGTAGTGCCTAGCTCCGACCATTAAAGGGCTACCTGCTGTGACCCTCCAGTACTGTTCAACGAGAAACCCTATGCTCTTAGGCTTTGCATTTACCTCACAACTTTGTAGGACTACGTTGAGAAGTTGTTTAAACTCATGTTTTCAGACCGTTCGAACTGATGGAATCATCTTTTGTCACGGGCTTTAACTACAAGTGAGAAATTGTCAGCTAGCAATAGATAAACCAAAATAAAAAATAAAAAAACAGCTCAATGTCAATGAAATCTCTTCCTATCCCTGCAAATATTTGTCTTTGAGACCACTGGGGACATGGATACACAAAACATGGATAAAGTCCGGTCCTTAAATTTCATTTCCATACGTTTGTCCCTTAACAGTTTGGTAAAACATTTTGGCTGTAGTTTAATGTTAAAAAAGTGTTACTTTAAGTTACTGTGGGTGGTACCTAAATGTTCCGATGCTAATAGCATTCACATGCTAATATCCCTCCCATGATGAGCGCAGTATACCTCTTTTTCCAGACAGGAGAGAGATTTCGGTTACTTCATTTTCTTGCATGCAGTAGCTAATTTTTTTTTTAAACCATCCTCCCTGTATAATCTTCTTCCTTTCCCCCCCCCCAATCACAAAAACCATGCAGTCAAGGCCGATCAACCTTGGAGACGGAAGCAGTAATGTGCAAAAACATTGGCGCCTCTCTTTTCTCCCCTTTTGTCCAGTGGCAGCTCCATCTTGTGAGGCAGTAATACAGTTTAGCACGTGTGAGTTTTAGTAAGAGAGTGGTAACCCAAGACACTGTGGAGTTTCTCTCTTGTTCCGTGTCTGCTGCTAACCCTTCTTACTCAGTCTGTGCTCATTTGAGTTAGCGGCCATATCACCTTGGTGATGGCTAGTCTTGCATGGAAGTGGACGCCTCACACAGTCATTTGCTTGTTCGGACTGAGACATGCTGAAGGGGCTCCAGATAATGACCAACCCTTCTATTGGACCCTAAAGCTCCAACTATGTATATTTGCATATTTGTCTCAAAGGAGAGCATGATGGGATATGTGAAAGTAAGTGTTCCAATGTATATGTACTAATAGTTGTGCAGAAGGTAAACAGCAACATTTCATGAAGTGTGTGCAGTTATGTAGACTCCCCTGAAAAGAAAGTTGGCTCCATTGCGGTCCTCCATCTTCATTAGCCTTGCCAAGGTCTACTCTAGCGTGCCTTCTTGCATAGGAGCTGTTGTCCTGTGGTATACAGTCAGATTGCCATTTGTAATTGGGTTACTAGGACAGCCGGCAAGTTTTTTTGGTTCGGGGGGAGAAAAAGCCTCTTAGTCAGCAAATCTTAAAGCCATAATTCCATGCTGCAGACGCTAAACTAACACCCTTGTCTGTGTGAGTTGAGGAGATCGCACCTTCGGATACAAGTTGTGTCTTTCAGTAAAGCAAAGGAAGGAAGGTCGAGGAAACAGAACTGTGATAAAGGACTACTGTTACGTCTTCTGATCTTGTGCTAATGAGGATGTGTTTACCTTTGTAATGGGTAAATTCGGGGGGGGGGGTCCCTTCCTCACCCAAACCCCTGTGGCCATCCTCGAAGGTTAATATGTGTTTGAGGGCAAGGTCTAGGACGCAGATATGGGAGATACTCAGTAGCCTCATAGTTAGTTATTATGAGCTTTCAGCATGATATAGGAACTCATCCAAGCCATTCTTTGTTTACACCGCTAAGACGAGAGAATAACTCGCCTATCCTGAAGGACGAGTATGTCGAGGCGGTTTGTGTTTGCAAGTTGGAGTGACATTCGCCCGCTGCACCGTCTGTTTCTCTTTATTGGCGTGGATCCATAGGAGATGGTGTTGCCTTCAGTGAATGTGCAGGGTGTGTTGGGGTTGTTACGCCCCCCCACCCCCCTGATCTCAGTGAGCCAGAATAGTCAAGAATGAGGGAGAAGTTCAGGGCTGCAGCTGAAACGTCCGTGAGTGTCATAACGGGCTGCAGTGAGCACTGGATAGTGCAGTGGTGTCATTTGGATTTTAGCTCTGTGCTTTTTTTCTCTTTACCCTCCCCCCGCCTTCTTTCTCTCACACACAGATGCTCACTCATTCAGTAGTGTATAATCTTCCCTTTCAGCATAAGGCCCCTCCATCTTAGGAAGTGCTCTGTATTTGGTGTCAAGGTGCCACAATGGCCTATTTATTGGCCTCGAAGTGGAGGCTGTGTGTGTGAGCCGGGCCTCTCTGGCGAGACTGAAAAGCAGCTCCAAGTGGGCAGCCGTGGGATATCTTTGCCCCCCGTTACCATAACCCCTCCTCCGGAATAGATCTGACCC
Organism: Mormyrops boulengeri; assembly: GCA_026781065.1. NCBI lineage: Eukaryota > Metazoa > Chordata > Actinopteri > Osteoglossiformes > Mormyridae > Mormyrops > Mormyrops boulengeri. Next base: position 1,127,370 of record JAODLD010000136.1, read on the forward strand.
CCCAGAACTTCAGACGGAAGCCAAAAGTCAGTGCCAGCCCACTGAGGCACTGTAGCTATTAGCCTCCCTGTGGTTCTGCGTCGATCTACAAAATGGAGTGGACTCCTTTTGGCTGAAATGAAACGTCCTCCCGTCCATTGACAGTCTGGCAAGCAGCTCACACGTAATTTAGCCAATCATGTCAGGGGGCACTGGATCTATGGAGCTATGAGGGCAGAAGCTTGTTTTCGCTGTGATTGGTGGTAGCATTTGGCTTGTTTTCATTAAACATTTCCTTGAGTTTGCTGGCGTGGATGGGCCACTCTGCTTAAGGCTAGCTGGTCTTGTAATAAGGGGCATTTAAAACAAGTGTGGGCCATGATGGTTGGGCTGATGTGTGTATGTATCTGATAAGGTACTTATTGACTAGATGAGGAACCATTATGCCAAAGTCAGTTTCTGCCAGAGGTTTGAGCACAACTACCAGCCTGTAACCTTCATGCCGTTTGGTTTCTCTGACTGTTACTTATTAGAGCACCCCCAGCATTGTTCTGTGTGATTTGTTTGATGGGGGTGCGATTAAATCAATCGACTCATCTTCAGTCTCATAACTCAAGAATGAAGGAGTGGAAGCATGGATAATGGCTGGGGGTGTGCATGGAGGGGTTAGGTGGGCTGTGTTGAGGAGAATTTGACGGCAGCGGAGGTGGACCTCTATCTGTCTGGGGTCTTTTAAATATAAAAACAGAACATCCTGTTTTGTCTGTATTTTCACTACATGGTATTTAGTTTCCCTTCTGCCACGGCTGACACTAGTTAAGTGATCACCATTAGAAGCAGATGGGCTCTGCCTGAACCAAACGGGACTGTCGCTAATGCTCAACATCATGAAGGTTTGGAGAGCGTGCTCGATGCTTTCCAGACCTTCCACATGCTGCCTAAAATGTACCTTCATGACCTGAGTTCGGACCAGTAATCAATCGGCCTTCGACACCCTTTACACCCACTTGACTGGCATTATGATAAACACTAACCAGAAGTTATATAAACATTCAGGTAGGTCTTAGAGAGGTTGACAGCCCTTTGAAAACCATTATGTCTTGGGATCGTGGCAGCTGTTTATCTAACAGCTTTGTAGAAGTAGACCTTGTGGACCGTTGTATTGGACCGTTCTCAAAATGTCAAGCTTTAAGTTTGTTTTCTTTTTCCCATCCACGACCATGTGATATTGAATTCTTGCACACTTTCTCTCCTACAGGAGCTACTAAAGAGATTGGTTCTGCTCTGACAAGGATGTGCATGCGACACCGAAGCATCGAATCCAAACTCAAGCTCTTTACTACGTAAGTCACCCTAATTTGCACATTGGCTTTTCCTGCAGCATCTGATCGGCTGTCAAAGCGTGAATTGTTTAAGTAGACACTGAGTACTAGTTCCAAAGCTGGTGGCTCTCCTTTCAAACCAGCAGTATCAGACTTACCTACTCTTTATATCGTTGTTAATCTGAAGGTAACTGGTCTATAGGCGGCGGATGGCTCGTCACTGAGACGATGACAGGAGGCTTTCAGCCCAATGCCTCTGCCGCTGAATCACAATATCAAGGGACGACAAACACAGCAATAATCAGACCACCTAATGAAATGCGCTTTTTATTTGATCTGAAGAGACGCCGTGCTAAAGTGTCCATCACAGGCTTCTTCCTAGGCTTGCTGCCATGATGGTATGGTGGTTTCTTTCAGCATCATGCTGGATCGTAGCTGGGCTTTTTGGAGAGTGCCAGGATCTGTGATTGGGTGCACATGTCGTTTCTGAATTCTGGGGCCAGATGCCATGTTGGTGTGCAACAGCGGGACAGTCTGATTGAACCCTAACCTTAACCCGCCTAAGAATGCTGAGCAGCTGATTTTTCTGGATGCATATATCCTACATTTCGAACTCTAAGGCCACTTTTTCGGGGTACTTCAGTTTCGAAGAGATCTATATCCGTTTTTCATAATGAGATGGAACGTTGGGCTGAGATGTGTAAGGTACACTCCTCCAATCCGTTTGAGCGTCTGATGGAGTTTTTGCATCCCACCCAGGCTACCTTGTCATTTGCATGTATTGGAATAGCCCTGTTTATGGGTATTCTCATATAGCGTAGGGTCTGATGCCTAGTTAGGTCTATGTGATACAGTAGATGATTTCTAGAAAGATCTGCCTGATATAACTGCATGAAAAGTGTTTTAGACACTTTGGAATGAGCAACGGTCAGTGCCGGTCAACTAGACAAGAGCTTGGCCCTCTCCTAATGTGTAAACACTGGCTTACTAATTTACTATTGCTAGTCATGCCAGGATTCATGGAATACGGGGTATTTTGTACTGAATTCAAAAAATGGTGTTGTGTATTATATGGCTGTTCAATGTGCAATATTAATACCAACATCACAATTTATGCACATGCAATTCTTACAGCACTGGTCTGCTAGATTAAGATCAGGCTTTTTCATGCCATCCTACTGTATGGACATTTTAGACCAGGGGGTTAAATTTCACTAAGACATATTTTCTCTGCAAAACTTGCTTTTTTCCATGACATTTTTAATAATTATTTCTTCAAGATTATCTAGAATGTTTAAAAATCACTTTAAAGTTTACATGCACTGCACGTGTTCTCTGAAACATTCATAATCATTTTCATCCTTGCTGTTTAAATCACTCCTAGACGGGTTTGTGAGAATGAATTGAATTGAATTGCTTTATAAATAGCCCAATATTTATTACAACAAAATAATACCGTGCCGTCCTAGTATATCATATAAAATACTTAATTTCCTTGTCATGCTATCCTGATTTTGTTGATTCTGTTCTTCCAACCAGATTGCAATTAAAGCTTGAGTCTCTTCATTTGTTCACGCATCCATTATTACATTTTTTTTTACTTCTATTGTTCGTTTTGGAGCAACTCTTTTCAAGATGGCTGTATTGCATTTCACACACAGACTATTTGTATAATCAGTCAACAAAGCAAGCATTTGCAAGTCTCACCCCAAAGTACTGAAAAAGTACCCCAGCTTGTTTGATATTTTAGGTACTAAAACTTTTGGTACTGGTACTCGAACAGAATTCAATGGAAAAGGGAATGTACCAAAAATACCGCACCTGGCTTGGTGGAAAAGTGCCTTAAGGGGTAACACTTCTCTCAAAGTGAGGATGAAATGTAATGATTGTTTGATACATGCATTGTGGAGGCGATTAAATCGTGACTGACCATTGCCTGTCATGACAGAGCACTTACAGAGAATCTCATCACACCCCTGGAGCTGAAAATCGAAGAGTGGAAGAAGGTGGCAAGTCAGCTAGATAAGGACCATGCCAAAGGTGTGCATTCCTTTTGGACATCTGAGCTTGATGGGGCTTAGTACTTTTTAAAATTGAAGATTTTAGGGGAGACTAGCAAATATAAATCAATAAGTGATCATCTTATAAATAAATCGGTTATAAGAAGATTATGATTGTGATTGAAAATAGCTGTTGTTAAGTTTTATTGTAATGTTTTAAATGTAATTTTAAGGTTGAGTGGTCTGGGGGTGCCACAGAAATAACTGAAGTATGGGGTAGTTTATACATTTATCAAGGAATAGAGGTTGTAAAAATTTTTTTATGTATTTTTAAATTTAAGTCATTAAAACGTTATTCTAGATCTTGTTTTGTGTGGTATTATTCTTGCATAGTTTAGAAGTCGTCTTATATGAATTAAAATGTATATGGAGTTGAAAATCTTTCTTTAATCGTTTGCTGTATGTTGCAGAATACAAGAAGGCGCGGGCAGACATCAAGAAGAAGTCCTCCGACACCGTGAAGCTTCAGAAGAAAGTGAAGAAGGGTAAGAATTCTGTGCGGCACTTTCGGTTTCTGTCAACAAACACTAGCTGGGGGGGGTAGGGGGGGCGTTACTGCGCCTGCAAACAGCAAAGCGAATCCAGCCTGCTCCTCACAGCAGACTCATGTTACGTATTAACTCCCCTCTGCACTCAGGCAGTTGTCAACACGTCTTTTTATATATATATATTATATACACACACCGCACCCTTGCTGGGGGGGGGGGGGGCTGGTAGCAGAAGACCTAAAAGTGAGGTTGTTTGATGTCTTTGCTTCTTTATGTACAATTTATCAGAACATTTTTTTTTTTAATTAAAAGGATTTTTTCCCCCCCATCTGCCTTCAGTGGGTTGTTTATTAGACTGGCGCTTGTATTGTCCTTGTAATCCTTCTTCTGCTCCCTGGAAGCTGTGCGTGATGTTTGCTACCTGCCTTTGCCAAGAAATGGGTCACGCGAGGGCTGTGCAGTGCTGCTAGCTGTCAGCTGCTAGCTGAAGCACTGCATCTGCAGCTTACTTCCTATCCTCCTTGGTACATAGGAGTCATATGGGACCTTTATCTGTTAGCTGAAGCAGTGCATCGCCGGTTTTCTTCCTATGCTCCGTGTTACACAGGAGTCCCGTTGGATAGCTAGCGCTGTCAGCTGAAGCAGTGCATCTCCAGCTTTCTTCCTATGCTCCGTGTTACACAGGAGTCCCGTTGGATAGCTAGCGCTGTCAGCTGAAGCAGTGCATCTCCAGC
>JAODLD010000136.1:1132052-1147408 GCA_026781065.1 Mormyrops boulengeri
TTTCTTCCTATGCTCCGTGTTACACAGGAGTCCCGTTGGATAGCTAGCGCTGTTAGCTGAAGCAGTGCATCTTCTTCTCCATCTTAGAAAGGATTCACATAAGGCAAGTAATGCTGTTAGTAGTAGCCGGGTATCTCTGGATTTCCTCCTATTCTCCATAGTACACAGGAGTCACATGAGACAGCTGGCTGCCAGCTGAAGCAGTGCATCTCCAGCTTTCTTCCTATGCTCCACGTTACATAGGAGTCACATGGCACAGCTGGTGCTGTTTGCAGGAGCAGCGCATATGTAACTCCTGGCAAGCTGGTGAACTTGTAGGAGGTGTGACTGAAGATGAGCAGCTGACTCACCTGGCTACAGTGAGCGAAAACCAGATGACTGGACCTGAGACTGGTCTCTCCACTCTCGGTAGAGCGGACATGTCATTTTCAGGAGAACGTGGATGGGAGCGTTTGGACATACCCTGTCTGAATGGCCGAAGTGCCTCTGGGGGGGCTGATCTTCTCTTTCAGCCACCTTTGCAGTGATGTAATATTTCACAGTGTGCTTTCTTAAAAAGTTTCAGTCACAGCTAAATCATGGCTGGCAATGCGAGTTCTAGCCACCCAGCTATGAGCAATCTCACGCCGTGCGGGGGTGGAGATGAGTCGCCAGACTCTGGGTTATCGGGGCTAAAGGTAGGGGGCGCCATTTCCCGCCTCTTCCTCCCTCGCGCCCCCGTTCTGTGGGGTTGGAGTTAATCAGACGCGTTGAGTCACTCAGGAAAGCGAGGCAGTAACAGCAGGATGAGGGGCGAAATGAGAGCTTGAGGCGGGGGGGGGGGGGGTGATTTAAAAAAAAAAAAAAAAAGAGGAGTTAGAAGCACCCGTTGCGGCAGGAAGGAAGAGGAGGACAATGGGGCGGGAGAGCGAACAAAGGATGTGCAGGCGGGGGTACACCACCATGGCTCGGGGGCTGCTGATGTCAGGACAGGAAGATGGTGGGCGTGTCCAGGAGTGAGGAAAGAAGGGCAGGCCCCGAGAATTTGTCCTGCCCCCAGCTTTTGTACCTTTGTGGTGGTCCAGACCACTTTGCAAGCAAAGTGAGGGGGCTTCAGCATTTGGCCTTTTTGTGCCTGAGATCCTCACTGTCATGGACACCCGCACCGAGTACGGGGGCCGGAGCGAGCCACATGCATCTGCTGTGTCCCGTCGTCATGACGCAGGTTTAACGCGTTAAAAAGGGACCGGGCATGGCGCTCCACTTTGCCCCTGCTGCTCCACGCAGCCATTTTATGTCGCAGCGCTTTCATGTCCTGCACCTGGAGTATTGGGGGGGGGGGGGGTTTGGGTGGTGTACGGCTGAGTATCTAGGGAGGATTTTCTGCATGGCTGTCCCTGTTTACCTTTCTGCTTTTCTTGCATATATTTCCACGCCAAAGACTCAACTCAGAATGAGTCTGTCGTTTGCTGCGGCCGCCAACAACTGTGAACTCTGCGTTCAGACACCCAGCGCTTAACCGAGATGTTAGCCGAGCGTCACTTGGGCTGAAGGCTGTGCCGTGATGGCCGTCGGGCCCCTGAGCGCTCTGCGGTGGCCGGGAGCCCGTGTCGGCTTGTGAGCTTTCTGTTGTACCTTCATAATAAAAATTCCCAGCTCGATCAGTAAGGCCATCCATTTTCCAAAGGCTTATCCTGGTGCGGGTGACCGCGGGGAGCCTGAGGTCTCTCCCAGGCAGCACAGGGCACTACGGCACTATGGATCACAGGGGGAAACCTGCAACCTACATGCAGGGCAAATGGGGAGCAGAGGTGGGATCTGACCCTCTGACCCTAGAGTGAGGCGACTGCCGCCCCCAGTGCCGTCCTTATCTATACGCATGTAAATGTCTGGGTACCTCATGGGTAGCTCTATCCTCAAGGCACAGTGTGCTGCTTTTTCCTTTTTTAATGTAAAAAAAAAAAAAAACTCATTTTGTTTCTTTATGATCAGATTCTCAGCCCCTAAGAGGCGCTGGCAGTCGGCCGCGCTGTGAATTTTAATTGCATTCGACGGCTGAACATTAGCATGCTAACGAGCCTCGTCGAGTGCGGCAGCTGGAGGGCATGGGGGTGTGCCTCCGCTTCCCAGCCTAGTCTCTCATTGCAGAGCTGACAACGGGTGTCATCTCTGAAAAGGTGGGTATAATCTCTGCAGGTTTTCTGAGCCTCCCCCAAAGGTAATACGAGTAGCCCCACCTACCCACCTCGAAACAAAGGTGTAGGATCCTCTTTGCTCGCTCTGATGTTTTGTATGACTAGTTAACCTGGAAATCTTCCCTGACCGCGAGTTTTGTGTGTGTGTTCGTGTGTGCATGCGTGCATGTGCGCCATTGCTCCACCGTTACCTCTCCTTGGTCTGGGCTCAGACCTCCTGAGTTCCGGTACTCGGAAACGGGAAGTTCTGGAATGACATCACTTGGTGTGGTCTTATGGAAAGTTTAGACTCAAGCAAAAGTAAACCCTTGCCACCCGCACACACACACACGCTCACACGTACACGTACACATCCACGCCCATGCGCAGGCCTATAAACGGATCCTCTCAGCCGGCCATACAATGGCCAGTTATTCCGAAGCGGCCAAAAGCAGGTGGGCGACACTCTTGGGCAGAAGAGGGCAGAGCGCCCCCTCGTTCACAGCTAACAAACGTGCTTCCTTCCTCGGGCTTCCTTGAGACCTTCCCCGGCGGCCCAGAGTCCCGGAGCAGGATTGTTCTTGGCCACCGGCGCCGTTTCCTGTCCGTTCTGACGTACAAAGGAGCTATTGGACCCGGGTGACACTAAAAGCCTCATGTGGAGAGAGGGAGGTTACCGGGAACGGCCCGGCTACTGAACAAGGTTTCCTCTCTTAAAGGTGGCGGCTTGTGAGTGTTTAAAATACCCCATACGTCTTTTTTTTTTTTCTTTCTTCAAGCTGCTTCCCTTTGAAGCTGAGATGACTTCGCCAGACCGGTGCATTGCTGACCCCTGCTCTGACCCGGGGGAGGGGGGGTGGGTTTTGGCTCAGCACAGGAAAGTGGCCCGTTTGTGACCTTTTCCTTTAACCGTTTTTCCAGCCTTTTGGCTTCTCATGCCCCTCATGTCCGAGCTCTAATGCACGTAGCTTCAAAGCGACACGGACACTTCAGGGCGGGGGGGTGTGTCTCAACGTGCACTCTGTGCAGTACAGGACCTCTCGCTTAATGTATTTAGTCGCCCCCCTCCCCAGTCATTAAATAATTCTGTCCTCTTATGCCCCTCGGGGAGGGTGTCACCTGCTGAGGAAGCCCTTCTGTATCAGAGAGAGTGAACTTTGTTTCACAGGGCGCCGCCCTTCTGGTCAAGAGCATTTATTGCACGAGGGCTCTGTGTGCCCCCGGTGTTTTCTTGTGTGTTCCCTGTTTGAGTGTGAGGCTCGTGCCTGAAGGCATGCGAGTATGATCTCGCTCACTTTTCCTTAAACCTGAGTCAGCTTGCAGGGAGTGCGACTGGGCCCCAGAGCAGCCTCTATGGCCGGGTTGACAGCCCTGCAAGCTTTATTGCCCCCACCCCCCATTCCCTCTTTGGGAATTCCGTCTCATTTTGACAGAGTTCGTATATCGCTACAGGAAGTGCAGGTCCCAGCCGTTGTTATCACGTCTGCACACACCTGGTCTGACTGGGTCCTGCACTGCCCCCTTTAGGTGAATTTAGGAAGTGTCCAGCTTCACGATAAAGGCAAAATGTCCGTAGGAGGCATGAAACACTTATGAACTGTTTAAATGCAGAACGACGGAGTTGGGAGGCGCGGTGGGTCACCTGGCGTGAGGGAATTCCGAGTGGGGAGGCGCCGTGGGTCACATGGCGTGAGTGAATTTTGAGTGGGGAGGCGCCGTGGGTCGCCTGGCATTAGTCACCAGCTGTGTTCCCGGTCACTTCAGTGGAGGTGTCCGCGGTTCCACAACACTGGGGTATAAACTGAAAGTGTGGCTAAGCTTTGCTCCCCAGATGAGGTGAAATGTTACTCTAAAGTAGAAGCAGCATAAAAATGTGATTGAATAAGACAGAAAATGTTCTGAGTGTGTTTACAGATCATCAGAGCCAACGTTAGTAGCTTAAATACACAAGTACAGGCAAAGGCTCCCAGCCTTAAGGTAGTAGGACCAAATGTTACGTACATTTACGTACGTAAACACACGCAGGCTGCGCTGGCAGTCGCTGACCGCCAGTGAGCGTCAGTGCAGTCAGAAGGTCAGGCGCTGCACTCTGCTAACTGCTCCTCCCAAGGTCAAGCCTTATTTTTGCTCTTACTGGCTGACTTGTGTTCATTCTGATCTTTAATTAAAGGATTTTTTCATGGTTTTTGTGCATCTTGTCCTTTAATTTTAGCTTTTCATGCATGCTGAATTTAGAGATGTGTGTTTGCTTTTTAGAATGAAGCTACAGAATTTCTGTGAAGGATGTCTGTCTCCTGGGTGCTTAACCCACGGTAACAGAAATGTTTTGCGTACTTTGCTGAGGGCCTGATAATCATGATGAAGTGCATTACTGTGCTTCATGTTCTTGTGTTTTATGTAAAAATATTTTTACAGTATTTTAGCATTCATATTTAGCTTTTAAGATAGAAAACTCAGGCTTTTGATGGTTTTGTATCTGTGAGCAGCTGGTCTCTTTAAGGGTTCCGTGGCTGTGAGCAGCTGGTCCCTATAAGGGTCCCGTGGCTGTGAGAAGCTGGTCCCTATAAGGGTCCCGTGTCTGTGAGAAGCTGTTTCCTGTAAGGGTTCCGTGGCTGTGAGCAGCTGGTCCCTATTAGGGTTCCGTGGCTGTGAGCAGCTGGTCCCTATTAGGGTTCCGTGGCTGTGAGAAGCTGGTCCCTATAAGGGTTACGTGGCTGTGAGCAGCTGGTCCCTATTAGGGTTCCGTGGCTGTTAGAAGCTGTTCCCTATAAGGGTTCCGTGGCTGTGAGCAGCTGGTCCCTATAAGGGTTCCGTGTCTGTGAGAAGCTGGTCCTTCTGTGGTAGCAGCATACTACTGTGTGAGCTGCAAGACTTTCACAGTAAACAGCTCAGCAGTGTGTGTGTTTTGCCCGAACCCCACCCTTAGGAGAGTCTTGTGATGTATAAAATCAACTCACATGGCAGCTCTTGGTTTTCAAGTCCTTTTTCCTCATGAAAATAAACCCTTAAATCTGATTAAACCTTAATCAGTTTTGATTTCCCCTGTTTCACCCAATTTAGCGTCATGTGTGGCTTTAAGTCTCTTGGGGTCAGTGGCGTGTGTGTGGGACAGGCTTATTTTATGAAGGGGGGGGGGGCAGAAGCTGCTCTCCTTCCTGGGAAGGAACACGCAGATGCAAACGTTCCTGCACTGGTGTGACTGAGTCTCTGGGGGACGGCAGCTTCTTCTCACCTATGCCTCCCCCAGCTTACGAAACAGCCCAACAGTATCAGAGGAAGAGTAGAGACAGTCCTCCCCCCCATAACCTCAGTGGTACATTCCATCATGACTCTGTTGTTTGAGGAGTAAATGAGCTGAAGGCCATGCAGGGGCCACAGTAAGCCCAGTTAACCAAACAAAGGAAAGCCGGAGGCAAAAACTTTGGCAAGCAACCACTCTTAGTATTGTGTGGCTTTGCTGCCCCCTAGTGGTAGGACTGTGAACTTCTTTAAAGTAAGACATTGTAATTAAACATTTGAGTTGATGCATCCTCCCTAACAGCTAAATAAAATACCTGCATTTCCTATCCCCCAGGAAAGGATGATGCAAGAATGCAGCTGGATAACGCCCTCCAGGACGTCAACGTGAAGTACGCTGTCCTGGAGGAGACGGAGAAGAAGGCCGTGTGCCGGGCGCTGATTGAGGAGCGCAGTCGTTTCTGCTCCTTTGTCAGCATGCTGCGGCCCGTGCTGGTGGGCCGCCCCGCCCAACCCCCAAAAAAATACATCTAAGCATCAATATTTCTGTGTCTGTGCATTTGAAAGGTTTCCACCTGCTGTTACCCATCTGAGGCATGGTGGCCGAGCTCAGAGGCTGTGGCCAGCAGCGTGCAGACAAGAGTGACCTGGACAGCAGTGTAAGTCAAGCTGGTGACAATATTGAGGTTTATCGTACGTCTAAACAAAGAGGGCAAACACTTCTAAAAAGCTAACATGAGAAATAACGTCAGAAAACTGGGACATAACTAATGGCCGGATAGGAAACCTGTAATACTGCCACTGAATAGAGTAATAAAAACACTTGCAAATGAAAGAGCTTCACAGCAAGGTCAGACTTAGGATCTAGGCAGAGAGAACAGCTAGAGAACCTTGGAGGCCATTCCCTCTCCCCCCATACAGGAGGAATATTCTGAAATGAGCTTCTCACATAACCGTTAACACAACAGCAGACTGAATTCACAGATTAACTGGAAGGTACCATCCCCGTTTGAGAAAAAGGGATCCTCACCAGCTTCTCATCCACTGTGATGACCTGCGTGTCGGGTCCTTTGCCTTGAGCCAGGCTCCTCCCTGACGTGCTAGCCGCCCTGCAAACAAGTTACAAGCATGAATACACACAAGAAAATGTCATACGAGGATATTTCAAAATAAATGAAAAAAAAGACACCATAGAGGGTTGGGGGGGGTACTGCAAATCCATTTTCTCCCCCATTAGTTCTGTCTGCTGAGTTTCTGGCAGGCCCCGTTTGGCCAGCTCACAACAGACTGCAATTTATGCCAGCCTGGTGGCTCACCATTACCAGGAAAGTGCCGACGGCAAGGGCTGATTGTGCCGGGCCACGGCAGTGGACTGGTCACCAACAAACACTCACCATGCTGCAGACAGACTAAACTCTCCTGACCTTCTCCCTCCAGAGTTACTGGAGGACAAGGCCGGTTGTGGATGAATCAAAAGGGGGGGGGGGAACTAAAAAGCTCAAGTGGTAGAACTGAAAGCCATTTGTAAACAGTAACTTGCTGGACATAGCTTTTAAAAAAAAACAAAAAAAAAAACATTTTATAGACAAGTTGTCAAATAAGCAAAAAAGTTGTAACACTTCACCTGTTTTTTTTTTTTTTTTTGGATAAGCAACTTGATCAAAAGGCCATTTAAGAAATTTCTGTTTTAGTGCCTCAAATATCAAGCTTAATCAAACAAGACAGTCTGATAAAGTAAATCATAAGTCAAAGAGTAATTATTATAATAGATAAAGGGGATAAACGGGAAAAAAACAAGACTTGTTTTGAATATATTTTATTCCTAATGGAGTATTAAAGTAGATATGGCTAAGGCTTTCCTCAGAGAAAAAGTCATTTATCTGCATTTTTAAAAATTACAACAGGGATCAACAGTATATATCATCTTATATTAAAAGGGTCTGTAGTATGAATGGCAACTATTTTTCATTATGGGGGCATTCTTTTCAGTTTGTCTGAGAACTAACGGCATGTAATGTATACGTTTTTACTTAAAAGACCCAGCCGTCAGAAATCACATTTGCATTACTACAGAGCGGACCAACAGTTAAAACAGTGCTTGACAATTGCTGTATTTCCTGTTAACTTACAATTAACACTTTCAAACAAATCCAAGTTAGCATGTGTTAAACTGCGCTCAACTGTCCTCATTCATGGCAGCACATCATCGGTGTCAGTTTTATATCGACAAACAGAACTTTACCGAAAATCAACATTATAAAAATATAAAACTATTTTACAGCGGTTTAATTCTCATACAAATAAAAGAACGGTCCGTTTAAATGTTAGCATAATTATCTATAGAAAACGTGTATTTTATATGTCCATTGCTCAAAATGAAAGGTACTCAGATGTTTATTTAAACGTTCATGGCATTTATTAAAATATTCGGAATAACCACCCTAGAATAACTGTATCACCTCGCTGGTGACAGAAAAGCTGGGTCAAAATGCCACAAGGGTTGTTTGTCTGCATTTACAAGTCCTTTGTACAACAGTTACAGCTAGCTAGTACAAACACTTGCATATTTAGTGCAATTTTAAAAAGGCACCTTTATTTGAACTATTTAAAGCACCCAACTGTGTAGCACAGCCTAGTGATCAGAGCACACAGATAGCCAGCCACCTAAAGTAGGTACCGAGGTCGTAACAAGGGCACGTTATGTAACAGGGCACGTCAGCTAACTGGCAGTTATGTAGCAGAAGTTGTATTAACAGTCAAACGAGGCTATGACTATACATCTTTACACAGTCAGATGCTGTGAGTCTGCCAGTAAGTCCTGCATGAAAATGTGTTTGATATTGCACTGCCTACTTCGTCGTTTACTTTAGCCATTCCTAGAGGGCTAATTTAGAACTTATATTGTACTATTAACCACTGCCTTTTCCCAACCCAGTCAGATAACCAAAAATAATACAGTTCACTTTGTAGACTGCGCTTACCGGACAGCAGGTAGCAAAAATTTAGAGGACGAATTCACCACAGGGAGCCGCTTCGCAGCCAAATACAACAACGTAGCCGCCATGTTCAGCCGGAACGCGAAATAAAAACTACGACAAGCGAAGAGGTCCAAATGCAATGCGACGCGTTTTGCGGAGCGGCAGGCACGAACGCCGGTGGGAAGACTTTCGCAGAAGTGCCTGTCCACCATTAATTTCCTCTCCTTTAGAGTGTTCATCTAATGGCATTCAAATCATTCTCTATCAGGGGCAAAGCTCAGTGATATATGTATAGAGATACTCAAACAGTGCAATTTTAACTCTTTCTGGTTGCAAGCTACTTACAACTTAATTGGAATTTTACTATAAGTACAGGTACAGAGCCAGGGAAATGCGGTTATTATATTTACCGATCTCCCTTCCCGCGTATTATTACCTCCACTAACGTTTGTTTTACTGATTGCTTTGAACCACCTGTTTATGAACCATACTGACATTTACTGGTACTCATGACCTGCCAGTTTATGTATTTGTTTCGTGCCGCCCGCGAATCTTACCGGGATAAATGTTTGGAACATTGTCAGATGGATGTTTCTACTGCTTAGTAACTGTATATTTTGCGTCGGTTATGTGGTCAAAAAGCAACTATGAATAAGTGTAAGAGAATCTCAAACACTTTTTTAATTCTTCCCAACGTGGAAGGTAAATCAGGTTGACTAATACTCTATTTTAGTTAAAGCGTTTATTAAATGTGTAAGTTTTAAGCACGTAATCAACATTTGACAATAATAGTGAAAACCAAACTTTAAGGAAAACATTTTATTTTCGTTCACATTTCTTATCTGTACAAATTCCATCATAACTTTTATATACATTTGACATTTACATAAAAAATACAAAACTATATATTTATAACTGGATTTGTATTTCCTTATATGTGAAAAATGTGAGAAAACTAGAGTAGTAAGGTCTGACACATTGTTTCATGACTCTATATTATCTGATTGTTAGCCCTGCAAGAGCAACATGGAGCAGAACATTGGCCAGGAGAAAATACACACATTGGCAAAAATGGCATATAAAAGCTATTGGCACATTTTTGACAAAACCAGGTATTGTATAAACTCCATTGATATTCTAATGTAGAAAAAATACTGCAACAGAATACTAATACTGATAGCGCACTGTCTTAGTCCTCTGTTCCCAAGATACAAAAACACATTGCTTACTTCTAGGGAAAATGGCTCATTAATTTCGCTGTGCTACACCACAAAAAGTATATTTGCAGAACCACTGAGACAGCCCCTTTGGTCAGTTCCAGTGAGGTGTAAGCAGACAATTCTGCACATCACTGAAAAGTGTCCAGATAAATTAACACAGAAGTTAGCATGCATTTTCCAACATAAATACCTGCAATGCAGAAAATAATCGTGTTAAGCGGATATGTACAGCTCACGGGATGCGATCGACAACTTGCAGGAGATGTATACTTCACGCGATAACGTAGTACCTCACAATAAATAACACTGCTTATCTTTGGACAAATATAACTCTTCATTACAAAAGACAGAAGCAACAATGACCAAAATCGGGCAATAATACAAAATAGCTTGGTAGATAGTAAGCCTGGCATTGTAAATGTATAAATTATTAAACATGAACATAGTATAAATAAACATCTATCAGACTATACTATATGTATACTTTTTTAAAAATAAATAAGTATACACATTTGTACAGTATGAACAAAAGTCATTGACCTAGGACTGTCCCACTAGCAGTGGTGGTTTATCCGTCCAGAAATGAAGATAAATGGATATAAGCCATGTACTCCTGATCTTCATCTTCATCATCATCGTCCTGGTCTTCAGTAATGGCTATATGGGAGAATACAGGGCAGCTGTTGTATAAATAGGGATCACAACAGCCCAGCACTCAGTGCATGTTTTCACAGGCCTGACCCCACAGCCAGGGATGCAGTGTGGCACCTCAAATTATGCAGCGCAATTTACATAGTCTAGGAAGTAAGAACTGTGGCAAGGGGAGGGGGGTGTATGTGAAGATTCAGTAGCTCAGGCCCATCTGACAGATTCCTGAAAGCAGAAAAAAGTGCCTTTCTGTTCTATTTTTTTCTCCTTTTAGGCATCCCTTGTTGCAGCTGCTGATAATGTGCTGAATGACACCTGCGCTGGACCATGATCCCTGCAGCAAAGCCAAGGGGCAGCATCGTTTGAGGTATTTTCTAACATTTTTACATAGAAACAAAAACAGGCGAACCAAAAAAAAGAAAGAAAAAAGAAGCAGACATGAACACTTACAGGGCAACTAGTAAGAACAGACACAGACTTGTGTGATATGTTGATTTCTATCAGAAAAATAAAATAAAAGAAACTTGCATACTTTAACAGCAAAATGCCATGTTATCAGACTTATGTGGTAATCATTACATTGTTCTCAGTTGGAAGCAGATTTCAATGACAATTAAACATAATGGTCCGTTTTGATTCCATTGAGAATAACTGCAGGAACATTACAAAATAATTGTGCAGGGCTGGTAGAATTTATAGAGCAGCCAGGCAGCATAAATAGTAAGCCACCAATTATTATTCAGAATAAACTAGCACCAATGATGATCACCTCATGTACATTATGAAATAAATGCACCTGTATTTTTCCAACATTTTTTGAGGTGTATGTTATAGTCTCATCATAGACACACTATGTTTTGAAAAATACTGATTACAATCAAAAGAAATTTCATACATACACATTTAACACAACAGTTTGTCTATGGTGTTAACAGGATTTTAAGTAACAGATCCACTGTATGATAGTCTGTTTATCTTAAGAACAATAAATACATGGAGTGATTATTAAGGCAACGCGCTACATGGCACATAGCAAGTCACCTAGACGACCTCATGCATAGCTATCTAAATTTACGATTGTTCCAAATGCAAAAATTTTATTGTCAGATTTTTAGATTTCTGTTAGTTATACGACTTAAGACTAAGAGGTTGAACTGCTTCCAAAAATTAGTCCTTGGTTCAAATGAGTTTCTTTTGTGACGTATTCCTTTTGGATTCGAATAATTGCATAAATATGCAATATATGTATAAGGCAGCACAAGAGGACACGCATATACTCCCCTTCCCAAGTCCTTTGTGTTGCTTAAACTGGGGGGTATGTGTGTAGGGGGGGTCAGCAAGAATGTAGATGTGTCTTTCACTGGATTACTTACAGTTGCAAGATCCTGAATGCTTAACTTCCAGCAGAACCCCCATAGCACAAGCAGCCCGCTTCATGGTACACTCGCTGGGATATGTGGTGTTATCGCTGGCACATACAGACGCGTCCGACCGACTCTCCGGGCACTGCTCGTTGCAGACAGAACAGCGCCCCCTGTTCATCCTCGCATCCCAGAGACACTTCTTACCCGCGCTGCAGTGGATGTCATTACAAGACTTGGCCTCTGGAATAGAAGGCATATCACAAACACTTAACCTTCAACCAGTTGAAATTAGATGCCACAGATATGGTTATGTTTACCAGTATACTAGAAATCATCAGTATTTCTATTAGAAAATGTGAAATACTTAACTAAACTATGATATTTTAAATGTAAGATAATGGTTTTCACAGCTGTAATACCATTGAAAGTACTGCAAGAGTTGCAAACTTATTTACATGAATACTTGCAAAATGATTGCACCATATGCAGACTGGCCGGATTACTGACACTGGTTATTCACAAGTCCAAAAATAGGACATTGAAATACAATTATAAGCACATTTAAAGCCTAACCTAAACCTAACATATTCCTGTGAAAGGCGAAATGATTATCTGTGCAGTATTTGTTGGTAGCAGTACTCACTGACGCATTTTCCCTCATATGCAACGCCGATCGATCTGCCCAGGAGGCACGTGGCCCGTCTCAGATGGCAGGCACTTGCATAAATGATGCCATCGTTTCCACAAAGGTATTGTTCCGGTGATGTCACCTCGGGGCAGATACGATTACAGGTCACACAGTAGGCATTATTGGTTTGATCCACCACGCATGTAGAGCTTCCAGGACAAAGAACATCATGGCAGGTCTCTGTAAGAGAGAGAGAGAAAAAATCAGCTATTAATTGCAGTAAAGCAGTGTTACCCAATCCAGTCCTCAGGGACCCACAGCCGGTCCACGTTTTTGCTCCCTCTGAGATCCCTCTGGCAATGAGAAGCATCGTATACCCTTGCATAAATGGAAACACTAGTGTCTCAAATCATTAAAAAATACTCTTCCCCATGGACTGGATTGAGAAACACTGCAGCAAACAGACAGAAGAGTATTTTTTTAATGATTTGAGATTCTGGTGTTTCCATTTATGCAAGGGTATACGATGCCTCTCAATCATTATGGTGTGAGAGCATCCACAGCTTATTACAAAAGCGATTTTAGGATTTTAGTCACTCACTCTTGCATTTGCCTTGGTACTGAATGTCGAGGTCGGGGTGACTTTTGCACTTCGCCTTCAGCAAGGAGCACTCATCCTTGTAGGTTTTGCCGTCGGATCCGCACACAGGGCCCTTCCAGGTGACGTTGGAGCAGTCGGGGGCACACACACACCGCGGCCTGCTCCTCTTACTCATCTTGCACCTCTTGCCCGGGCCACAGTCCACGTTGTCGCATGTTTCTGCAATTCAAATAATTATTAGGTAATTGGGTTAAAAATTAGGTTAAGAATCACATGAGAATGTGCACAGATGAAGAATACTTCACAAGTATTCAGAATAGTAGTTTGTGACAACGCGATCCTCAAGCCATCTTTCAGTGTCTCTGAAAAGCCTTACATAGAACTGCTGACAGAGATGGGTGGGTGTGAAGCACTGTTTTAACTGACACAATGTATTTTTGCTTTAATGATTACATTTGAGTGTGTGCTTCACACATAAAAACTATGCCTGATCTGAAACCATAAAAATCCCACCTTTGCAAAGTATGCAGTTCGGGGCCCCACCATTGAAGATCATCCATCGAAACAGAGTGCTGTTAGGTACATCTTCCTCACTCCACGAGGTCCCCAGTCTACCGCTCCTACAACATTCCTCCCTACTCATTCCAGGCATGTAGAGGACCTGGCACCTTCCGTTCCTACCCTGCTGCAGCCAGCAGTTACCAGCTGAAAAAAAGGCCAATGGAATTAATGTCTGAGGCAAATGACCCAGACAGAGCACGTGTAGCCTGTATTAGTTTATAGTCTGCCCCCCCTCACTATTCTGTCTGACTTGGTAATGCAATGCGACTGTAGGGCATTTGCTTGTCTGATCCTTGTCTAAAGTTGAAGCTCCATTAATTTTGTTAATTTAAATCCGTTTACAATTCCACAACAATCGTTAAAGTAGCCCACTAAAGAAACTTATCTTCACCGCGCAGAGACTAACCGAATAGCATGCATTTTAACGAGTTTCTCTTTTTAATACAAAACACATTTGCCAGTAATTTGCATAAAAACGACACACGAATTAATTTTTTTTTAAAACTGACGGGTTTTCTGAATAATAATAAATCATATTGTTGCTATTATTATGCAGTCACGCAACGTTTCTGCTATCTCACATTGTGCAGTTGGTGGCACTTTCTCATGTTGTCTGGTGTACATGTATTGTAACTTTAAAAACTAGCAATCCGATAGCAGCAAAACGACTAACCTATAGACAAAATAGTCAATGATTCAGGTTTGCTATTTTGGACTCTTACGAAGTATTAATATTCAAACCCCGTAAAGTTACACACCTTCAAAATAAGATAATGAGAAAGCCGAAAGCATCTATATTCAGGCATAGTTATCTATACTTAATTTCCCGATGAACTGCTAAGAAGTCACATGCAGAACACTTACCACGTGTTATGTCAGTATTAACTAATAATATTAGAAGTTTTTTTTCTCTGTTATATCCCTGAGTGAATAAGGTGTTTCCACAGCTGATACTCACTGATCCGTAATTAAACCTTTATGCAATATATCACCCCGTATACAGCATGTCATAAACTTTAATAAAACACTATAACAGAAAGTTTCATGGTAATGTACTCCCCGAACGGTTTTGATATATATTCGTTACATATCCGTTTTAATTACAATCACAACACCTGATTTTTTTTACAATTTGGTCACGCTGTTGCACTCATAAAGTCTACCCCATAATATATAGAATGTTAAAGCAAATTGTAATAAAATTGCATTATGGATGAAAGATCATATTTACCTTGCACCTTTTGATCTTGTACGAAGTGACAGAGCCATACAAGTAATAAAAGCATGCCCGGACGGAGCTGATGTTTCATTAGCATCCTTAGCATGGTGAAGGCAACGTGAACTGAAGTAATGAAACAGACAGCGGAAAGTACTCAGCTTACTTAGGGCTGTGTTGGATGAATGTCAGCCTGTGAATGCAGCCTCTCTTTTAAATCTATAAGGGGTCTAGGGCCGACTGTCTGTTGTGGGCGGTCTCCTAGCTGCTGGGGGTGGGGAAAAAGTCCCTCCAATCCCTATCAGGTCACTCCTCTAGCTAAAACTTTCCCTCGGTACAATGGTAGTAGTAGCTAACTTAATGATACGACTTAATGATACGATTATGCGTATAAAACCCAGTGCCTTGTGCCCAATACACCCATTCGTTGAAAATTAAGAAATACTGATTAATACCAATAAAATATTTTCTAAAAGACAGACGAAGGCATCCACCTATTTACTAACATATCTTTAGTGTATTTGGACGTATAAATCTTTATTATTATTATTATTATTATTATTCACAACGCCAAACAAGCATTTAATAATATCTCCATTTTCTATGTCGTTATCCCACTTTTATGTGCGTTAACAATATTTCTTCCAAGACTGAGGTGTAAAATAAGACGATTAATATCCTCCTGAGACCCAAGGAAAATTTCAGGTTATTTGTGATTTTCTATGTCTTTGGAGGAAATAAAACATCTTA
>JAODLD010000136.1:1186227-1196944 GCA_026781065.1 Mormyrops boulengeri
CCCGCCCCCTTAATGTCCTTGAAAGATTTGCTCTCATTTCATTTGATCTTATTGCGACTGTGCCTGGGCAACGTTGTGCGAAATAAGGTGCAGCCAGCTGCTGTTACATGTTAGAGAGATACCTCAAAGCAACATACCACCGCTGTATTGATCTTTAAAAGAACATTGGGGATGATTAGACGGTCTCAGTGTCCATCGCAATGAGCCAAACATCCAGGCAGAAAAGCTGCACCTGTTTGACTGTTGAAGTTTACTACAGTGCTCTGAAATGATACTGTCTGGTGTTTCCCTGTGCTGGGAAGACTGGACGATACCTAAGCTCAACTGGAGCTTCTCTGACTGAGGAACACTGATGCTTGATAAAATGCTCTCTGTTACCGTATAGCAAAAATGTGGCCTTATTCAGGGAGGACAGCGTATGTTTCCAATTTGTCTAATGGTTTGATTCTGCCACTAAAAGACCAGCGTAGATTGACAAGGAGAGCTGATGTGGTTTTCATTTTAAGGCTTTCTCACAGCCATCGACATGTGAGTCCCAGACCATTTCCTCCTATAAACACTTGTGTGTTTGTGGGTGGGGATTGGGAGGTGGGGGGAGGAGGGTTGCAACATTCGGGAAAACGCTTTGAAGACCCAGTCCTTCCGCGATGACTTTCACACTGTTTGTTTGGGCCTTGCCAAAATACACTTTCAACACCCCTCAGACTCCACATGAACGTAAGAGTTAACAGAAGGAAAGCGTACAAAGCCAGGTCATTATGTCACTCCAGGCGGGGAATGGGAGAGTTCACAGCCCTGTTCTTCTGTTTAACTGCCTTTTACAGTTCGCTTTACCTCAGATAATCTGACCAGGATGGAAATAAAATGTCCATACCCTTGTACGGGGAGATCCTACCCACCCTTCAATTTGTAGGGCCAGAGATGCAGCTTTAGAGAATGAGCATCTCAAATTGAACGCAGTTGGCTTGGCCAAGAAAATTGAGTACAATTACCATGCAAATCTCACCTTCATGTTAACGATCATATCAACATTAGGCTCTTGAGCAAGGCCCTTAACCCCAACTTCTCCAGGGGCACAGCGTATCGGCCGCTCTGAGGCTCTGAGCCCCAAAGGACAAAGAATCAGTACATATAATACCAAATTAGAAATAAGTTAATGGTCAGAAACAACGGGAGAAACAATTATCAAGCTATCAGAGAGTCCGTTTCTCAAAAATACAACTTCATCAAATGACAGAAGAAGTTATTTCGACACATAAATCATTTAAAAGGGGATGTGGCTGTTCTGGGTGGATTTTCCACTTCCTGTGCCATTGCAGATGGTGACAAACGAGAAAGTGCTTGTTTCACTGCCTCATACTTCATTTTGAATATTGAGCAGAATTATTCTTTGATTCACAGACTCTAGCTGATCCATCACCTCTAGCAGCTCTGATCTACATGTTTGCATGTTTTCAGTGGACACCAGTTCCTGTAGCTTAATAAGTAGAGCCCTGCACTAACAACGCAAAATTTATGGGACCCAATCTGCAGAGAGAGCATGCTTAAAGTGTAATCCTTCTCTTTATTGTAAGTTTCTTTGGACAAAAGCATTAGGTAAATTAACCAAACTTTAAGATTTGAGTTCATGTGGTGAACGCTGAAAAAAAGATGATGTGTTTTGGTAGGGTATCCAGTGTGCAACAGGAGAGCCCCTGGTATACCTCTAAGTCTCCTGATCCAGTTGCAGTGGTTGCGATTCATATCCTAAGAATGTGTTCCAGTTAGAACAGGGAAACTCATTGTTCTTTTAGTTTATTTCAACATGTTCCTGTGTGTGTGTGTGTGTGTGTGTATGTGTGTGTGTGTGTGAGAGAGAGAGAGAGAGAGAGAGAGAGAGGGTATACCTTACCTTATGGGGACACAATGTCCTCACAATATAATGAATACCTGTTTTTTCCGTTATGGGGACCACCATAGGGAAAACTCAATTTAATAAAAATCTGTGACTGCAATGAAAAAACTGAAAATGCACAAACTCTTGTATTTTGCTTGGGGGTTAAGGTTGTCATAGTTAGCGTTAGCATTTTTCCCATAGAAATTAAAAGAATGAGCGGTCCCCATAAAGATATGTTTACCTGACATGTGTGTGTGTGTGTGTGCGTATGTGTGCTATGTATTTTTATTTTCTTTTTGTCTTTTTGTGCATGTTGGCCCACAAAAGACTACACAGTATATGCCAGATTTAAGTCAAGGTGTTGGGGCAACAGCTTGTGATTTGACCTTCAGGTTTATAAATGGGTTTCCTGTGTCGGACATAAGGCAGTGGAGGATGGAAATGGCGGTACCCCCCCCCCCCAGTTAGGATCACCAACTAGCAGCAAGGCTGGAGCCACTTCATGTTAGCACCTCCTTGTCGAGAAACGTGATGGTCAATTAAGCCACCTTTCACCCCAGGGAGCATCAACACACCAAACAATTACCTACCTATCACGGCCTACCAGGCCCTACATTCCATTTTCTGTGTTGTTCATTGCTGTTTGTCAGTAGTGAGAAAAGGGGTCCAGTACGTTGGACAACCTGGAGATGTGTCCAAACAATTTATCATACCTGGATTTCATTCAGTACTGTAAATGACTGGCCTTTGTTCGATGGCAAAAGGTATTTGAACTCTCCTGTTTTGATAGAAAACACAAGGTCTAAAGAGATCAGCAGATCAGGAATATTTTGTTTGAATCATTTGAGCTTAAACATTGCGGAGGGCACACACACTATGTGAGGCCCTGAAATTCAAAAGCCTCTCGCTTCCCCAGCTGTTGTATGCTTGGGCTGAAGACGAGCAGAGGAACACTTACAATTGTGAAAAGTGTGAATGGAAACAAACCCTGTATGACCAGACTGCAGGTTGGGTCACTGCAAAACTTCTAGACACCAGGCTGCTGCCCCCCACCAGGAAAGTGAAATGACAGCATGGAACCTCAGACATTCCATGCTGTATTCAGCAGGTAATGGCTTGCATATGCATGGACAATGAAACAGGGGGGTTTGGTGAATGTTTCACAATAGGCTGAGCCTTACCGATCATGAATTATGTGATCTGAGTCATCTGGGTAACAGTTATCTAACAGGAAAGAGTTTTATCAGGAGAGAGTTTTATAGAGGGTTAAAAGAGGGTTAATAGTCTGATCTCACAAAGTGATGGGCAAACATTACCCTTTCAAAGAACTATAAAGTCACAAAGCCCATTCAGGAAAAATCCATGAATGAATTGAGTAAATACGGAAACCTGTGGCAGTCTGTTTATTTGCATGGACGCATTGTCAGACGTCAAAGTGACGGCCCTCGAGCCAGCTTCACGTGCTTTGGGGCTCAGTGCTAATTCCAATGTTCAACACACCCAGAAATGCGACGCTGCTACAAACAGCACATTGCGGTCTTTGCCAGGTGGATTTACCTGGATGCACGAGGGAACAAACGTTCTTTTTTCTCCTCCCAACGACCTCAGAGTGATACTTGGGGTCTTGTGCAACAATAGAAACCCTCTCAATCATCCTTAATGAAATGGCCGTTCAGTAGGATAAAAACTTGTAGAGTGGAGTAATAGTGAAAGTGGAGATATGGTGTGACTAGCGGGTGGGTTATCCTCACACTCCCAGAGGTGGAGACACAAATCCCATGTTCAGCTCCACACGTGGACCGTTTGCCGACTGTTTACACGTTCCATCTCCCCTGGTCTCCGAAGCAATCAATTGGTTAAATGGACGTCTATGAATTGTCTATTGTGTGAATCTCAGCACCCTGCAATATACTGGCATTCTGTCTAAGTCCAGTATCAATTGCTTCCAGGGACTGGTTGCAGGGATAGATACTGAATAAGCATTCATAGAAAGATTATGGGTAAAACTCCATAATATGTACTAAATACTGATATGGTCATTGACGGCAAGCAAGCGGGGCTGACTTTCTGAATGTCTCTGTAAGAGCCACACCAATAAAATGTACAAAGTCAGTTACCCTAGGATTTCATATAATAAAAAAAATGACATGTATCTCATTATCACAGGACACATCCTAAGCAATTGTCCATTACCTTCTTTAAAAACATGATATACATGTTCCCGGTGCATCTTATTTTAAAACAGTCATATAGGTGTGTCCGCTTAAAAAAAAGAAACACTCAGTTGGCACATGATGTAGTTACTACTTTTTGTGTTATTTGCATGTCAGTTCGCAATTACTCAGAACCTGACGAATACCATTTGGAGCCAAGTACCTTGAGATACCCGCCATTGGTTTGCAGCTCACCTGGTTACCTGGAGTGACTCCCAGGGACCATTGTCTTTCCCCAGTTTGCTGAACAACCAAATCCAAACAGATGCATGTGTAATTTACCTGCTAAATCGGTTTGCTGGATCGTTCAATAAGTCACTGCACGGCCCTTCAAACCAACAGCTACTGGGGCACTGGGCTCTGGCTGACCCTGTGACATGACCCCAAAGCTCATTCTCCCCTGTGCATATATGCAGCAAGGTTTTTCTGTCCATAGATGAAGTATGCATAACTGCAATTATCCCACTGGCATGAATACAGTGCAGATTGACCAAAAGTCAGCCAAGAAAAACCCAAATAGAGGAAATGCACCCAAAACAGACACATACGCAAGCGGTTCTGGTTCAATTTTATTGCAAGTACCAGAAAGGAAAGATGCTGAAAATTTAAAAATAGAACCCTAATAATAATAATAATAATAATAATTAAAAAAAAGTTAATTAAAAAATATTTATACAAGTATTATTACAAAAGCAAAAAAGTAACTGAGGTAGACAGTACATGTACTGAACACTTCCCATCAAGGTGCAAGAGGAACACCACCCAGAAAAGTGGGCAACGCCAAACAGTCGAAATATTCAAATATGGGACACAAATATTAATCTGACTGGACGGAACCGCCATGTGAGGTACCCACCCAGTAAATAAAAACTACTGTACATTGACTATCAGTTACCCCCAGGAAATGGTCAATTGAAAAAAAATTATAAAATTACATACACACTCACTCATCTGGAAGGGAGAAAATGATCACCATACAAAAACGTGATAGTTTACAAGGGAATGTGAGAAGCTGAAGGCATTCTCACCTTGTATGGATCAAAATAAAAAGGGGAACCCACTGAAATGGTGGACCATGTTGGTTGGGAATTAAAACTAAATGTCTTTGGCAACTGAGAAACGAGAATCAAAACCGGACACTAGTGTGTGTCCCAACTTGAATGGGGGGGGGGAAGCTCAAGCACACTGCTTTTCAGTAACGATCAGTGGGAGGGCCAAACTCCAGCTTATCTCCCAGGAGCTTCCACTGGTCCTTGGCGTGCGTGAACAGCACAGACACACAGAGTCTTTTTGAGCCCTCTGTAAAGTCCACATGCCTGCCTGATGACTACCTGAACTGCTCCAGTCTGCGCCTGAGTTGCTCTTGTTTCTGTGCCAGCCTGTCCCGCCTAGCACAAAGTCTCTGGCTCTCGGCCTCTAGGCTGCGGATGCTGTCCCGGGCCTTCTTTAAGATCACCACCTTGGACGCCTTGTCGTTGTGCGACAGTTCCGGCACGTGGTCGCGCAGCCGCAGGAAGCAGTTTTTCAGCTCGTTGCGCCGCTGCCTCTCCATCACGTTGTGAGTCCTCCTCCGTTCCTCTTCATCCTCCGTCTCGGCCGCCTGCCGCGCCACGGAGCCCCGCGTGCGTCCGGCAGGGAAGGGCTGCCGCTGTGCCTCACCCCGCGTCCGCTTCTGCTGGAGGGAGGCCACCTCAGGTCGCCGCGGCGATGCCGGGCACGGGGCCGCATAATTGTGCTGCATCTGTATCTCCAGGTGGCGGCGTTTGATGGCTCGCCGCCGTGCACGGTCTTCTGCCTGCTGTGCCCGCAAGATGGCACCGGGCCTCTTCACCGTTACAACATCTATTTCATCTTCTGCAGAGGAACAAAAAGACACCTGCATAACTAGAAGCTCAGAGCAATGTCCCCAATGCAAAACTCACACAATATTAGGTTACTTTCTACCCCCCAGATGATCTGTCCAACCACCTTTAATAAGTTTAAAAAGCCAATAACGGTTTTTCCCCTCACATTAAGTGAAAACCATATAAAACCCAATTTCTCTTTATTTTATAATTCCTCCAACATCTCTAAAACAAAATCTAAAAGTAAAAACACTTGCTCACCAGAATCACTAGTAGATGATTCACTCCCCGTGGACATGGCACAGGAATCAGAGGAGGATTCCCTTTGCTCCCCACTGTCCTCGAATAAGTCCTGGTCCTCCAGAGACCGGCACTCTAGCGCCACGTCGTGGCAGTGAAGCGTGGAACCGGCAATCTCCTCGAAAATGGTGGTATCAATGTCCGAAAGAAGAGGGCTGGTGGACAGCACGGCCGACAGCTTTTCCTCCGCGGATTTCTCACCGTCGAAGCGCCACAAGCAGTCCTCGGACACATGTGGCCGCTGCTCCTCATTCCCGCCGGCGTCTGCAGCTTGTACATCGCGGTCCCAGCTAAACTCCTCCAACAGCAGCTCCGACACGAACTCTAGCTGGTCAACCCTGGACCATGGCTTGACGAGCCCAGTCTTTGTAGGTGGAGACTGGGGCGGCGTGGGGAGCATCTGCAGATCCTTTAGAAGTATCTGACAAAACTCCTCATCAAACAGCAGCGGCTCCGAATCACAGTCCCAGTCGTGCGTCGGGGTAAAACTTTGAAGCATTTTCGAAGTAGGGGGAAAAACTACCTGGCAAAAGCAATAGACATACAAATAGAAACTTTATATCGCGACTGGAAAAATATTCCAACAGGCTCTCGCTCACAATCCTCCTTCCCCCGAGCAACTAACTTCAGCCCGGTCTTCCAGCCCTCCCGCAGTCACGCCGGCAAGCGAACCCCTTTTATGCATGTTTACATTAGTAGCCACGCCCATCGCGGGCGGAGCCCATGAGTCACCATGCCGGAACCACGCCCATTTGGGGGACGCTGCAGAGCCATACTTCTCTAACGTAGCTCGAATAGCCGGAACGCTGTACTTGAAGGCGCTAAATTTGGTAAACGGCTGTGAAATGCAGCTAGTTCACCGTAGCACTGCGCCATGCAGCTCGGCTAAATAAGTCATTAAAATAATTACCCACAGGTCAAATTCTTTTAAATATGCGTAATCGGATTACGTTTAAATAGTTACCATCTAGTACAAAAGACAATAAAAAAATATTCTTCTGCAATCCCATGAAAGCTAACAGAAATTAGCCGCATTTAAAGCATGCAAAATGCTACGTAGACGCCTCACCCGGACAAAAAAATGCCAAGAGGATAATGCAGAAGTACACCATACCGGATTTGGCAAATGATTTAGTGGGATGAGTGAAGTGAGCCGGTCACTGTAAGTAGCCTATCGATTGGATATGGCAAGCGGAAAAACGTGCCAAGCCAGCTTATTACTTACGACGATACTCAGGCTCATTTTCTTTTAAAAAAAAATCATTTATTTATTAAGTCGTGTACATGAATGAGCTTCAAATATTAGAAACATCTTACCTTTTCTAAAGAGAAAAATATGAATAGATTGCGTTGAAATAAGCTGTCAAGATAAGAATGCGTAGCTATCTATAAGAGTCACAAGTTCTCCAAGTAAAAATGTGTAGAGAAAATCATTATTAACCAATGCCGACGAATTTCTATGCACACATCCACATGCCGCTTCCCCCAGTAGGTGTGGTCCGCAAAAGCCTCCCCACAGTATTAGTACTAAAGCGGGCAATGTTCCTCCCCACCGCAATTTCGCGCCAAATGTCTAATTCCAACAATAGAGCAGAGCGTGCCAATTTTTACAACTCTAATTAATTGTCATAATAAGTTAATTCATAGGGTCGCCCTCGGATCAGGCGAGGATCAGGAGCGACGTCCCGGCGAAGCCGCAGATATGTGGGTGTAGTCCCTTCGGCGGATGGATCCGGTCACAGCGCGCTAGTGAAATTCCAAGAAAGCGGTAGCTGAGAGAACGCGTGCTGAAACGCCGGGTGGCTGGGGGCGGGGGGGACGAAGGCAGCTGAATATTCGCTCAGTACAGCCCCAGGACGAAATGTACTTTCGGCAGGCGTACTTTGACTCTTCGTGGGACTGTCATGCGTTCCGGTCCACAGAGAAGCACTCGTCGCTATTTAGACTTGGCGTTATTTTGTGCGATTCACGGACACGAAGACTGTCCTCCGTAATATAGGTCTCTTTGTGCCGCTCGTCGCAGGAGCGGTCAGTCTGTAACCCGAGTCCCCCAGCGTCCAGCATGTATTGATTGCATAAAGAGGAAAATGCTGGGTAGACTGAATGTGGAAGCAATGCATAAATCAAGCAGCTGGAACATGCAGTTCTGTTCAAAATCACACTCCTTGAAGGACTTAAACATACTTCAACTTGTGCTTCGTTATTTTTAACTCAAAAATATATATAACACGTCAGAAGCCGTCGTAAATTACTAAAATGAACCACCACTACTCAGAACATTTGCAAACCCTATTTAAAGGTAGAAATGTTTTAAATTGGAATACGATTCTGTTGAAAAGACTTTAATTCAGCAGGTATCTGGGCTAGGAGCTATACATCCAGCATTGCCACGTATGCTGTAATATCCGAGACATTCGACAGTAAGTAATTGACACTTAGCATATATACTTTAAACTGTTGATACAGGTTAGTATTGTCTCACTAAACAAATAAAATGAATTGTTTCAATTCGTTCGTTGATTAAACATTGCATAAAGCCTCCTGGGCAGACGTGGTCCCTTTTTGGTTGTATTAGGCAAGCATTTTATTCTACTTACTTTATAACGCAACACTTCAGCTGTTACGCAAGTCTGATTCTGTGGGCTAAGTAATAAATGGGATGTTAAACAGGCAAAAGTTTTCTCACCTGTAGGTATGTAGTTAGGTGTTCAGTTTAATCATAAATTGCCTACATGCACACTATGGCACGATGTCTAAGGATTTCACCGTGACCACTACTGTAGATTTTGTTCCAGCAACATTTTTACTGATTAGGTTCTATTGAAATATTCCAACTGTTCTGTTTTGTTTTCAGGTGTGCTATCCATTAAAGGATGAAAGTGGCATGTCCATAAAATATAGTTTAATTTGTGTTCAAATGATAACGTAGAATGTACAGTTTCAGAATTCAACGTTACGATGCATTTCTTTTATTACCTTTTTTTTTTATCAGAACGCACAAGTTGTAATCAGTACTAAATATTCAATGTACATGTACTGTAAACTTGTAAGAAGTGCACACAACATGAAATATATAAATAATTATATAATCCTTTGGTCTTCTTTGCAAATGATTTGGAAAGATTGTCAGATGTTTCCGAGACTCTTGTTGTTAATTTATCTGGAACAAATGCCAATACCACAGGACTTCAAGACCCTTTACTGATCTGTATATTTGGGCAACATTCTAAACCTAAGAAGTAAACTACCGTATGCAATGAAGGCATTCGCCCTGTTATCATTTCTGACTTGATTAAACACTAAATAGACCTCCCATGTATGACACATTTGCTACATACTCTTTCTGTACAGATTATCTTCAATAAACTGCTATTATGGATTTTAACTGTTAACTTCTTAGAAGATGCATGTATGGATGGATGGTTATCTAAATGTAGTATTGACATCTTGTTTAATGTTGTAGATGGTACAATAGCTTGCAGTATCAACTCTCTCCTGTGGGTTTGGAGGTTCAACTCCCACCCCTGCTTTGTGTGGAGTTTCCATGTTCTTCCCATGATTTTATGTTGGCTTCCTCTGGGTACCTTGGTTCCATCCTGTGTTCTAAGAACATGCAGTTAGCCAAATTGATATCTCTGAATTGCCCGTAGCATGCTTGTGTGTGTTCTGTGGAATGATATCACCAAGGCTGTTCCCATGCCTTGTGCCCTATGCTACAATCTATTGTGTGTGTCTTTGTGTGTATATGCATAAAAAATAGCAGGGAAATACTGTGGGTGCTCACTGTGTCACTCTTTGGATTGGAACCTCTAGGTTTATGCATTCAAGTTCTGCAGTGGCCCTTTGAATGCAGCTTGTGTGGATCCCTTGTGTTCCAGTGGGTTTCCTCAGTGTGCTCCAGTTTCCATTCCAAAGGCTGTGAGATATATAACATGATATATCCATCTTCTGCACCACTTATCCAGTAGAGGGTTGCTTTGATAATATGATATATTATCTTGGATTCTCTTGCATATAAGTGCTCATGCTTTTGAATTTTACAGTTCACAAAAAGACATTATTTTCTTGCTGTGAATATTGATGTGGTGTATTTTTTGTAATATTTATGTCTATGGTTTTAAAATGTATATATTTTTTAACTTTTTCTATACCTGAAAAACTCAGATTCAGTTTTGTGTGTTAATTCTAAGCCTTTGATTGTTATATTTTTTAAGTGATTAAGTGTCACACCACAATGAAATGTGTCCTCTGTGTTTAACCCACATGTGACATAGCAATGGGCAGCTATTAGTTTGTGCTTGGGGAGCAGTGCATGGAGGCAGTACCTTACTGGTTGGGAATTCAAACCAGCAGCATTTTGATCTCAAGTGTACTTCCCTAACCATTAGGCCACCACTGCCCCCCCCCCGCGGGGGGGGTGGGGGGGGGGGGGGGGGGGGGGGGGGGGGGGGGGGGGGGGGGGGGGGGGGGGGGGGGGGGGGGGG
>JAODLD010000136.1:1205903-1222463 GCA_026781065.1 Mormyrops boulengeri
ATACTGGAAAGGAACATGGTTTAGAACCTCTACTGTGAATATCTTCAAAATGATACATGTTGCAAGTTTCCTTGATGCTGTTTGAGAAGAAAGATCTACAAGGTGCAGTGCGTAAGGTGTGTTATGATACTCTCCTTGCCCCTTGTCCTTAAGTTACCTTACGCATTAAAAATCATCCATCCGCATGTCACCCATCCATCTTCCAAGTGGGTCAGGCCGGACTGCTTGGAGCGTATCCCAGACAGAATAGAGCACAAGGCAGGGGAGTACCCTGCATGGGATACCAGGACACACACTCTCACACAAAGACACACTAGGGGCCATTTAGGGACACCAATCCAATATTCAAAATCATTCAAAGGCTAAAAAATAAAATAAAAACAAAAATTATTCACATGTTAAGTTCATTTATAGTACATAATTGTAAATTTCACAATGCATTTCTTTGCCATACTTATGGTGGGTCATTAATTAAAAATGAGAAAGAAGGCCATTCCAGCTTAGACCCCATTTTTGTTTATTACAATATATTTCTTTTCTGTTGTATGTTATAAAGATATAATGTATATTTATACTTCTACATTTGTGTCAAGGAGTGTTTCAAATGACGTCATTCCTCATCGCAGGCTTTCCCTAAACCTGGGTCATTGCTTTAACTGCTTCTGCGACATTCAATGGCTGATGGGCAGTAATCTGTCTTCAAAGAACCAGAGTCATGATTCTCAATGTGGAGGTCAAGGAGCTCCTATCAGAAAGGGCGCCGATGCGCTGCCACATCCTGCGCATACCAAGGACAACGGGCAGGCAGCTCACAGTCCGCTTCACCGCATGGGGGTGGCGAGGGGGGGGACACATTCCACGCCCGACCAGCTTGTCTTAGCAACCCCCCCCCGCCCCCGCAGACAACGGCCCAAACATTAAGAGAGTGAAGTGTTCTGGAAATACAAACACACCCCCTCGTGCTGTCTCCCTGGAACGTGCTGAGTGGGTGTGTCCTTTTCCGCTAATCACCCATCACCATCCCGCCGACCGACTCTCCGCAGAAAATACACTTTTACACAGAGCAGGTTCTGTGAAATTCCGCGTAAGCCACTGATAGATCTGGATCTGCCAGTGGCACATCTACAGCCCTGTTGCTGTTCCTGTTGGCATGGTAGCTTCCCACCTCCAGAGCTGGGGGTTCAGTTCCTGGCCAAGGCTGTGGAATTTGCCTTTTCTTCCTCTGTGTGTGTGTGCTTCCTTCCTCATTGGTTATGTGAACTGATTTCATAGCCTGAACCCTATAACGCATTGGCATCCCACACATGGCTTCTGTTTTTTACCCCACGCTTCCTGTGATAACACTGTTACCCTGTACTGGATAAGTAGTTCTCGAAGATGGAGAGATGGAGCTTGTTGCCGTCTTTCCATGATTTGACGTTCCCTGTGTTTGGCACAAAATGCCAGTCGGGTTGGTCTCACTTTGCATTTGGAATTGAACAAGGACAGTCTCAGTCAGTGCAAATGACAGGATTGTCGTTCAGTAATTGAGAGCAATGATGGAAATTGATTAAAAGGCAGGAAATGCACACTGACCACTTCATCATGCCGGAGAAAGAGACCGGAAGGTCATTTTGTCTAATGTTTAGGCCACATTGTTAATATTTTTTTAGCTGACCTCATCTCCAAAAAATATGAAGGTACTCAATGAAGCAAGTGGTATAGTAGTAATGCAACTGCTTCCCCAATCTCTGTGGAACCAGATATACACTATCTCATGTGCAACGGAAATGAGGAAACCTACAGTCATGTAATTTGGTACAAAACGTTAATGTTGGCAGTTAGTTCCAGTGAACCCTCCTATGATTAAGAGCAGCCGGATGCTCTGGCCAAGAAATGCGAAAGCAAATCAAACAAACATGGTGAAATGAACCCGGTCAGAGCCTAACCAGCATTGTCTATATTGAGACATATAGAAAAAAGGATCCATATTGAACAATAACACAATCTTTATTTGACAAACAGACACGCATTCTTTTCCCTTCGGTTGCTACTTCACGAATATTCCTTTAAAAACTGACGCCCAGAAGCACATTGCCAGAGTTTTACCTGACATTAAAAAAATGTTCTCTTTTGTTCCCTTGGCCATTGCGATGGCAGCAGTGTGTTATGGGTGTAAAACAGGCCGTGTCCCAAAATCTGTAGCTCTGTACTGCCAAAGGCTCCTACCAAATCAGTGCCGGAATCTGAGTCAGTAGGTTTTCCCATTTCCTCCCCGGCGACTGCCTATAATACATCAGTTAAGGGATAGAGCCCGATTTAAACAGGACTGAAAACATCCGAGAATTATCAAAGCTATTATTTCCCGTCACAGACGTTTTTTTTTCCATGCGCCTTACATCATGGATGAAACAGGATGTGGGATCTCCAGGCAGAGATTCCACCCTCTTAAATGACAGAGACCAGCTGCAGCTGATGACTCAGGTCGGCTCCCCCAGGAGTTCAAAATGCCATGGACCTGGACTTCAGAATGCACTGCTTGGGGCTTACGCACACAGACACATAACCCCATGAAACTGTGAGCTTAAAACAAAGCGTTTATAATTGGAATTACAGTAATTCAAGTCATGTGCAGGAAACGACTCTTGATGACTGAGTATTCAGTCACGGGCCCACATTACAGCCAACTGCCAAATTTGTTAAACGGATGATGAGCGCCCTCTTGTGGGGGGTAATAAAGTGCAGGGACCGCAGTCATTCAAATCAAAGTACAGTATAACGAAAAATAAAATTTGGTATAGTGGCACCACAAAATAGTTCTACCTTTTAAAAATATAGTGGACATGTAATCGTAATCTGGAGTTTCATGCAGGGCTGAGCTGGCCATCTGGTATACCGGGCATATTATACTATGTTAGTAAGTATCTTGCCGGAATAATTTACAGTGGGGACCCCCCCCCCCCGTCAGCAAAATTTATCGCTCGGCAAAAGTCAGCGTGGGGGATACCCACCCCCCTCGGCAAAATTCATTAAGATTTTTTATCCCAGTCCAGCCCTGGGTGGTTCAAGTCTCAGGAAAGATCATTACAGTAATATCGCTAAGTAGTGCAATTAATCTTATGGGCTGCATTTAAAAGGTCAAAGGAATAAATGGTTACACTCCGCAAGCTGCTTCCATGAAAGCACGGGGAGAGCAATTAAATAATAAATATATCCCTGTATGTGCATTGCACGTCTACAAAGCATGATTCTGCCAAATACATTTATTACTATAAGGTGCCAATATAGACGGATTGTCTCCAGTATGTCCTGGCATTCCCAGTGGCATGTTCAGGCTAATGTAGCCCGTTACTCTCAGCTTAAATCGACCATATTCTGTTACTTATAAATGATGCGTTCTTATATTTAATAATTACAGTACCTTAGAAACTTTTCAAAGGCTACTTGGATTGTGTTGTGATTTCGGGGTAAAAAGCTATTTTTCAATGTACACGCGAATGTCATCGGTTTAAATCACGTCCATTTTTAACATACTGTAAAGAGCAAATCGTGACGGTGTTCAGTATTTATTCACTTTTGTTTGTACAAACATGACAATTAAATATAAATACATCCGTTCAACATCCGGGTCATCCACGGTAAGAAACGACAAACGCACGCAAGCATACAAAACCTCAGACCCTGAATTTGGTCATTAAGGTGCAGTCATAATCAAAACGATAAATCGGCCGTACACGCAGTAACGCTCGGGCTTTGCGAAGGCCCCCTCGCCGATTGACTTCTACGCCGCCCACTCAGTTGTAATTAACCGGTTGACATTTTAATTGTATTAAAGTCCCTTAGCACCACTGAGCACTCGGATGCGGGCGTCACCAGTGCATGACTGATCACCGTCCAGCGTGCCCTAATTCAGCCATCCCGGAGAGGGACAAAGACAGAACATACAAAAAGAAACAAACACCAAAACGGTATCACCCGAAGGGGCGTGCATGAGAATTTCGACTGCATGGACACGTGCACACAAACAAAATACGAATCGACAGCTCCCGTTGTTTCAGGACCCCGACTTCGGGACAAAGGAGCCGAGGGAGCAGTGTTTGACTGTGGCACCACTATCCAGCATCCTGGCACAGACACATGGTATTAATGACTGAGGTGACCCAGTAAAATACAGCGTCATCAATTAAATCGAGAACGAAATGGCACCATTAAAAAAATTAAAAATGGGAGAAAAAACGTTCCATAAAGTCTTCGACATATTTAGTGGCCAGATGTTTCAGTATGCGTGCTTTACAGACTTGCTTATGAATAAACATTTAAACAGCCCACTCCACCCCAAAGACTAAAATTTCAGTGTTTACTGGCCCAGTATCCACATTTATGCCATTGTCAGTAGGGGGCAGCACAGGGACCTGCTGGGCTACTTTCTTGTCTTGGGGTCTTCCAGGATTATGAAAGTTGGTGTAAGGTTCTTAATTTAGTTTTTTCTCTGCAACTTCATCTCTTCGAAGCAGAGCTTATGGAGACTAATAATCATTCGATAACTGAGAACTGTGATGATTTCTTGGTCTTCCAATTAAGATGCCTTTCCCAACTCTATCTTCTTCTGGATGGCCCGTGCAGAGTGGTATATCAAAGAGTCAATGAGTCCAGCAACTAGAGGAGGACACAGAAAGAGAGTGTGGATGTAAATAAAAACAACTGGTGAAACAAATCTTGTAATATATGAAATCAAAACAACAAAAATGAATATTCCAGAGCTCAGACAGTCATTGTGTAGAGAGCCTTGTTGTCCTCAAGGCTCTAGATTAAATTTGCATAAGTTATCTATTAGACCTCATCTTTTACAGCCCTTTATACTGACATTTATCATTTTAACTATGTGATAGTACCGTGTGATAGTATGGCAATAATTTTCATGAAAACTGAAACTATGGTGGATTATTGGAAAAGATGTTAACTCAATTTATTTGGTAGTTAAATACATGCACTTGTCACAAGTTCTAAAAAAGAAGCAATATAAGAATATCCTTCATTTATTTTTAATCTTCAATGTGCTCCCTTAATCTTAAATATGTAATGCATAACTGTATTTAAATGTAACATATTATGATACATGGGCGCTTCCACCTCTTAATGCTGGTAATGCATCAGCAGAGCAAGATGTAGAAATACATGGATATTTAATATTCATTATTGTATCTCTGGATCTCTCAATACTGCTGAATTTCACTACATCGAGACAATGATAAGTCCTGCCATAATGGAACTAAGGAAAGCATGATATCAAAGATTAAAGAATCTAATTAGCTAGATAAAATCAACAGACAGGAGTGCTGAAGTACACACCTGTGAAAACTCCTCCGACGATTGCACAGACGCCAGTCAGAAAGTGGGTAAATGAACTGGGAAGGAACAGAAAAGAAAAGCGGAACAATATCCTGAACCGTGTGGATTTGGACACAAAATGTTCATCTCCAGTATCCTAAAAAGCTGTTGTGTTATGTTAAGTGAATAAATGAGTAATTTGTTTCTGTCACATACCGCTGCTTCTCTGTGAATTTGACCATCATTGGGGAGAGTTCATACAGCACAAACACCCCCGGGAGGCCCTGGTCTCCAATCAGCCCATTGGCCACCTTCTCATGTCGGGTCACTGAGAACTGGTTAGTCTTTACGACCTGCCAAATACCAACAACACTTCATCATGGCATTATGAACGTACATATTGTTATATTTGATTATTTTCTATCTAAATGAAAAACAAAAGGTGTATACAATGAAAGAAATGGATGTTAAAATAATAATTCCTGCTATAAAATGAAAGGAAATGTAATAATAACAAATCATTTCAATTGTAACTTTTGAAAAAGGGACTATATACTGTTGAGCACTATGACAACAATTTGCCGACCCAATGCCACTGGATTGCTGTTCACATTACATTTGCATTTGTAAAACTTCATGGACTAACCTCTCCATCACCTTTAACGTAGACAGTGGGCACTATCTTCACAAAATACTGGTACATCATGGATGCTGAAAAAAAGACAATGTACATTTGGGGGTGAACCTTAATATTGTAATATTAATAATACAATAATTCCGAAATTCAATTTAGCCGTTTTAACCACTAGAGACGCTACGCTATTCTAGGACTGCCTTTAATCGCCCCTTGACCTCGATCACGTGATGCTGTTTTTTCATGACATCACTTCCTTCTGCGTGATGGAGTCTTAGCTGGTCTTTTCCCCTACAGTGGTGGACGTGAGTCGCTAGATAATTTGGGAAATATACAGCTACCGAGAACGAAGCGCTACGACTCTAAACCATTAAACAGTAAAGGTAAGACTATATACACGGAGTGTATAATGGAAAGCACACCGCTCTGTGTTTAACCATGGCTTTGTACGTATTTTCAAGGCCAGACCGAGGTGAAACGGTAGCTGGGCACACATACGCGGTAAACATTTTAATTACAGAGGACTATCTCGAATTTATACGACTGGTATCGCCAAATATGTGGATTTATTTACTTCGAATGTAGTTCGGAATACGAAAAAAAGACAACTAGCGGGTTTAAAAATGTACATGCAACATGTAGTCTGAAAAACCAGCGTGTTTAGCAATGTCGTTAAAGAGACAGGACTTTTGCTGGCTGCGTCGGTGAACCCGAAGCAGCGCTGATTTTGCTCATGCTGACACTCGCACAGATGCCAGTAGCCGTGGGACCGTACGGACAGACCCAGCCGAACTGCTTTGACAGAATTAAGATGGGATTCATGATGGGCTTCGCCGTAGGCATGGCCGCAGGCGCTATGTTCGGTACTTTCTCCTGTCTGCGGTAAGTCATCGTACCGTCTCTCCCCCTCCCAAACTATGCCCATCCACACACATGCTTACATTGCAGGATTGTTTCCTATGAGTTGTGAAAATAACACCTGCCTTTTGCTTAGCCCCGATCCAAAGTTCACTGTTGTGCAATCCCGAACACTACACACTGATATATTAAATCAATCAGGCACCAAATAAAGCTTACGCCTTTCGTTATTATACTTTGCGATAATCTTGTATCTCAATTGTGGCACCTTTGCTTGATAGACTTAAGGAGCGATTTTATGTCGACACCAGTGTTCGCACATTTTAGTCAAACCCTAGTTAACCTGTTAATGCTGGCACAGAATGTTATGCCTTATGTGCTGTTGGCAACATCTGAACACATGGCTTGTTTCTCTCCAGTGTTGGGATGAGAGGGAGAGAACTCATGGGCGGAGTGGGAAAGACCATGATGCAGAGCGGAGGCACGTTTGGCACCTTCATGGCCATCGGAATGGGCATTCGCTGCTGAAATTAGCTTTTTTTCCACTCAACATAAGACTCTCCTGATTTGTGAAATTCTCAATTTGATTCACCATCTGCCACACTGTAAGCCGTATGGGAGAAATCACTTCAAATAAAGGCTGAGATTTAAATGATCACGGAAAATTACTCAAAAGCAGGACTTTCAGCCCCGAGTGACTAATTTCAGGTAAAGAACTGTAATGTTATTTGTCTTAGGTGGTGTAAAAACCTTCATTTGAATATGGCCAGACCACATCTTTTAGTATGACTATCAATTTTTCCCACATTTAATCAGATTTCATTTAATTACATGGAAGAAAAGAGGCTTTGAAACCCAGAATGGGCTGGATTACTGTACCTTTTTAAAGTTTAAACCAATAAGAATTTAGGCTGGTTGAACGTCCATGATGACACCCATGGTAAGTTTCGAAGCCTCATTTCTCCTGTTGCTAACGTTTCACTCTTGGTAACTGTGCAAACCTTGTGGAGCTGCAACATGTGTTCCGTCCAGGGGGTTGACGATGCCAGGGTAGTCTTTCCCAAAAGAGAGGTGTTTGATAAAGTGTGTCATGTTGATCTGGGAGAAAGATAAGGGATGTCAGGAGAAGGCAAGCTGTTTTACCCATCCCAACTGCAAAATGTCCATTAGGAGCTACGAGTTGGCTCAGTGTCTACATACTTACATTATCCAGTCCGAAACTTTGTAGGTCATGAACTGGAAGAAAAAGAGTTGAAATGTTTCAGTTGGATATACAGATATCATTTCAGTGGTCTGGATGCTTTTTCTGAATGAAATTCAGTTGCTGCATTATGCTGACGTAGATCTGCGTGCAACCAGCATACTGAGCACAGAAGTTGCTACATTAAATATGCAAGATTAAAAACAGAACCTGGTGAGTTGTGTGCTTGAGTACCATCAAACGCTAATTAGCATGAAAACTGATCATTTGCAATTTATCGCAGTTAAGTAACAGGGTAAATGCAGACTCAAGTCATCATTCTTTCAAGTCCACTGAGTTTACTGTGTGTTTGCAGGGGAATTTGCAGATTCGATTTAAAAAAAGATTAACTTACTTTCCACAGCGTGCACTGCAGAAAGAAAGGGGGAGGGGAAGAGAAGTCACTATACAATGAACGTCAGAAGTACATAGAGAAGCCTGCACCGTGGAGAAGAGTGGGTGGCCCAGGACTTTACATGAGCTCCACACTGAAGGACTGGCCTGTGGAACTCAGTAAAGCCAGTACTGCCTGTGCATTGAAAGGACAGTGTAGTTGGGATTCTGTTTTGGGATGCAGGCTGTAATAGGTTTTTTTTCCTGCTGTTCTTGATTAGACTGGTACTACACAAGCAAATAGCCAGTCTAAGCAGGACAGCTTAGATACTGGTTAGATCGGTCTACCTGGATAGTCAATTGCAGATAACTGGTATGAATATGCATGAATGTGCCTCTGTAAACAAATCAGAATCAAATTTAAACAACTGTGTGTGTATGTGTGTATTATACAGGTTGTCCTTTTGTATAGCGTATACCTTGTTACTTAAACTTGACAGAGAGAGATAGCAGAAAAAGCTTGAAGCGAAGTGGCAGCATGCCAGTATTTCAGTGATGAGAAATTCATGTCGTGTTTTATTATTGTAAACAAATGTAGAGAGAAGAGGACCTGATGTAGCCTCACAGAGCGAGGCAGCCAGTCGAGGGATATGGGAGACTTCCTTTGGTGTGCTGCTATTCAGCAGCAATACAATGTGCTCTTGGTTGGAAGCAAACAGACTGTAGCCTGTACCCACACCTGGTTTGACTCCATATGAGGGTAATTGTGTGTAACAATAAAAGTTCTCCCTCAGGGCACCCTCATCGTTTAGTGTCAGTTGGCGGTGGGAAAGTAGCTATATTCAACTCCAACCAACACTTTGGTTAGTTCAAGTTTGTGTAGTGGTTTTTAATCACCCATGACTCCTAAGGTCCCTACAAGATGAAACACTGACCTGCTTCCACAGGCGATTGTTTTAAAAATCTCAATGTATTATGAGCAGTTCATAATAACATAACTAGGATGTAAGTTTAGGATTCACATCGAACCAAAGACGCAGGCCAGGAGAGCCCTTTCATCTCCCCCTGTGCCCAGTGGTGCTTAGTGGCTCTCAATGACCAGTCTTACCGTGAACGTGAGACTGCTGGAAACTCTTCCCAGGGGCAAAGTGAAAATTTCCTGCCACCTAGTGGGGCAAAAAGCAATGAGACGGGAGGAAGGAGGGACAGTGAATGTGCCTATCGTAGCACATAGATGCGGAATACCTTATTGACTTCCAGGAAACCGAACACCTGGCAGCCCTCGTTCTTCTGCTCCTGCATCTTCTGGCTGAAGCCTTCTCGCTTGCACTGATCGATGGTGTCTGGGTTCTTGAACGCCCACCCTCTCCGCCGGTATGCCTCTCGCACATCATCACAGGTGTTGCAGCATCTACCAAAAATGTAGACATTAATATCTGTTTAGCAGATGCTCCTGTCCAAAGCAACATAGAAGTGAGGATCAGAAAGTAGCGTCAGCTGGCATCCCTGTTTAAAAGCCACGCTCAACAGTGATATTAATCTGGCAGCTGTGGGATTCAGACTCACATCTTCCAGACAAAGACAACAATCACTAACTCGCCGAGCTACACACAGATGGAGCTGTGGGACATGCGACATCCAGATAAGCAATACCAGTCACATTGTCTCAGTATTCAACACGGTGTTAAACTCTTATTAAACATTCCAGTTATCCTAGTGGTCATAAAAGGGCTAGACTAATGAAAGGCCAGTTAAATGGAGTCTATATATGTATTATACAATGGCTTCACATAACTACAGGTCACTCAGCCCCCTCTTAGTGATCTGACAGCCGGGAAACTCACTTATGGTCTTCAGTTTCAGCGCCATAACAGCTCTCACACCGATCAGGGTCTAGCTTGCTGGGGTCAAACAGCTCTCCTTCTTCTTTGCCCAGGTCTGCAATCAAATATGTGGAAACAGAATTTAATTAGTACATGCAGAGGTGCAATGAGATGCTGCATACATTTGGGGGATGAATGTCAGATGAGCCCCCAAAACTACAAATGAAGATATGTGTAGCATTCTAGGTCACTGTGAAATTCTATGTCTACACAGTACTAAATGCACATCTTCCTTAGGCAAAATCCACAAACAACAGAAGCATTATTGTTGCATGATACTAAATAAGGAAATAGATTTATTTAAAGCGGATTCCCAAAGGAAATGGTGAAAGTCCAACTGTCTGGTGTAGACATCAGAGCGTCCCCTAACCATGTCTTTCTGCCTCGGAATTGACAGATTTTCCATCTTTGTCCAGCCTCTGTTTGAAGAGGTTGTGCTCAACATCAAGCTGCTGTTCACCAGCTACATCCATAGCATCAATGCTTAGATCTGAGGGACACAAAGTTACGCAGACTTAATGTAATTCACAATGGGGTTATTTAATGTGAGCATAATCTTACAGCTGAATTACAGTTAAGTATTGCACCAGTTGTGAAATCCTGGAAGTGATAGATTGACCTCAAAAAAATTATGCGTGTAATTTCTGACAAGAAAAATATTTTAAACCGTCATATTCCAGTAACAGAATTAAGAAGATTGGGCAAATCATTGTACCAGCATAACTACACAAGAAAAATACTTCCTATTGTTTCTTTACAATTTTATTGATAAAAATGTCGGGAAATGAAATTTCCTACTTACATGCACATGGCATATGAGGGAATATAACATCAATGTTGATTTTCAACTTATCTCCGCGTGATGTGTCGACAAACAATTCTGGATGAACCTATAAAAAAATAATCGCTCATTACAAAGAATGAAAACGCTCTTTCGATTTTATTTTGCCCATCATATTAAAATGAGTTTCAGTTGTGCACAAATTATGGATATATATATATATACACACACCGACTATGATTTAGATTTTAAAAAACACGACTACGAGAAGGTTGTATAAATAACGAAACGAACTAAACATGAAAATCTTGATAAATACTTAAGGCACAC
The DNA here is from genome assembly GCA_026781065.1 of Mormyrops boulengeri. Lineage (NCBI taxonomy): Eukaryota > Metazoa > Chordata > Actinopteri > Osteoglossiformes > Mormyridae > Mormyrops > Mormyrops boulengeri. Next base: position 1,217,270 of record JAODLD010000136.1, read on the forward strand.
TTGCTGGTTGTGAACATAATGACCTACCTCCTTAGTGAGATAATACTGCAACTCTGAGAAGAACAGGATCAACATAATTAACCCACTAATTATGGTTACTGGAAGAAAAAAAAAGAAAATGAATTACATTTAGTGTACCCTGAGCCATTGTGCAAATCCACTGATACAACAGGCTCAGTAACATCAGGAACCGCTAAACACCGAAATAACGATGATCAACAGTATGCCGCGCACATTTATCCTGCATATCCCCTATTAGCCTGTTAGCCTGAATAGTTAACTATGTACTCTCCGTGATACATTTTCGTTAACGGACGCTCTCACCCGTAGCTCCTCCGCATGTTTTTATTCTGAAATCCTCTAGAGTTTTAGGGTATGCATCAAACTGCTTCAGTTTATTCAAAGCCTCCATTTTCGTCCTCTCGCATAGGTTGGGGGCAACACGGAAACCTTAGTGTTACAATTACGGTACTTCCGGTACGCAAAGGGCGTGCGGCCGACCAGTGAGATACCAGCACGTAGTTGAGACTCCGAATTCAAGTTCGGAAAAAATCGGAAAGATGCCACAAAACCGAACGGGTCTGACTCAAGTGGGATACCTTCATGAAATGACGACAGCAAATCTATTTTTGATTTTGCTATAATGAATATCTTATTATTATGTAAGCTCGTTTCCGCCACCTTGGAAAATATATATACTGTATATATAATTTAAGTCGAAATTTCGACTATCTCGTTATTTTGAGATATTATCTCGAAATTTCGACTTAATATCTCAAAATAACATACATTACATAACATACACAATACAGTCCTGTTAAGGCTGTTGTGCCAGCTTGCTGGAGAATTGGCCTTTTTTCAGTGTTACCATGCTGGAGCTTCTGAAATGTCCAAGTATTTCCAATTCCAGAAGATTTCTATGTCAGACTGGTCGATGTCAGGGCATTTTTTCAGCCGATTTTTTTCCCCCAAGTTGAACCGATGGATGACCCTGCCCGTGCCATGTAGCTGTGATAGAGAAAGGCACTAACGTATTTTTTAGGACGAAATTTAAATGTGGATGCGTGAGAAAACAAAGGGCATTCCAAATGCGTGAGACGTATTAGGTCTGATTTTACTCTAGGTTTAAAGCATCCATCCATGACGGTTTCTCCCGTAACAATCACGGAAAAAAAATGTTACCGCTGCAGTCAGACTCCAGGTTATGCAGAAACCCCAGTTAGTGGATTGCATCAGGATGCCGGGGTGCCCGGCGGTATAAGTACCTGGTGGTGAAGGCCCCGTGTTCCCCTTTAACATCAATAGAGGGTGTTAACATATAGTAATAATAATAATAATAATAATAATAAACTTCATTACATCTTGGACACCTTGTGTTGTTTTATATGTAGAATGTTCAGAGATAAATGTTAACAGTAAAATACTTTCAAATATCAGCAACCTAAGACAGACCAATCTGTATTCCAACAGCCTGTATTCCCACCTGTTTTCCCCATTCCAGTATCTGGCTGCCATTGAAAAGTAACTCTACAAGCGCATGATATCAGGTCAGTAGGCATGCCTAATGTTTATTAAAGCTCTACAAGTTTGATTATACTAAGTTACTAAAATGGCATTTTTAAGAACCAGCGCAAGGTCAGCGAAATTCAGTACAGTATTTTTTATTAGGTATACCTCTGTATAACAGGTATTCATGTGTTTTGGACAATTCACAAAAGCTCAAAACATGACTCTTTCCCCAAATGAACTGAGACTACCTGTGACCAATGTTTCCTTTTTCTCTTTTTATAATTGATTTTTTTTAATAAAACATTGTGCACGAGGTTTTGTCTTTAAGCTCCTTCTGAAGAGGAAAACTGTAAAATGACGCATTATTCAAGTGATGTGGATGAGAGCGAATCACTGTGCGAGTCGCTCTTCCCCAGCACTGATTGTGAATCGGAAACTGGATCCAGTCAGGGGAATGAGGCGGTGACGTGGCCGGTGGGGCGTGTCACTTAGGCGGTCTGTAGGCGATCTTGCGGCTCTTCAGGACGGTCCACCTGTGTCTTTTCAGGTAATAAACTAGGGGCACCAGGACTGCGGAGCCCATGAGCATCTGTGGGGGGCGGGGTGGGGGGGTTAGTAGACACAGAATGTTGACGTTTACACTGGGAAATAGCACATTACGGACATACAGCTGTCATGGACTCGACTAGGCTGAGCTTCCACTGAATGCCCAGTTACTAGTGGAAGTAGGGTTCGGGCAAGAGCTACACAACATCTTCCAAATGAAGCCTAACCCTAATAAGATAACTATTCAAATCAACACAGTGCCACAACACAGCATACAGGCAAGCAAAAAACTTTTCTAATCATTTAACATATCCTAAACACTTTATATAAAGTTGAAAAACAGTTATCCAACCCACCAGCATTACTGAGCTGACTGGCATACAGATTTACTTAGAACACTGACATTTAGTTGCTTAGGTGAAACAGTTTTTACCCATTAATACAACTGGATTTTTTTTTTTTGGGGGGGTCCAGGAAAGGGATCTGGCTCAAGGGTACAACATTATGTCCCTTTTGGGACCAGGCAACCTTTGGGTGTCGAGTCCATAGCTACCTCCCCGCCTGCCTTCTTGCCTGCCTGCCTGCAGGGGAGGTCAGCTGTAAAGTCCCCGGCGATGTGCTGACAGTCTCACCTTTAGACCCATACGCTTGCGTTGATCATGCTCCGGCTCTGCCGCCCACCGCAGGAAGGTACAGACATCTTTGGCCACTTGGCTCATGGTGGCGGGGGTCCCTGTAGCAAGAACCACCTTAGCTCACCTGCTCAGCCATGTATAACAGTCAACGGAAACTGCTTCACCACAAAAAAAAAATCCATCTGCTCAATGTGGATGATACAATAATAAATTTCAGAAAATGTACACTTTGTAATGATCTCTTATGTAAAAACAGCACTGAAGACAAAACTGTTTCATGTTAACATTTTGCCCCTGAAGTAAAGAAACCACTAACTGATAATTACTACAGCTTGCTCAAGACTGTTTACTAATGCTGTGTGTCAGTGTTTCCCAATCCGGTCTTCTGAGACCCAGACAGGTAGGTAGGCAGGCAGGAGGGAGAAAAAATGTGGACTGTCTGGTAGGGAGCTGAGAGGGAGCAAAAACATGGACCGACTGTGGGTTACCAGGGATCGGATTGGGAAACAATACTGTAATGCAAGTATTAGGCCACTTAAAGTAGATCCTGTGGGCTGTCATGGTTTAATGTAGGGGTTCTCAACCACGGTGCACAGACTGGTACAGGTCTTTGCCCAGTATTCCACCAAGTTTTGCAGAGGAGTTGGTTAATTTCCAAAAATAAACCATATATTTTTTTTTACAACCCCTCATGTTTGTACATTCTGATCGCATTTGAAAAAAACGGAAACGATTAAACCTATGAAACTGTCAAGTGATCCGCTGGTCCCCCATCACAGCCATTTCACTGGCACATGAAATTTCTGTACGACGTAAACCAGTCTGGGGACATCAAAGGTTTAGGGACCCCTAGTGAAACATACTGACACTATCCTTTTCTGCTAGGACGTAACAGTGTTTTACAATGATTAAAAATTCCAAACCTTAAATACCTCCAATCAACTGCTTATCCAATACTAGGTAGCAAGGAGGTGGGAATGCAGTGCTGGCGGTGTGATAACTGACCATCGTCATATTCCAGCACCTCATTGTAGATCGGGGGAGCCATCGCGATGGCCTGGCCAGGGAAGTAAGGGTTGTAGTAGAGCCCCTCCCTCATAGAAACTCCCGCAGGGGGGTCGCAGTAGCCCGTGAGCAAGGAGAGCACGTAGTCCTCCCCACCATGTCTTCAAGGAGAATGAAAGGAGAAAAACAATGCATGCATTGATAATAAAAAATAAATGTAAACAAACAAGCAGCAGCAGGTGCAGGCTGTACCTAGCATTGACGATATAACTGAGGTCTGGGGGCAAGGCTCCACTGTTGGCTGCGCGGGCGGCCTCCGGGTTGGCGTACGGCTTGGGGAAGTAGTCAGAGAGCTTTCCTGGTCGGGTGAACATCTCTCCAGTCTCATCTGGGCCGTCCACCACCTCGATCTGAAAGAAGCACAGAGAGGACCTTAAACACTGGTTCCTGAGCTGCTAAAAATGAACGTACTAGAAACTCTGGAGATTTGTCTTCCATACCCAAAAAACTACAATGAATGGATGTTATAGTTAATAATCATGAGTGTCTAGCATTAATCGCATCTCTATCAGAGTACAAGAGATAAACTTCAGGCTGCCTTTGAACTAAACTGCAGTTTCTCAATTTTTAATTCACTACCTAAGCGACTATTTTACAAAGCCAAGGATTTTTAAAACGATTAAACAGTTAACAACATGTCATGTGTTTTCTAAAGCTGCTTCTTATGTAGGCTCGGTCGATGTGTAGGTTAGTTTTGCTTAGTGTAAATGAGTTAACGAATCTCAACCTTTACACGTCAGACAGTGGACACATCTTCAGGGCCCAGCTGAAATGCAGCCAACCGCGTGTGGGATTCTGAGCTGTCTCTCCGCACAGATGTTTGGAGTTGCACTTGTCTCAATCCAACTTTGTTGGATGTGGTTGATTAAACTCCACGGGGGCAAGAGGGATATTTAGTTGTCCCGGTAGTACCTCCATCTTCATTATTGCTCACAAACAAGGCGAGACCCTGTTACCTCCTCAGCCAGAGCCTTGACTTCAGCCTCTGTGTGCGACACGCCCACAAGGTTACGGAAGGCCAGATACTCCATGCTGTGGCAGGCAGCGCACACCTGCTTGTACACCTGGTACCCACGGCGAATGCTGAGAATGTGAACCGGAACAATCATTAGATTCTTTGTGTGGCTATTTATCCCTGTCATGACTAGTCACCGCAGCATTCTGATCAAAACCGAATGAATATGTACAGATGCTCCTTGCTTTCCGATGGGTCAGCTTACAGGTTTTCACTTTATGATGCTGTGATAGTGCGCACTAGGGATGTGCGGTATACCGGTACTGTGAAAATACTGGTATTTATTATTTTTCAAACGGTACAATATCAAAAGTTTGCTCAGTTCGGTATTTCATCCGCTGTTCCGATGTTGCGCAAACTGGCGTAAAACCGGCAAGCGTGATAACAGACAAATGGCGATGGATCACACAGATGAAACGCGCTC
>JAODLD010000136.1:1222563-1238712 GCA_026781065.1 Mormyrops boulengeri
TCGATTTAGTATCGATACCAAGGTATTAGATCCTAGTATCGTACCGAAGTCAAAATTGTGGTATCGAGCCATCCCTAGTGCGCACATTCAGTAATTAGCTTTAAATTTTCATCCACTCTGGGCTAGTGATATGCCGTACAATACTCTCTACTGATACTCGCAGCATCCATCCACCTGCACTCCCAGTCTTAGTAGCGACCGTGAGTATAAAATGTTTAACCAAACAGACTTGTATTCATTTATCTATTTTTTGATTATTGATATTTAGCTAGTTACAGTATTACTTATTTACTCATAGTGTCAGTTATGCATTTACTTATCAAATTCATATTTAACTTGTTATATTTTCCACTTATAATGGGTTCATCAGAACGTAACATTGTAAATCGAGGAGCTCCTGCATTTTGCCAGCTTTGATTTACACCATTAAGTTTTGTATAACCTGTTTTATAATAAAAAACAAATGTTTATAATTAAGATCAGTAAAATCATCAATATGTATCAAAATGTTCTTACAGAGACCACAAAAATGTCTTATTTTGGAAATTTGTACCTGACTGAATTACTGATTAGGGGTGACAATGAAAGCATTAACATTTATACAGTAAAAAATGACAATGCATAATTCCTGTTTGCTGTGAGCTTTTCTTTGCTAGGGATCAAACAATGCTAACTTCAGACTTAGGGAAAGGAGGGGCACCTGGCATGATCCAGAGACGACAGCATCCCATTGTGACTCCATGGATATGAGGGGGGGTGCAGCTCCAGGTCAGAAGCCTTCACAGACTGATGTAAGGCCAAGGCAAGACCAGCACCCCCTGCTGTCAGCACACCCAGTGTGGAGAGTGCCACCTTTTTACCCCGGGAAAGGCTTGCAAACGACATACTGGCCTGGAGGGATAAAGTCATTTTAGAAGGATCTGAGATACAGGCCACATCTTCAAAGCAACAGTTAACCATATCACAGTACTGTAATAATAACGGTATCATGTCTATGGGAAATATCTACACTTAGTACACATGCAGTCCTAAAGGAGGCCAATGCTCACACTGGGATGGATCAGGGTGACCCTTCAGAACGTCACAGCTCAAGCAGCTCTACCAGCTAAACATACAGCCTGCATGGCCCAGTCTCTGTCAGAGACACACAACCACCCATTCATTCAATTGGTCTCATTCTATTAGACTAATAAGATGTGATCGCTAAGTCTGTTCCATCTCATCCCATTAACTGAATTATTTATTCTTCATGCACAGAATTACCTGAAACAGTTGTTTTGGAGGTTAAATATAAAAGGTATACAGAAAAGTTGACATTAGTCAGTGATAGTTTTGGAAGCGACTGTTGAGCATTAAATGCTTCAAAGCGGCACCTGCTGACGCCACCTTACAAGAATAAATAAGGAAAAAGACACCATTCATTGAATGTAATTTGTATGGCCTGTGAAGCTAAACTAATTTTACTGTACAAATAAGCAACTGTTACAAAGTCATCAGCTACTTTGTATCTATGGAAAGTGGTTGTCTAAGGAGCTGTCCGGGACACCATGACTGAGTGCTTCTCATTACAGATGTAAGCACACGAATACGTTACAGTACCGCGCCGATTTGCTGGACGACCCAGGTTTAATGCCTTTGTACAAGCCTGCAATCCACAAGCTGCTAATAGACAGCTACTTCACATTAAAAGCCAGCGTTTCTGCCTAAAAGGAGGACCCATTATGTGAGCTTTGCATCTGCAGTTACGCAAAGAGCGGCTGAACTTGATCGCGATCGGTACAAAATCATCGGTAAGACTGTTTTTGTGTGAAATTAGGCTTAACAAAAAACAGCATGCAAATAACGTGATTAAAAAGAAGCTGCTGTTGACTCTCACCGCCTTTCCTGCTAAAGGACTCATTTATAAAAGTAACAGGACACGATTCCCTGAATGACCTTGTATTGCTCTTACACCATACATCCAAAATCCTTAGGCGGTATTCCGCTTCCGTACACCCCGCCACCATACGGAAAACCACGCATTCAATGCTCACGACACTGTACGCAGAAATAGCCTTTACCCTGGGAGTGTGAACAGATTTCGGAGCGTTCAGTAGGGTTCTGCCGCTCCCGGTCACCACCACCCGAAGCGCCGCCATCTTCTCGTTCGTCAAGGTAACAGAACTTCCGGTGGTAATTTGCCCACCTCCATCAGTCAAACTTTAAAACTTTTTAAAAATTTAAATAATAAATCCCAAAGAACATATTACAAGACTAAATTATGTATGTTGTTACTGTTCTGGGGAAATTAAATTAATTTTGAAATAAAACAGCTCTAAAAATTTTCTAAAAATCATTTCGTTTTTTCTCCATTGCCACCTACTGCCTGGAGGATTTACTGCAGCACATTGGTGACACTATTATAGAGAAAGGTTACAATGCTGCAGTAAAAATAGACACATAAACGAATAGAAAACTAATATAGAATTATATGGTACTACATTCTATTAGGTTACATGCCGCATCCAAACAAGCTTTCTTCTTTTTTGTAGACAAAAGAACATAATCTAAAGTAATTCGTATATATAAGAACACCACAGCCAAAACATAAATGAAACACATGCGTTTCCCTTTCTTTCCCAAAGGTGGCAGGCTTACCTTATTGGTGCCTCCTTTTTAAGGTACATCATAGTTTTCTTCAGCCCTGCAAGCCTGTCCAACATAAGAAACTGGAAATACAGATGTATAGATATATTGATATGAATACATCATATGTGCAACTGCTTATTCAATAATCTTATCAGTCATGATCAAAGCAGCCAGCAGTACAATGCATAAAATCATGTACATCATCCTGTCATCTTCATAAGGAGCTTGTTTTAGTTTACACCAAACACTAGAATGGGGAAAAATGTGATCTCAGTGACTTTTGGTACCAGACATACTGGTTTTAGTATATCTTTAACTGCCTCTCTCCTGGGATTTTCACACACAATATTCTCTAGAGTTTACTGGGACAAAAACAGATTGGTTCGAGCTGACAGAAAGGCTGTACGGTAACTCAGATAGCCACTCTGTACAACTGTGGTGAGCAGAAAAGCATATCAGAATGCACAACATGTCGAACCTTGAGACGGATGAGCTACAACATCAGAAGACCATGTTGGGTCCCACTCCTGACAGCCAAAAACAGAAAGCTGAGGCTGCAGTGGGCACAGGCTCACCAGAACTGGACAATGGAAGACTGGAAAAGCATAGCTTGGTCTGATGAATGTTGATTCTGTTGAGGCACACAGATGGTAGGGTTTGAATTTGGCATCAGCAGCCGGAATCCATGGACCCAACCTGCTTTGTGTCAACTGACCAGGCTGGTGGGTGTGGTACTGGTGTGAGGAATATTTTTTTTGGGCTTGTTAATGCCAATCGATCATCACTTGAATGCCACAGCCTGTTTGAGTGTCCCTTCAGCATCCCTTCATGGCCACAATTTATCCATCTTCTAATGAGAACGTCCCACATGATAATCCACCATGTCACAAAGCAGAAGGTACCTCAAATCGGTCTCATGTATGACAATGAGTTCAATGTCCTTCACTGGCCTTCCTAGTCACTGGATCTGAATCCAACACAACACCTTTGGGATGTGGTTGAACGGGATGGATGTGCAACTTACAAATCTCCAGAAATTGCGTATGCAATCATGTCAGCGTGGACCAGAATCACAAAGGAACTTTCCCAACATCATGTGGAATCCATGCCACAAAAAATGGTGGCTTTTTTGAGAGTATAGGTAGCCCCCACCCACTATTAGTACAGTTATCCTAATAAAATGTTATGTGAGTGTACATTTTAAAACATGGAAACTCAATAATGAAATATAACTGATGTTTTTTTTTTTTGTTGCTGATGTGAAAGAAAAGTATAGTTCTTGGGGTGTGTATATATAATCATTTCAGTGTCAGAAATGTGGTTAATAAATGCAAGCATTCGCAGTCCTTATTACGAGCTTGCATTAAATCTGCTGAAAATGAACTTGGTATGGCTTTCCTTAAATAGTTTGTTATGTAAATTACAGGGGGAATTAATTGTGTGTACTGCGCTAAATCAATTTGACATCTAGTGTTTCGTTAGTGCTATAAGATCTTTCTACAGGTGCAAAGTTTTTTTTATAATACATTGTCTCCCAAAGGACTGAAGCACAGCTGCGTTTCTTGTAGAAAGTTGAAATGTTGACAGATAAGGCAGCTTGTTGGATTACAGGAAAAAAAGATGATGTGAATCGTAGGTAGAGTGAGTAGGAGTGGAAGGTTTTTGTTGTTGTTGTGGTTTTGGGAGCCATTCTAAATTTGAATGCCAACACGAGTTCTTCATTCCCTGGTGATTGTGCATCCATATATCTCCATTAAAGTTCCTGCAGAAAAAGCCTTATGAAACATATCTTTGAAACTCAGTCCCAAATCACAATGTAAATCACAACTGTGCAATATGAATTTTATGCAGAATGCAGTTTCTGGAGCAAAGGAGGACATATGACAAAATAACATCAATAATACGATTGTAATGAGCCAAGTATTCAGAACTGTCTGCAGTAGGGAAAGCTGCCGGTAACTGCCAAGCTTGGTCAACTAAGTTAATAGAAAAGATGTTCTTATTATTTGGGAAATTATGAGATGGATGACATTCACCTCCAGGTGCATCAGAGGGGTATGGATACCTTGGCAGATTCAGGGGGGTCCAGCACTTGACAGGAGCCCTGCGGTATATGTAAAATAATATGTGAAATTGGGTGGTGGGTGGGAATAAAGTGACATTTTGACAGGGGGCCCAAATTTCCTAGCTATACCCCTGTTAATCGGCAACGTTTCTAATGTGTTTCTAATGAGTCTCAGATGTCTCCTGCATTTCTGGGAGTGCAAACATGGACAAGTGCTGCATCCTGCTATTAATACTATGCTACCTTTGAACGTCACGTCTAGGCAGGGGTGCGCGGGCTTAAGACCCCCCCACCATCGTCACCAAATTTTATTGTCCCCCCCCCCAACAACAACATTTACTGTTGCAGCTACCAGTAACCCCCACCCCCCAAGTCAACAACTTTTATCATTGTTCCAACACCCATCCCACCCTGGTCAGTAACTAGACCTTCCTTGAAATTAGTTGGGGGGGGGCTCTAACCATGATAATGTGCCTCTGTGCGCTGGACACCTATGGCAATTCACCATTCTATGAATTATTCAGTTTATGCACATATTATAGATTTCACGCCTTTACTGTATGCCTTTTAAACCAGAAACAGTGGTAGAATTCTTCCATGTGTAAGAGGGCAGCTTTATCACTGTTAGGTACCAGCTACTACTTGCAGAATGACATTTCTCCTCAATATCCTGACCTCTATTTCTCTTCTGTCAGGGTCTGTGCCCGTCCGACCCTGTCCTATGTGTCTTGTTCCCATTTTGGCTAGCAGGCATCGCTGCTCAACCTGTTTCCTACTCCCTCTCTTGCAGTATGCCTGCTGCATAGCTCAAAGGGTTGAGTGTGTGGCTTAGAGAATGAACTCCTCTGGTTATGAGTTTGAGGCTGGTCAGTTTCACCTGTTATTTAATAATAATTGGTTTTCTGTTTCCTTGATGTCTGTTATTGTTTGAGTCCTTGTTTAAGGTTTACCCTGCTCGTGCCTGATTTAATTCTGTTCTGATTGTATTTATGTTCCTAGTCTTTTGTAGTGTTAGACCTCAGTGTTTGTCAATGTTCTCTAGTTCTTGCGCTTGTAATTTATTGCAGCTGTTGCTTATTGTTCTGCGCCACTATTAATTGGTTTATTTTGTTATGGTCCACACTTGTCCCTCGTTAGTCCTTGTTTTATAGTGTATTTAAGTGCGTGCTTTTGTTAATTTCCTCAGTCATTTGTTGTTATTACTCCATGTTAGTAGCTGTGGATATCACCCAGTCTCCTAGTGTGGCACTCTGTGGTTACTCTTTAGTATGTTCTTAATTTCCGGTTTTGTTTTTAACCCCTTGTGGTCCTTTAATTTTGTGGTTCCCCCTTCTCTGTTCTGTTCAGTTAATAAAGCTTCCTATTTGCTATGAGCTGCTCAATGGATCGTCCGCCTTTTTCTGCTGCCGGCATGCACTGCCGTAATATCTTCGGACGTATACGTCATTTCATGTTCTTTGCTGTGAAGATTGAGTCCATCCACCTTGTCGCTGGTTGTAAGTTTTCCTCTTTCACCATTAACTTTTCCAAGCATTGTGGTCTTTTCAGATTAACTGGGATGTCTCATAATATTCTCAGATCAACAAATGACATCTTAGGCTTTGTAAATAGTAACGTCCTTCAGTGCAATTTCAGTGAACCTCTGGTGGTGTGTAGTGAAGTATGGGCAAAGTAGAAACAATTTTAAAATATTCATCTGGTACAGAGCAAATTCTTAATTAGTCTTGGCAGCCCCACACATTTTTTGTTGTTGGTACTGATGATTTTATTTAACCACTCGTTATATACAGTAGTATGATTAATTTTAAGAACTCATACATGCACATATATAAAGGATGTGATTTGGAACTCACAGACTGCACTGATGCCCCATGTTTTAAATTTCTCTTCAGATATTAAGAAATACCTCAGTGCTTGTTGGGAACTGAACTCAAACCATCCACAAATACTCCATGATTATAATTTGATGTCTTTTGGCCTACTTATATTTTTTCCCTGAAATTTTGATTTAATTGTTTGTTTTTGTGATACATTTGACTCATGTCTTTTTCATTAAACATTTCAGACAACCAACCTTTTTTACGTTGCATAATGCTTTACAATTTTGAGCTGTTTAAAAAAAACTCGATTTGTAGTCTCTGGAATCAGATTACCGCTATATTTTAACATCTATGAAGTTGGACTTTGACTCAACGTTTAGTTGCAATTTTTCTGTAAGAACCTTTCTATAAACAAATTCATTTATTGTTTATAACTAATAAACACCCTTGTATCTTCACAAATAAGGCTGCATGGATGCATTCAGACCTTTAGGTGTCAGACTTCATCTGCAGTAACAATCCTGGAGCCCCTATAATGAACCTTCATCTACACATTTCCTCACTGTTGCTTGTTACAAGTAAATGTTAAGAACACACAATCTGTTTGACAAACCCAAAAAGTAAATTTCCCAAATATATTTTTTTCCCACACGTATTTCATTCACACATATGTTTATGGTGCAAATAAATGAATTTAAAATTCTCTGTGAAATAAAATGTATTTCAGAAGCTAGCTTTGTCAGTCAAAAAAAATCACATGTTACCATAGAAACCCTGTTTCATGCCCCTCTTGTCCGATCCTCCTGTGTGTCACGCCCCCCTCACTACCTCGTATGGAATCCCGATGTCACCAACTGTTTCCAGTCATGTTGATTAGTCCTGTGTGTTTAAGTCTGTATTACAGTATGTTTCCCCAGTCCGGTCACTGACGTTATGTGGTTGTCTCCCGATTGTGTGCTCCCTGTCAGTTAAACCCCCGTCTCCCAACACCTTGAGTCCTGCCTCTGCTTCCCCGGTCCGTGCTTCCCCAGTACGTAACATCCTGTCCACATAAGGAAAGGTGGTGTACAGTGCAATAGCATATACCAAATTCTGCTTTGCTTAGATATTGTTTCCCTTGGAGAGTGTCAAAAAATAGAGATGAAGCTGTACTCTTCACTTTCTCAAACCTTTAAAACACACCTTGTAACAGATGCCCCAAACAAAACACCATGCTTTCAGTGTTTACAAAACAAAAACTTTGTGAATCAGAATGCAATAATAATCTGTCAGGTGTACAAGAGAGATTCTTGTTTGAAATGCAGTGATTCAGTTGGTACTGTATACGAGCCATTAGACACACATTTGCAGTCAGCAGTCCACCTGCCTGCATGTTTTACAGGTGTGTGATTTGTGATAGACTGACATTTCGTCCAGGGTGTCCTCTGCCTTGTGCCCTGTACTTTCTTTCAGAGGTTCAAGGTCCCCCCAGTGACAGGATAAATGAGCGGAAGATACATGGATTGACAAAACACACAGGAATCGTTTTAGTTGATATTTCCTCAAAGAAAAATCATCTATAATACAAAATACCAAAGCTAAACTACATTTCTATGCAGGGCTACATTTTAAATCAGTACTTTTAAGGGCTTGATAAAGCAGTAATATTTTCAGGCTATTCATGGTTATCCGTTATTATTTTGTAATTCTTGTTTTGCATTTACCCACTTGTTCATTGAGTGTTTGCTAAACCATTCATGTAGGCTTCGGGTGAAATGGGATTTAACACTCTCAGCATTGACAGAACCAATTCTTGATACGGAATCTCAGATTTAGTACAGAAACCTAACTAATAGTTCTTCCTGAATTGTGATGAATGCACCATTCATAGAGGGGTGTGCCTGCTTCTCATCTGTCACTTATATCTACCTGGCATGGGAGGTGATCGATAGGGTGTGGTTTAAAACCTAAAATCCAGTAGCTGATTGACTGTAGCTGTCTTCAGTGGTGCAGATGGTGCAGAATAGAAGCGCTCCCCCAAGTATTAAAAATATCAACTCTCGCCTAAAGCTTATCCCAGAGCAACGCGATGATCAGTAGGAGTATTCCAGACGAGGCTGGATCATTTTCATGGGATGTGTCATTTCTGGAGTCTGCAAAATATTCAGAGAGCTGGACCAGGCATTCTCATTATAATAAAAGAAACCGATACCGGTATGACCTGTTTTGTTTCATTATATGTGATAGGAATTTTAATTGCACTGAACTGCATGAGTGTAATCAATCAGTGTAAATGCTTAACTGCCATGGTATTGGTTATATCGTCAATTAGCAAGTCATCGAAAGCGGAATCTCAATTCTAAACTCAATCTTGAGCATAACTAATATAAATGCAGTTATATAAATTGCAGAAGTGCAGGGAATTTTAATACATCATTCCTTTCATTCACCATCCCTGAAGTTGATACATTTTTGTGGTAAAGAAGCCTAATATCTGATAAGTGGCTCCCTAATGTAACCAAATTATAAATTTGAGTGGGCAAGAGTAGCACACCGAAACTATTACTATGGCCTGCTCAGCATTTGTAGACCTATAAATGTGATTTTGATACGTCCTCCATAGGCATTTGCGCTATTTATGCCAGAGGTGTTTAATACCCGGCAAGCAAAACACCTAGACTTATGAAAAAGTCCAAGGTCCCATTTTTCTGCATCTACGCTGTAGCTCGAAGGGGTGAGTAATTCATACAGCTGCACTTTCAAGTAGGGGTGTTATCTTTTCGTAACTAATGCTTTTTGCCCTTAGTGTCCCGCTCAGTAACTCCCAACCAATCCACGGATCGCGGTTCAGTTTCTAAAGCCATATATTGTAAAAACGACCGTGGCACTGCACTGATTAATCAGCTGTGCTGTCCTGAAATGTGACTTGTCAGATCGCCTACTCAATGCGGCTTTACGGCTTTGGTCTGGTGAGGCTTGCTGAGTTATTAGAACCACCGTCCAGGGGCCATTGATTATTGCTTTGGCCATCTCTGTGCTCATTATATATGGCTGTGTATACTGCTAGTCTGTCCACAAAAGATGCATGATTCTCATTAGGAGCTGTGCATTTCTGGGCTCGAATTAAATAAGCGGCATAAAATTTTGTGCAGGAAGGGGTACAGATCAATTGATCACTGGCTGGGTTAAAGGAACACTTTACATTTTAAGTGAATAATAAAAAAAACAAAGTTGTTGCTAACATTTTTAAAATTGCCAAGTAACCATGCCTGCCTTATACTTGTCGGTTGATTTTGACTGATATCAGTAATAATTTCAGTGTTTGTCTCTGTAGGTCTGAGAATTACACAGTTGAAGTCAATCAGCTCGTTATCAATGCCTCTCCCATTCACAACGAATCCCAAAAAGATTACATTAGATATTATATGAATTGAATTATCAAAGAGGAAGGACCTGGGGTCAGCTGGGAAATCACTGCATGAGACCATGATGCTGCACTTCTAATAAACACAAGCTTAGCTTTTCCTAACTTTATTTAATTTTTTTTTATTTTGCCCTTTGTCCCCAAAGCTGCAGTTTTAGTCTAAACTTTTAATTTGCAAAGAACAACATATGGGGCTAAAAAAAGGCCGACCATAATTAGCATCCTACAAAATTAATATGAATCGATAATATTGACCGCTGTACATACCCATATTCCTATGTGTTTATTTGTTTTCTGTAGCAAATTAGCTTTCTGTTTGATATATTATGTTCATAAACCAAATGCATTCGATTCGTAAAATAGAAATTGCCAGTTGACAAGCATGATAAAATGACTGAAAATGACTGGCAGCGGAGAAATCAGGCCCACTCAACCAAGTTGGCCACCCCCAACTCAACCGATCCTTTGATAATAGCAAATATTTGGTAATGCTTTATGTTAACTGCACCTTCATAATGCCTTTATAATGCAGTCATAGAACATTCAGTGCACCATCATAATACATTTACAGGACATTCATAAAGAGCATTAAGTATCCATTAACAGCCTTAATATGCATTAACAGCCAACATAATTGTATAATCATATAATAGTAGTACATGTTTTAGAATCTTCCCATATTTATGATTCATTTATTCAAATTTTTATTGACCACATCTCGCAGTTACTGTGCGTTTCAGAGAAGGCATTGTCGTCTAGAGCCGAACATGAGATTTTCACTCACAGGTGATGTGCAAATTGTGATGTGGCAGTAAATCAGAATGTGAATCTTGGAATGCCGAAAGCCATAAATTCAACAGGTTAAGCGACGGGATCACTAGCAGGCCATCAAATCAACGGGAACCTGACAGTAATTGTAAACAAAGTAAACAAAAAGCTTCTGCTGATTAGTCTGAATATGGCCCCTGATTCTCTCTGTGTCGTTAGTCAGAAGTATGGAGTACAAAGTGTAATGCACTGTTTGAGCCAGTAGGAGGCAGAGCATCAGCAAACGACTGGGATAACCTGCCCAGTTTCATATCCATGGCTATTAAACTCCTGCTGGGGCCTCAACTAATGAAGTCCAGCTCGCCTCATTTCATGTCACGTTATGGTATGAACAGGGTCATAGAGACTGGGGTGTACTCCTCATGTTGTGATTGTTGAATATCTGGTGGCTCTTTGAGTTTTTGTCAGGGTTAATGGATTGTTTTATGTCGGTCTTAAATGCAGCCTTGTCTCTGTTTGGTGTTTACCGTTTAAAGTGCCTTTTGTATATTTGAGTCTTGCTATTTAAACATTTACCCAGTGTTTTTTCTTGCCTCGTGACAGAATTCCACCATAAAACATGAAAACATGGCAAATTAAAGTGTAAAATGTATTACGAAGAAATATCTCCTGAATGGATTTCAGAATTTCAAGTAGGGTGAAATATTGCCCAGGGGTGCCTTCAAAGAGAAACAGGACTACAAAGTCAGGCTGTGATTGGTGAAAGCAGATGGACTTCGATACTTAATGACATGAGGGATTGTTTTCGAACATCATTGGCTGCTTGTGACGCCATTTGAAAGATGAAAATTTCGGCTTAATAGCCTGACTGAGGAAGAATCATAGTTCAGTGCTGGCCTTTCAACGTGCTGAAATAATGAGCGTCACAAAGTGAATCCTTTTTCTTTTTCTTTTTCAAATGCAGCACACAATAAGTGAAGCCCATAATAATAGTGGTTCACACGACACAGCCAATGTCTTTATGGCTGAGTTTCATGGTAACTCTTCAAATATATGTCAATAAGTCTCTTACTGTGACTAACACATATTCAGGCCTTTCAAGCGCTGTAAATATACCTATAAGAAAGCCTGCTCAGGTGGTATTTTTAATTATAAGTTGTTTAAACATATTTAAACATATCAAATTACTTAATAGTTTGTACTCATTTATAGAGATGGATATTTTGCTGGAGTGTTTCTGGATAAGTACCTTGGTCAAGGGCACTACAGCAGGAGACTCTTGGGATTTGAACTGGCAACCATCCGATTTGTTTGCCTGACCTTAACCTCACGCTACCTGCTACCTTATGTAACTTTCTGTTTTTTTTCCTGCTGTCCTTGGAGAGTAGAGAGTGCTATATATATTGCAGTTGGTATAAATGTAGGGGTCTGCATGGTCTCCTTGTGTTCATACGGCTTGTCTCCAGTTTCCTCCAGTAGCCCCAAGGCATGTGGTTCCGTGAGCTGGTGCCTCTTCAATCATCCATGGTGTTTGTGCAGAGTGTGTGCCCTGTGACCTGCACTTATTGTGTCATTGTGCTCCCTTGCTTTGTCCCCTGTGAGATTGACTCCAAGCTTAACGTGACCCTAGACTTAATGAGGGGTTTTCGAATATTGATGCCTGGATGCATTAATAGTGGAAATTATAAATATGTATTGGCTTTTATATTCTGAGCAGTGATCATCATCCAGATACGTTTGCTTCAGCAGATCATTTTATTTAGAATGACTTGGTACAGACTATATCTTTTTATGTACACCTTTACTTTGATACTTTGTGGGAAAAGTAACTGGACTTGGATTGTGAACAAAGGTTTTGCTCATTTTCTGCTACGCCATCTTCTGCCAAAACTGCAGTTTGCTGTTTAATCCCCATTTATACCACACGACTGCATTCACGTGTACGTTTTGGTTCTTAACGTAGAATTGGAATTTTCTAGAGAAATGCTTTCTCAATGGTCACCAGGAATTGACCTCGATTTGACAGCGCCTAATAATAACGTTTAAGTAGGCATGTACAAGGGGAATAAGTATGCAGAAATTAAATGGGGGATTTCATATGTTCCACCTTGAACCTGAAATTCCCTAATTCAGAATGACAACTCTTGAGCGAAGCACTCGACGATGTCATATGACAAAGAACATTTTCTTGTCCTGATTGACCTCACTATAAATTACCTGCTCCTGAGGTCAATCAGAGATGTTTTTTTTTTACCTGAGACAAGACATTTTTCAGCCAAAAGAAAACTTTCACACTTTTTGACACGGAGGTGAAGAACGAAGTATTAATAATTAATTTCTCCACTAGAATTCCACTCATCTGAATCATTTTATCTCAGCTATTTTCAGCTAATACATATTTGTCTCCTAGAAGTACAGTATTGATAGCAGTTATACCTAATACAATATGAAGGGTCACTAAAATTGAAATCAAATTTGTCCGTACTGAAGGGAAAAACAGTTGCAGGATTTATTTGCAATCGATATCCCTTCCATCCTTTATCAGAAACCACCCAGTATTCTGTAGCTACGCTAGAATGCAGCGGAATACTGATGTTTGGAAGACAAATATTTGGAATGACAGCACATTGCAGAAAGGGTTACATTGAATCTTTTTGGAAGCGTGAAGCGGGGCACACCCCGCAAGGGAGAGCAGTCCAAGGGCATGAACAGGGACTAAAACATCAGAAAATCATCTCAACTTCTCTTTTTACAGGCAACTGGGATATGCATAGGAAACTCACACACACACACACACGCACACACACCCACACACATGCAAATGGTGAACATAATGATATACCTATTGACATGTTATCTAAATGATGGATAACTGGTACATTATTAATTTGCTTATGAAAATTTCAAGAGGATAACACTCTCCATGTGAGATCATCTTTCACATTCACCACATGATGGAGCGAATGATACTACAGCGAACCACGTGATTAACAAGCTATCATAATGTCAGAAACACCCAGAAAGGTTATAAGTTGTCGTTCAGAGCCTCTCTATCATCCTTGATGTTTTCTCCCGGGACTCTACTAAGATACATTTTTGATGACTGCTTTCTCTAACAAGCTACATTTGGGTATTTGGATTATGAAAAATCATCAGATAGGAAGTGGCGCGATAGGCAGCGCGGCCTGCGAGTGTGAATCATGCCGCCTTCTCTGCGGGTCATGTCCTTCTCATGCTTCCATGGATTTCTCTGTGCTCTCCAGCTTCCTCTTATAGTCCAAACAAAAGATCAGTGAAATACGACATCTATGCTTGAGAAATGAGGGCTGAGATGGCTGAGGTTTATACATCTCCTGTGTTCCACTTATTTTTCCTTATTACTTCATCGTATCGTTATTACTTTACTTTATATAGTTAATTAGACTTGCTTATTAACAAAAAGCCTTACCTCGGCACTGTTAGTTCAAGGCCTGCTAGATGATTACCATGAAAGCAGAGTTTCTGCGTAGTTCATATTTCTGCTCTGGTTCCTAAAAGCTTCCTATACCTCTGGGGTCTGATTTTGTTTTACCGTCTCATTCTCTCTTCTATATCAACATTTTGGCCAACTCTTTGAAGGACACAGGTAGCCTTCTTACCTGACCAAGCCTTTTTTAGTTTTCTGGTTGATGGAAACTAAAAAAAAAGCTACTGCAAAGTTTTCTTGTTCCAGGTGGAATGCATTATAGGCAAGAAAATTATAGATAGTTTGGAAAGGTTTATGAATGGCAATTTCTTTTTTTTTCAAAATTAGTACAATTTACAGAAACAAAATAAGAAAGACAGTACAAATAAAATGGAGTAGATTTAGATGTAGATGTTCTTACTAAATCTTTAAGTGCTTTAGGGAAGCATATAAAGACAATATATGAAAATAAATTGAAATAAGTTGCAGGTCAGTGCAGCGATGTGAAATGTGCAGACCTTAAAGCCAGCCTAGAAATCCTATGCAAATAAGGTACATCTCATTTCTAAGTAACATTAATAAAGAACTCAAATGCCATTCAGATAATTTATAATTAATTCCGCAATTTTACGATTGGCCATAATTAGCACAGATACAGATGCCAAACACAATTTGCATAAGCTTTGCATAAACTTATATTTGGGCTGGAAATTAACAAAAGAATGTAATATGCATTCATACAGGATTTAAGCAATTTATTTCATATCCACTTCAAAAGCTCTTTCCGAAAACATTCTTTTATTGATTAGGGACCAGCAAGGCCTTCATTTCACATTTACATTTTTCCTTAAGAAAGAATCTTTAAAAATAATTAGAGATCACCATAAATAATTGTAAAAATAACCGGTGCTTTCAATATGTATGACTTAAAGTCAAATGCTGGAAACAGAACAAAGTATTTGACCCCGCACTTAAACTCAGAAGTTCGTTTAAATTACTACCCTGAGACCTGAAACCGTTCTCAGAAAGCAGGTTCTTTGGCACCAAGTTTGCAAGTGCTCTTCACAGTGAAAAGGGAAGTGCACATTACAGGCCATATGCTTGTTAAGGCACCGTACGCATGTCTGCCGTTTCAAGCAGCGATTGCCAGCTGTGAGGAACATCCCACCCACCAGGTTAGCAGACTGAGGTCTGCCTGTCAAAGCTACGAAATGACAAACTGTTCAGCAGAGGTCCGGCTTTACTTCAGACGGTGACTTTCTCTTTTGCGGCAAGCTGTGAGACTAGCTGCGTTTTGTTCCTTTGATTATTAGATGTTCTTAATCAAAGTGACTTTGAATTTTACCCACTTAAAGAGTTGGATTATTGACTGGAGTTATTTCACTACTCTGCTAAATGGTTAAAGAGCCGTCTGCCTAATTGGACTCAGAACTTTAAGAAACCTCTAAATTATGGGTCTGGGTCTTTAACCATCATATCCCTGCCTGCAGCTGTTTTCCTGACCTATATGACTTCATTGTCAAAGGTCAATGAGGCCTGCAGTCATTCCGTTCGATAAGGGCTGCGGCTCCCACACCGTGCAGAAAGCCCAGCCCCGCTCTGCTGTGGCCGGCCCGCCGTCTCTCTTTCTTGCCTGTTCTCCCGTCTGTAGTGGAGCGTGAAAAAGGATGGCATCGGCCAAATTGCTAGTTATGGCCTGCAGAGCGGACTTCCGTCCAGCGGTGGATTTAAGGGCTTGGTTGGTTTTTTTCATGTGGGAGGGCATTTGCGGGCCATGCGCCCCCCCCCAAATGAGCCATTGTGCCCCCCCCAAACGCCATCTACCAAAGATGCAAGCACACTGTCTTTCATTTTGTTTTATTTTTAAATAAAGGTGTTCATCCCAAAATAAACAAATTAAAACATCTTGAATATTTAGTGTACAGCTTTGTTTGGTGTCAGATTTTTTGCTGCTACCTAGAGTTGCACCCTGTCTCATATAATATGGAATCATCCCGCACAATCGATTTGCTTGGCAATT
>JAODLD010000136.1:1241450-1259766 GCA_026781065.1 Mormyrops boulengeri
ATATATAAAAAAGCATGGATTTCCAGTGGTTGGTTTGTGATCATAAGAATTCCTCATGTAAGACACATTACCATCTCATATGAAACATTCTGTTAGGACGTTAAGAAAACATTGCTTGTGGCCAACGTGATTTCCGAGGCCGGGGCAAGTGGCGATGAAGAACGATGAAAGGCCTTAAACGGCCGCTTAAGGCCAGCCTGTCCGCATTAAACGCAATGGTTCCCGTGATGACGTCATTGCAGACTTTCATTTCTTCGTCGGAATCAATACCTTCCCTTTTAGAAACCAGGCCCATATCTTAAACGTCAGACGAATGGGATTAATTTGCTCACACCTTAAAATAAAATAACGCAGAATGCTGCATTAATTAACGACGACGAAGTCCGATCGATGCGTTTTCATTTTAGTTTAATGGACACGGGACTCCTTGCCGAGAGCAGTTGAACTGAATTATTTGTAAAGGTAGCCTTAATTTTTATGTTCTTTTCCCCAGGGGATGTAAAATTGCTGTAGGAACGAGAAAACAAATGTTATTTATAATAAATGGTGAATGAATATGTTCTGTCCGAGTGCAGACATTGTTCATTGGACGGAGGGTGTCACATGAACCGAATCAGCATGGGCACCTGAGTGCCTTTAAATCAAACATGATTGGTGAAGCACAGAGAGTGAAACTCTATACATGGGGTCACACCAGCCTCCCTTTTTAAGTATAAATATCTGGCTGACAGCACTTCTAATGGTTTCTAGAGAATGGGCCTGTTGATGCACTGTCAGAAGTTTTAATTACTTCCCTCCCCCCCCAATTCAGTTAAATTAATCATATTACCTGCACGTTGGTTAATAATTAATGATTGGTGTTTTCCCGCCAGGTCTAGCAGCTGTCATTTTCACTTTGTCCTCACTCCAGGGATAGCGGTTGGCCTCAGATCTCAGTGTGTGTGCCCAGCCTTTGCTGGACTCCCCTGGTGATCGTTTGAGGTTTCTCTGGTGACTTTGGATCTCCCTCCCTTCACAAATGCCAAGACATGGTTTAGGTAAACGGGGCTTGTCCCTCAGTGTGTCTGTGCAGGTGAATTTTTGCGTGAATGTGCCGTGTAATAAAGCAGCATCCTGTTCAGGGTGTCCAGAACTCCACACTGGTAAGGACCCTCGCAGACCCTCCTCACAGAAACATCCTGTTTGGATGGATGGATTTTCCTATCAAATAAACAACTAAATTAATGTGTCAGTTTCTATTAATAAAATATTAATGTTTTTAATTTAATGTCTATATATCCTCAATACGACCCATGCTTCTCTTGATGGAGGGAAAAAAACAACTTTATCGTTATGGGTTTTCAAGGTTCAATGATGCCAGCTGGTTTGGCTGTAAATTAGGGTGTACAGGAGAAGCAAGGAGGACTATAAAGCATTCTTTACGATGCTGAAACATTGATGTATAACACCAAAGGCATCCCATAATACTGTAGAATACACAGGGGCTAGCAGCCCTGAACTACATACAGGAAGCACATTCAGTTAAAGTCTGTCTCATGTGTGTTTTATTTCTGCTTACATTGTCCTGCTGTGTATTTTGTTATTTTTCTGTGTTGTTTCCGTGTTGTTATAAAACTAGGGGCATATGCCGGCAACTGAATGTTGTCACTGATGGGCGGTTACGTATTTTAGGGACTGGCGGCGGCGACGGCTGAACCCCGGCGTGGCGGACCGCTATTTACCAGCGAGCGGTAAGTATGGCAGATGACGGTCAGCTGGTGTCAGAAAGGGGGCCGCCTATTTCCCGTGGTGACAGGACGCCGTGGTGAGAAGCAGTCTGCTGATCTCACAGCAGGCGGTCCAGGACGTGTCTGCTGATCCGTGTGTCACTGGCGTTTGTTTGGGACATTTGTGGTCACACCCTTCGCTTCCCCTTGTACCGCAAGCAGCCAGAGAGCCCGTCGTAGCCTCCGTATAGTTGGAATTGAATTTTCTAGTTCAGTAATAATAATAATAATAATAATAATAATAATAATGTGCTTATTGTTTCTGTTGTTATATACCCCAACTCAGAATGAATTATTATTTATTATTATTATATTTCCTTTTTCCAGAAATTGTCATGAAGGAAAATAATTTGCATTAATAAATGAATTCTGAACACTAACAAAGTGCGCACAAAAAAATGGCTAAACCTTTCAAATATCACTCAATGTGGGTATAATAGACAGAAATAAGCAAGAAAAAATAAGCCAGTAATTTATGGAAAAAATCAGATTTTCACAGATGTCGTTCAATAAGATCAACAGATCAAGGGTAACAAGACGAGCACACAATCAGTAATCCGCAACAGAGCACGGATTTAATGCATTTTATCTTTCATTGACTGCTACAGTTCCATGCCACAAAATCTCTCCCCAAATAAGCAGTTGAGTCAGGGGGAGCTGATTAAGATGACAGCCTCTCATGTTGGACTTGGGTTGTGTCTTCTGAGACATGTGAGGAGACCTATTTGGAGGAGAGAACAGGAAAGAACCTTAAGTCTCTCATCTGCTTTGGTGACCTGTAAAAGAGATAGACATAGCTTTTAAAGACCCCCCCCCAAAGAAAAAAAACTTTGATTTTTTTTTTATCTGTATGCTTTCATCAGACACAGGGGATCTCTTCACAAGGCGGACATGAGCTTGGAAACAAAGTAAGCACCATCACGGGCATCAACAGTACATTTTCTTGGTAACTATCACTCTGATTGTTGATAGGATGTGTGGTCATTCAGCAGGCAGTGATGTCAGTTCCAATTTTGCGTGCATGGATTAATCTCCTGCTCGTCCTGAGTGTTACATCCTGCTTGTCATAATTATATCGGTATGAATATTCTCCTTATGGTTTCACGAGGTGCGGTTTGGCCAAAATGGGGACTGTGAATCGGCCCTAACGTGTAACGGGGACAAGCTTCCAGTGATGGGTTGTATGTCACGTTGAGGGTCACGCACACGGTTAGCCTTGAGATCGCCATGATGGCCAGCTCTGTACGTACTTGTCTAAATAGACAGGGATGGAATGGCATCTGGCATATTAAACTGCCCTGCGCTGATAGCAGCTCAGTTTACAGGATTGACTTTCTAAATGTTAATTCAGTCCCCAGACTATTCAGAATTCAGGAATGTGGCAGCAAAGAGCATCACTGAAAATGCGGTGAACCACTGCTCAAGTACACATGTGCATTCCAGTGTATGCTGAAACCTTGAACTGCCAGTGTGTCAAGCAGCGCTGTTACTTAATTGCTAAAATGGGCACAATTAAAGTGCAGTGAATTACAAGCCAAGGATTTACAATCCTTCAGAACCTCCTACATTCTCCTACATTGCTTTCAGCTATCTCCCTGACCCTGGTGTCAAATAAGTTTCTTAAAGGGAGAAAAAAATCAATAAGCTAAACAGAGCTGTTTATAGATGTTCATCAGGCTATCTGGCAGTAGCATGATGGGTGGATGTGTGAGGGGCCGTGAGAGGTCAGGTCTCTTACATCTGGTTAAGACATTTCATCTTGTAGAGTTACTTTGTGGATAGATAAGGGAAGATAAGGAAGCCCTCCTGCATATTCCCTCCTCACCCAGCAAAAGGCGCTCTGACATCCAACATGCCAACTTAACATCTGAAATACACTGAGAACATTAATCAGCCGAATGTGTTTTTTAATTGTCAATCAGCAGGCAAATGTATAAGAACATACAAGTCAATAATTTAATTCACACCTGTCAGTTATCGTATACTTAATGTTATAACTACACTGAAGCCGGGCTTACACGGTCAAGATGAAGAACGCTAACTGCAGATACTTATCATTTCAGTTTGCGAAAGAGCATTGTGTCTTTCCTGAGGAAAAAAAAACTGCTTAAAGTCCAGAATGTAAGCTGGAATGAAATGATACTGGAGAATTAATAACTATCTATTTGAGGAACATTGAATCTCAGCTAAGCTGGGAAGTGAGTGCACCAGTGTTCTCTCAAGCTGTATTTGCATTGGTTTGTGTATATGGTGATGAACTCACAGTATCTTCACAGACTGGTGCTTGATCATATTTCAATTTCACATTTTTTCCTTTTTTTCCTTCCACTTTTGCATTAATTAAGTGTTGGGATGACAAGGTCTCACCTCCTTACACGTGATGTCATCTATCTGTCCTCCTTAAGGAACTACATCTTAACAGAGTGGCGTGTAAAGTAAATTATGAGAGATATGAGCGAAAATATAATGTCCTCTATGGAGGACAAAAATGAATTGCTTTGGGTCTGGAGGACAGTTCAGTGGTGAAACTTGTACAAATAATCTAATTTAACGACTATTGCTGTTTATTTTCCCAGGGTAGCAAAAGTCTCTGAAGTTAATTCACGTTTTAAAAAATCATAAGAAAAAAACAGCACAAATGTCATCTCAAATGACATATCTGTGAAGAAAAAAAATGTCATTTCATCAACTGCCGTACAACAATATCCTGACTGCAGGTCTGGTTCTGTCACTATATGAAGACCCTTCTTAAACAGACACGCACACTGGTATCAGCATCGGAAGCCATCAATCATTTGCCACAGCTAATCAATTAATGTTCTATTGCTTGCCAATCTGGCAAGAAAAATGGTATTTACCGGTCTTTGGGAAATTTTGTCGATAACAGAGAGACCGCTTTCCTCCTGTGGAGATGCATTGCCATCGAAATGATTCAGTTTGAGAGAAAGGAAACATTCAGCCCTACGGGCATCAATCAAATTCAATAACAAGGCCTGCAGTCCGGCATTCTTCTCACTCTGCTAAAAAAAAACAAATATGGCATAAACAAAATGTTTTTTGCAGGTTTTCACATCGCAACAACACAAAAGCCTTTCATTTTGCATCACAAATGATCTTTTAAAAGTTAGTGCATTTCAATGAATACCAGCCCACTATATTCCTTGTGTATTAATCAGAAATGCTGCCTGTAGCCTCTAGAATGGGTGTTATACCCACATATGCCCATGTGTATTTGAATAGAGGAGTCAGCAATCAGTCCACATGCTTATGTGGGCGTCCTTAGTTCTACCTGCTCAATACTGCAATTTGCATCTTTGTGTTTGCGGTAATTAAATAATTGGTGTGATTAAGGTTCTGGGATAGCTGATGATTGAGGCAGTGGTCAGAATTACCAGCCAACGGCTGACTGCATGAACATACACTCTACAATAACTGAGTTTTGATAAATGGGAAAGTATCAGACTAGCTCTTTTGTGTTATCTTTGAAACACAATTACGTTTCTAGTAATGTATGGTACGGGACGTTAACTTTGTGACGGTTTTAACAACCACAGCAATTTTAAAGTGACAGGTACGTGTTCTGCACCAAAAGTAAGTCTTGAAAGCCAGTGTTGCCTCTTTCAGTAGGCTGCAGTCATTTCAGAAAAGCTTAAATAAAGACCAGAAATAAAGTTGGCTTCAGTTGCATCAGGATCAGCCAAACACTGGCAGAGAGATCCTGAAGTCGGGAACGCTTACAGTATGCTGGAGAAAACATTACTGCTCCCAAAGCCTTCATTACAAAATGATGCACCGGCAGAAATCCTAGGCTTCTAACATATTCTGAGAAATTAGAGTTGAACTTCACAGAGTCTGTGTGCTGAGAGTAACATGTAAATCAATGTTTGGCGGTTTGACGCCGACCATCGTGAAGAAATTGCCTAGTTTACATTGCATATAGTCAGTTTTTAGCACCTTTAGCTGAAGAAAACATTCTGTTTCTGTCGATTCACAGCTGGAAGCTTTTAACTGAATCTTTTGAGGTTTTGTACCTTACTGAATGGCGATAAGGCTCAGAGGGAGATAACTTTCTTCTTTAGAATCCCCTATCCTTATAAGATTGATGGATGTATTTGCCATAAAATACTCCCAAGATTTAATTCCAAACTGGAAGCACTGAGCATTCATACACTCCAGTGTTTAAAACCATTTACATTTCGATTAATAATAATCAGGGCTGGATCTGGCTTTTCAGGGGTAGATTTCGCAGGCCGGGGGGACTGTGACGTCAGTATAGTAGTTAAACCGGTCGTGGGAAGTCTATATTATACGTGCCTTTAACTAGAATTCAGAGGGAAGGCAGAGGTGAAACACTGACTTTAAATTAGGCGTACTTCAGTGGTGCTGGGGAAGGTGTCATCAAGGAAGCAAGGTGGTGAAACACAAAAAAATGAATAAATGAATTATAAAATGTATTAAGTCTAAAAACTATTTAAAAACCCAGAATGCTGCAGCGATGAGTCAAGTTCTATGGCATTTTAAACGTTTTCCCCCACAACTCAAAACTTCTTCAAAACTAACAATAATTATTAGAAATGAGAAATAACATTATTGGACACGTTTTGCTTTGTGCTGGTTTTACAGTGTTCAATAATTGAAAAGGGTGGCTTTTAACGTTGCCTAATTATCAATAATTAAGCACGAAAGCACTATGACTTACCTGACTGTTACGACAGAAGCGTTTTCCGATTCATATGTAAGAATCAGTGCACGTGTGAATAAGGGAAGAATTTCCGCACTGATATTTTGCATGGCTGCATACACCCCATATGCCAACCTAATTTAAACTTCTAAGTCCATTTGAACCGCAAATACGGACAGAGAAGGTCAGGCCACCGGTAGTTTTAGGCAGTTTAGATACGTGGGGTTGCTATCTTACTGCGTCGATGTGCAAACGGGATGCGCGTTTGACTGACTGAAGATCGCTGCTGCATCTTATCAAATTACTCGCCGTAATAATAATGTAATGATAACTATTATACAGCCACCACCTCTGCTCGTCCTCACGGAAGGGTCTTGTATTAGCGTTGCTCCAGAAAGTCTAATGAATCTTGTCCACTGGTGTAAATGTCACTTTGCTGTCTCCTTAATTATTTCCCGGGAGCTGACTTTGTCCTTTCATATGGGATAGTCATTCTGCTTGGATGTCATTAAATGAATTATCAATACCCAGCACAGCGGTCTGGCGTACAGATAGTTCTTGCACCTTGTCTGTTAGCGGCTCCTTAATCAGAAAGGCAGCCAGAGGTCTCCGCAGCTTTTCTTAGCTCACGCCCATAAAGCTTGTTTCGGTCAATGTCTGGGTGAAGCCCTTTTAACTTTTACAGGAAAGCTGAAACTTTTCAAACGCATAGAGCAAAGCTGCTGGGACTCTTCTGTTTTTTTCCTAACTAGTATTTTTCCAATTGCGCTTCCGTGTATCCTCAAGTGGGCAGTGGTGTCTAGGGACGTGCACTTGTAGTTGAAAGATTACAGGTTCGAATCCCCGACCAGCAAGGCACCACTGAGGTACCCGGAGCAAGGTACTGCCCCCAAGCACTGCTTCCTGGGTGCTGAATTAGCTGCCCCCTGCTATGTCACATTGTCACATATGGGTTAAATGCAGAGAACACATTTCGTTGTTGTGTGCTGTGGTGTGTCAACAATGACGATTAATCTTCAAATTCAAAGTTAACTGTGGAGTCTAGTCATCTTGTGAATTTGTAGAATTCTGTCCTTTGAGTCAAACACCGAAAAGACTGTTGCAAATTTGTACAAGGCCAGTGTACTTTCAAAAACATCCCCCAAATGTCCCTTGTACAACTCCAGAAAGAGTAAAATAACTTTTTAGTAGTTAAATATTTTTTTAAAATTTAGATTAAAAGGCATTTTTTTATGTTCTCATATTTCCAGATTGTACCCTACCCTCTGCATCCTGTGCTTGGATACAGACTAATAGCGCCCTGAACTGGGTGAGTGGTTGGGAAGTGGATGAATGGATTTTCCCCACAAATCGGGCGTGTGTTTAGATTTAAATACATTGCTTTCCCCCCCCCCCCCCTCTGGTTCAGGTTCAGTTTTCATGAACATGGATGACTTTGGTGCCTCTAGTGAAACAAACTCAGTTAAGACATATATAAACACTCTTTCTTTTGCACTGGTTTTAGAGGAAACCTGTGCATATCGGTGCTAAGCAGTTTTCTGATTCATGATGTGAGTTTTGCATGAATAGAGAATCTGCAATGCTGGGCCTGTGCTGGCATGCACTTCCAGGAAGGAGGTGAGCGCCGGCATGCGCTTCCAGCAAGGAGGTGAGCGCTGGCATGCACTTCCAGGAAGGAGGTGAGCGCCGGCATGCGCTTCCAGCAAGGAGGTGAGCGCTGGCATGCACTTCCAGGAAGGAGGTGAGCTGATGCTCGAGAGACAGTGGTACGTTATAGCGGAAGTTTGCTCCAGTCCACCATCTTGGGTACTTGGTCACACTTTAATGTCTGTTATGGGATTGCACCTTGATGCTGTTTGATTTATTTGTATATAGAGTCTTTCCCAACGTGTCTTCCACCAAAGCACTTAACAGAGGATTAAAAAAAATAAAATAAACTAGTGGCACAAAAAGAGAAACAATACATTTCTTACACAATGTTAAAAAATCACACACAACTTTATCTTTTATTTTTCAATTTTCAGCCGCAATAAGTCAAATTGTGAGGCTTTAAGAAGTGTGCGGTCATCCAGAATTCCAACTGATCTCAGAAATTAATGGTAAGCCTATATAATTCAAGCTTATACCTTCATCAGGTGCACTTTCAAATGTATTGGCGTTACTTAAACGTCTTGATTGATGGTATAATGTGTGTGTGTGGTATTTGTGTTATCATTATGATTGATTACAAATACTTCCTTGGTGACATCCATTAAATCTTCATTAAGGCCTTCCTCATTGCCACAATTATTACTGAGTCTAAGTGAGTCTTTTTGGCACCTCACTTGCTACATCAGCCCCAAGTAAAACATCTTCATGGCTCAAAATCGTCATCTGATGAAAGTAAGCCAGTGTTCTGGGGGGTAAGTATATATTGTTACCATAAATCATACATTATATATTGAAGGTTTTGTTTCCAGTCAACATGAAAAATAATACACATTAACTGAATATTGCTTAGAACAGGACAGAGGACTGTCATGCTTCTCCAGAAACCTTCATCTGGTTACATCAAAAAAGGATAAATTATGATCATTAACTTCCTGTCCTAATGGACTGTGTACCTCACTCCTCCAGCTACTAGCTAGCTGCCTGCTGTGATCTCTTGTGCCACCCGGGCCCAATAACTTGAGATGCTGGCAATTATCTCCAGTGCCTTTTTCCCGCAAATGGGGTCCATCAGATAGCAGTAGCGTCTTATAGAAGAGTGTCATTTAATGGGTGCTTACCGGAAGGGGCCTTCCATTCTTGACAAAAATAACTGATTTATTACTAGAAAAAAAAAAACCTGTTGTTTTTTTCCTTCAAAATGTCTCGTAAATGTTAGCAGGGCCTCCGAAAGTTACTCAATTCAATATATAATCTACATCGTTGAATTCAGGAGCAGCTGAGTAGCACAACTGCAATCCAATGAATAGCATTATCGTGGCCCTTATTTGTTTACTTGAACATTGAACATGACCCTACGGTGCAATCTGTAGAATTTGTGGTATTCATCAAAAAATGTCTATTCATTTATATATTTACTACCCCACATATGAGAGCCAAAGGCATTGATCTCACATGCAACATCAGTGTTGCTCAGCAAAAAAGATTTGATGGTATTATACTAACTTAATGAAGACTCTTATGGATTCATTATATTTAAAAGGTTCCCTGAAACTGCACTATGGGAAGCAGTAAAAGGTATGTCAATGGCTGATGTCTGATTCTCAAGTTATATAATCTCTTTTATATTAAATATGTCAAGCCTCCAAAATACTGACACTCAAAATCCTGGTTACTGACAGTCAGCACTTATCTGGCTGATTGGTCGAGTATCGGCAGTTTTCCAGGTGCATTTAGATGTTTCCACATGAACCGTATTCTTTGAGTTCCCATTTTAAACTGAGTCTAGCATGTATGTACCTACGTTCCATCTATCCGTCTGTCTGCCCTTCCTTCCTTCAGGATGCACTTATTTCTTCACTTGGCCTACGTGCCAACCTGCAATTTTCAATCTCAATCTGCTACTTTGTTTCAAAGCCGCTTGCCCCTCCGTCCACACGGTCTCCTGGGTGAGGCGCCCGTACACTTCCTTGGTATCGTGCCACCCGGACAATCACTCTTTGCATGGCTGAGAGAGGGCCAAAAAGAGGATGCCGTCGGCTTTTTGAAATGGGTGCTACCTACACGGGCTCATAGCTGCGAGAGGATGCAGTTGGTCCTCACCCATTGCCACACCACATGCTTTTATAACAGAATATCTCTTCCATCCTATTCGACAGATGCCAGAATAATAGGCTTTGTTTATTCCCCTGGGCTGGTGGTGAAATCTTTGTAAACCACACATGGTGGGTGGTATTTTTTTATCCCGGATTATAAATTTTATGTTCTGCTCCACCTTGTATATGATCTTTCATTACTATGTTCCTAGACTTAACAGCACTACTGTTCTGAGTTTAATAACTAATTATGCACTTAACTGCTTCTGCAGGCCTGTCGCAGTGTAAGAAATCAGGTCCTCAGTATACACCTGATGCCTTTATGACCATACACAGTAGCCAGGAGCCTCTTCATTGCACACCTGTTTAAACTGCATCATATTTCTCAGAAATTACAACATGCTAGTTAAGTAGGTGGTGAGTTTGGTGGCACTCTGGATAACATGGCATAGCCTCCAATCAAGGGTTACCTGTTTACATCCAGCCCTACTCAAATGGGCGGAGCTGCTGTGCTGATGCACAGGCATCACCCAAAGTCCTGTGATGTACTGTTTAGATGAATGACCATAAAATACAGGAGCACGTCTGTGCACCCTATGCATTCTAGGATACTCTGTAGGTCACTGCTACCCTAATCTGATATGTATGGAGTGAGAATTGATCTACCTAACTGCTCTACTGCAAAGCTAATTCTTTTAATTCTGTGCTGAATGCCATGAATACTGTTGGTCTTACCAATGCTAATTTATTAAACCGTGATGATGCACAAGTGTGAAAATATGTGTTGTGAAGACAAAGGATCAGAGTGAGAGTCCAGTCCTTACTAGGTTAACTACAGTTCTTAACTTTCTTGTCATAGATACATTAATTTTGGCGTTACACCACAGCGATTAATTGCTTGTGTACACTGTAGTCGTCTCTGATCTGTAACAAAATCCATTATGAATTTGTTTCTTGATCTGTTGGAGAAAATCCCTTTTCATGTTGCTTTCTGAACTGGGATCATTATCCCTCTACTTTTTTGCACGAAGTTATCAAAATAAAATAAATGATTTAGACCAAAAAAGAGGAACTTTAATGATGAACTAAAAAAGCCAAGCTGCTGTCCTGCTGTCAGCCTGTCACATCTGCAAATATGGAAACTGGAAATTTAAAGTTCCAAAACAGGATCATTTCTACTTCATCTCAAATGTTCTCCTGCATGTCCCAGATGCCGGTCGGGTTTCAACACACTCGTCAATAATTCACCAACCTACCCTCGTTAGGACCGCAGCGTTTTAGGGAGCACAGAGTCGTAAAGGTTATGAAGAATCCAGCTCAATCTGCATATCCCACTGCTGGCATCCTACCCCCCGACCCCCTCATCCTATTGGGCCATCAGTTGCATCTGATCGCCATAACTGTCATCGCAGGAAAGCCAGCTAACCCTGTGTCCCACCCAGTGTGCGAAATACCCGTCAATATTCGGGGGGGGGGGGGGGGCCCCAGGGCCGTATTTTTGGGCAATGCCAATAGAAATTTGGGCTTTTGGGGCTTTAGGGGGGTAGCATGGGTTAATCGGGGGTGTCGGACCCCCCCGTATTTCGCACACTGGTCCCACCATCCAAGGGGTTCACAGACGGCGACATTGTGCAACAAAGCATTTAGCGTAGGAGGGCTGAGGAATGAAGGGAGAGAAAAAGGACATGCCCCCCTCCTCCTGATATCGTGCGATCAACGTGAAGACACCAGCTCATCAATTATGGTGCAGGATGACTCGGGCAGTGAGGGGGGTGCAGGGGGGGGTTCTGATTAAACACTGATCTCAAGCGGGACAGAAGCGAGGCGGAGGGCCATGTACTGCGGGCCGAGATTGATGGGGCTGCACGCCGGCTGACAGTAACGCGTCAGGCCAGCGTCCTGGAGAGATGAGCTCCAGCAGCACCCCGCCCCCCCCCGCTCTCAGAATCAAATCAAAAACTCAGACCAAGAATCCAGCCGGCACGGCGGCCCAGAATCGTGGAGCTGATTTAATTAGGTGACAGCCCACTCAGGTGCGAGCTCAATCCAAAATTGTAAACAGTATGTTGCTCCTGTGAATAGCTTGTTTCCTGAACACCCGTCGTTCTTTTCTGGACGAGCCTTCGTGGCTTTATTTGCTGGAATAATTAACAAATAACCCAAATGATTTTCATATCATTTGTGAGTTAAAATTAATATTCAAATGGCAATTTAATTTTGGTGAACCTCTAGGATGCATTTGGCTTGTCTCAAAAATCTCTAAGATTGTGGGAGTGAATCCAACTAGAGTGTGTGTGTGTGTGTGTTTATGGTCATGTACTGTAATTATCACATTGTGGGGACTAAACCTGTTACTCTTGTGGGGCATTTCTCCGGTTCCCAAAAGGGAAAACTCAACTTTGTGTTTGTGTGTGTGAGTGAGTGAGAGCGAGAGAGAGAGAGAGAGAGAGAGAGAGAGAGTACTCTGTAATGGACCTCGGAGGTGTGGAGTTCGTTCTATCTGATACTCTGCATTTTTTTAATTACATGTAGGAGTACAGAGGTCCAGAGGACCAAATGTCACCACAACATGATAAATATCTTTTATTTTGACCTTGTGGGGACATTTATTTGGTCCCCGTAAAGGATAACTCATTTTGTTAAAAAAACAAGAAGTCAAAAATGTCAAGAGTCTTGTATTTTGTTTGGTTACTGGTTAAGGTAAATGTTAGGTATGGGATAAGGTTTTCAAAATCGGGATTAGGGCTATGCCCATAGAAGTGAATTGACAGTCCCCACAAAGATATGAACATGTAGACTGTGCGTGTGTGTGTAGATTAGGTCTATATTACTTTATAGGGACCAAATGTCCTCCACAATGTAATACAAATCGTTTTTTTTGAAGTTGTGGGGACCATTTTCCGGGTCTCCAAAAAGATCTGTGAATGTGATCAAAAAAGTAAAAATGCCAAAGGTCTTTCATTTGGTTTGGTTACTTATGGTTAAGGTTAGGGCTGGGTAGGGGTTAAGGTTGGGTACCCTGCAACGGACCGAGGCAGTGTAGAGTGCATCCTACCTAACACCCTCAGTCATAATAATTGGTCATTGCTACACACAGAGTCAAGCATGTTTGCTCACGCAAGTCAACACGCCATGGCATTCAGGACTCGCATTACCGCTTGGCTGGATCAGCCATTACTGCCACGAGGCCTGTGGCACTCCGACTGAAATTTGGTGCGGTGTGGCAGTAATAATGAAGGAAGGCACGGGGCGATTCAGGAGGTGTATACTTTGAGGAGTTTTGACAGATTTAGTGTTTGCCTTCTGTTTTCACAGTATTGCGCAGCCATCGCGGTTGTGCCGAGAGATTAGGGTCACGGTCCGAGAGAAATTCCTGAAATGGTTCAGGAAGGGATCATCTCTGCTGTGCTGTAGCCAGTGTACTTTTCCCTAAATTGATAGCTTCAACTCCTGGAACTGAAAACTTTGACTTGGAAAAAAACCTTTGTTAGTTTTGTTTGTCCTTTTTTTCTTCAACCTCCAGACTGAACTTTTGCAAGCCTTTCCTCTTCAGATCCTTAAAACTATACATTCTTCACAGAAGAGGGGAACCAGAGGGCTCCAGTTATCAGTAAAACACTGTGAGTCTGAGTGGCTCCCCAGGGCAATGAGCCCAGCTAGATCTATAAATGCCTAAGAGGGTAGAGTAGCAACATGCTCAGAACATACAATTTGCTGTAACGAGGTGGGGTTGATTTTTCTCCTTTAAGCCTTCAGGAGTTTCCTTTTTCATATGCAACCTTGTAGGTGACACTGAAAAATCGGAGAGCATCTACTAATATATAGATATAGACTTAATCTTAGTAGTTAACTAAGATGACACAGGATATTGAATTGTGTGGAAGGTAGCTTTATTTTTAAAGGTTCACTGGCTCGTGTTGTTATGCATTTTACTCTTGTTGAAGTTCATTTTTGATACCACATTAAAACATATATAAAATGTTGACCTTCTGTCAGTTATTATCCAGTTGATATGATGATATATGAGTATATGTTTAAATGCCAAAAAGTATTATCAAATGTATTAATGGTCATCGTGAATTAATTAGTAGTTCATTGGGTCAAGAATTGCGACAGTAACCATTAATATTAACGGGATATTATCCAAAGACAATCTACAAGCTTTTTGATATGTTAAGTTACACATGACTAAAATATGTTGTAATCCATCCATCCATGAATCTTCCAATTGTTTATCCAGTACAGGGTTGTAAGTGCCTGTAGTCTGTTCTGAAAAGCAAGGGACACAAGCAAGGGCCACAGAAGGATGCCAGCAAGACATTGTATGTAATTACTATATATAATATAAAATTATTATATTAAAGGAAGTTAGCAAAACCTTTGCTCTATAGTGTGAGGAATGTAATTCTGTTATTATGAGCATTTAATTGCCTCCCTACTTGTAAGTAGCAGAGCACAGATTGTATTGTGTATTATGTATGTTCAGCATATTGCGGAATGTCATTCGGGTGGTGGGGGGGCAGGGGGAATTTCTTCGCAACCTCCACCCTGCTTCTCCTATGATGAATGCTTCCTTATTAAAGACTGATACAACCCACCTCTGAGCTCATTTGTAACGTGCTCTGCTGCTAAACACACAGAGCAGGGTTCTCCACCGGCCATGGGCCACTAGCCCCCCCCAGCTTTGCTCAGCTTCATGGGGGTGGAGGGTGGAGTCACGGTGTATTGCACCACTTCACAATGGTTTCATAAATCACACCCAGGCCCATCGGTTGTCATGGGCTGTCATATCCCTGGAGCAATCGGGGGGGTTGCAGGGGCCCCGAATAGGAGCTGCATCAAGGCCTCATTAATCCCTCCTCACGTATCGACGTCTGTTGACAATATCGAAGCCTCTGGTGCTGAATGGACCCCAAGGGGCCACTCAGTTATCACATCCAGGAGCAATTAGGATCCATCCAGCTGTATGCTGGGCCTGGGTGGGGTTGAGGTGGGGGGATTTGTGGTGCCTGCTTTGATTTGTGGAGTAATTAAAGAAAAATAACCTTTCATTACAATGAAACCTGGGTGCTATTTGTCACCCATAATTAAAAGTTTTGGATTTATTTCCCATGTTCTCAAAGACCAGGAAAGTCTGTTTACTGGAATAACAAATCAGATGTCTGTGTAAATGTGTGAAATTGAGCTGAATCGATTGTAAGTATGCTGCAATGCAGTTAAAATGGAAAAAATATATATTTCATAAAACAACTGCACTCTATTTGCTATTTTGTGAGCACCTACTGAATTTGGTGGAATTTCAGATGGATTCAGGTACCCTTTTTAAAGGGAAGGTGGTCTGTTTTTTTGAGAACTATTTCATAAATTCTTTAAAAATGGCAAACTGAATATCCCTCTCCCAGATTTTCAAAGCGCTCAAGATGTCGGGGTCAGCGCCTGTCTGACCCTGCCCTCCATGTCCCCTTCCTGTTTGGCCAGCAGGTGTTGCTGGCCATCCTGTCCTCTTGCCCTTCAGCCCTAGTGTGCCTAGTCCCTAGTGTGTTTGCCCTGTCCCCTAGTCTGCTGCATAGGTCAGTGGGCAGAGCAGGTGGCTCTGATTGAGAAGCTGTGAGTAGTAGGTTCAAAGCTGGCTAGGAGTATGCTTCATCTGTCTCGTTTGTTTTCTTTTCTGGTTTTTCCCTAGTGTTATTGGTTATCGGTACTTTCCTATTTTTGATGTTCTTGTATTTCAGTTGGTTCCTTGTCTTTTGCTCCTTGTCCTCGTTTACACAGTTTTCCTTGTTTTAGTTAACCGTTAGTGTTTGTTCATTTTCCCTAGTCTCCAGTGCTCTTTAATCGTAGTATGCCACACCTGTTCCTCGTTTGCCCTGAGTCCTTGTGATTGGTTAATTGGTTATGATTCTTACCTGTCCTGCATTGTGTCTTGTTAGTTATGTATTTAAGTGACTGTTCTGGCTTTGTTCTTTGATGAGTCATTGTAGTTGTAGGCAGTTGTGGTTAGTTCCTGTCTTTGTTGCTTTGTTCTGGTGCTCAGTCCTGTTCCCTGTGTTCCTCAGTTCCCCAGTGTATTTGCTTCATGATTTCTTGTTAGATTCTTATTTTTCTCTTGACCCCTTGCAGTCCTTTTATTTTGTGCCTTCCCCATTGTGCTCTATTTTGTTAATA
This sequence comes from Mormyrops boulengeri, assembly GCA_026781065.1. Taxonomy (NCBI): domain Eukaryota; kingdom Metazoa; phylum Chordata; class Actinopteri; order Osteoglossiformes; family Mormyridae; genus Mormyrops; species Mormyrops boulengeri. The sequence goes on from JAODLD010000136.1 coordinate 1,257,806, forward strand.
AACCCCCTTTGTCTCTGAGCTGCAAGTGCATCGTCACCTTTTCTCTGCCTGCACCATGCCTCGCCGCCGTGACGCAAGGAGGTTAAAGTGCCCCTTTCAGTCACCCAGTGGGTGGCAATATGGCCTCTACACTACAGGTCTGGAGGTGCACTGCTGGCTCTTTGCATATCCAGTCTACACGTTCACCACATCAGTGTTTCTCAACCGGTGGGTTTTGAGTCGATTTTCTGTGGGTCACAGTTGGTAACTCTTAGTCACCACCTCCTCGGTCGGCAGCTATTACCGTGAATTTGGGCGGTGACTTACTGACCAAGAATGTGGGTCCTGAAGCTAAGCCAGTTGAGACTCATCTTTGTGTAGACTTCCTCCCCAGGCTAAAGGCATTTGCTTCGTTCAGTTGGTGTCCATACATCGCCTATAGTACATGAGTATGTGCTTCCTGAGTGTCTCCACACCTTCCGGAATGCCGTATTGAATAAGTGGTTATGGAAGACAGAAGGTTTCATTATTTTATTATTCTGCTCTATAGCTGTATGACAACATACCATGGCCTATAGCAGCTCATTAAGCATAAATGTTGCACATTAAAAGGTTTTGACAAAATGCAACTCGCAGAAGTCCTTGCTATCATATGTATCAGTTTTTATCACATAATCTATGCTGTCTCGTTTTAGTTACGTTGACATTAAGATATTTTTCATAGAAAGAAAAGTTTCCATGCAAGAAACTTGATTTATGTTTCTTCGCATTTCACATTTTCCATCCTGCAGGTTTAACAGAAATGTGAAAATTGGGTTAATAAATGAAAGTGACTGTGGCGTTTATCCGGCCTGGAATCCCTGCTCCCTACTGCACTCTCACCCAGCCTTTGTGTTCGTAGTAATTGCGTATATACTCTGAATGCGGTAGAATTCGCAAAGAAAAAAGCAGGGTTTTAATGAAAGTGGAGGGTTCCGGTTTGGACCATTTTAGGTTTTTGCTAAGCCTATAGAGCAGAGGTGGCCAATCTTATCCGCAAAAGGCCGGTGTGTATGCAGGTTTTTGGGATAACCTTTAGGTCAGCTGTTCAAACCCAGGCGTGAGGACTTTTCAGCCAATCAGTCCTCTAATTAGTGACCTAATTAGGGGGTTGCAGCGAAAACCTGCATACGGCCCTTTGCGGATAAGATTGGTCACCCCTGCTATAGAGGGAGTTGCCTTAAGACGCAGGGAAGTGAAGCCGGTCGGTGTGTACATGCCAAAGTGCATGCCAAATCTCAGCCCAAGTCGCTATTCCGCTGATTCTGTCATACCGTATTAAACCTGGGAAATACTAGGATCAGGAGCAGGGATGCTGATTGGCCACAGACTGGACTGTAATTGTGGCATGTCATCGTAGACTAGCGAGGGACCTTTTTAAATAGTGTTTGATTCCCCGGTGGCATGCATGGTGAAGGAAGAAGAGAATGGGGGGGTATTTACGACCACACATTTCCCCCTCTGCGCTCCATACCTCAAGTTTCTCTTTCCCTCTAATATTTTTGATCTTTGCCAGAAAAAAAAAAACATGTTTTTCGTCAATCGGATGTAGGCAGGAAAAAGTATCCCAGAGCAACAAGAGATGCAGTCTCTTAACAGTTGTCCTAGAAAAGCTTCGCGATTTAGATGCCCTCTGTACAAAGTCTGCCTTTCTGTTCAGCAGTGACTTTTCACCAATGTATTAAAATAAGAACGGCATTAAAAGCGAATGTGTTTTTTTTTTCAGTTAATAGTAGTCGTGTGCCTGGCATGTTTTCAAATATAGCTCTGGAATGCCATCCATGGTGTTCTGCGCATTGTGCTATAAGCCCTGGGATAGGCTCCAGACTTCCGGAAGCCCTATACTGAAAATGCACTGGGCTGCTGGGTTTCTATGTCTGCTTCCTCTGCACCCGGGGGGGGGGGGGGGGGGGGGGGGGGGGGGGGGGGGGGGGGGGGGGGGG
>JAODLD010000136.1:1272875-1296630 GCA_026781065.1 Mormyrops boulengeri
TGTGTTGTGTTTTTGTTGGGTTGTGGTGTGTGGTGGTGGGGGGGGGGGGGGGGGCGCTTATGTATATATTACATTGTGGGGACATTTGATAAAAACCTGTTGTGGGGACTCTTTCTTTTGGTCCCCATAAGGGGAAACTCAATTTTACAGAAATCTTCGACTGCAATCAAAAAACTAAAAATGTCAAAAGTCTCGTATTTTGTTTCATTACTTATGGATAAGGTGTGAGCTGGGTACGAGTTAATGTTATCTTTGTTGCAATTATTACATAATATAATTATATATAATGTATAATACAATATAATATAATTATATAAATTTATAGATGGTCCCCACGTAGATATGAAATGCAAACATTTGTAGGCATGTGTGTGTGTGTGTGTGTGTGTGTCCGTCCTGTAATGGACTGGAATCCCAGTGAGGATGCCTCTACCTTGTGCCCTGTGATCTCTAGGGCAGACTTCAAGCTGTGAAGCATATCTAGAGATACAGGCATATTATAACCGAAAAACATATGTACCACAAACAACTTCTTTTTTTTTTTAGAAACTGGAAATGCTAAAGATTTTCCCTTGTTATCAAACTGAATCACGATTTATTTGTAATGATGCATACATTGTTTTTTTCGCCATTTTCACAAGTACAGACACATAGGAACTCTTCAGATTTTGCATATTCCCTCCTCCTCTCCTATGAGCCACAAACACAGAGGTGAGAGCATAGCCTGGGATCAGAGGGCCGGGTCATACATTTATTTGGCGCCCCTGGAGCAGTTCTTGGGGTTACGTTAAAGTGCGAGTCTGTAGTAATTCCTCAGAGACACAAAAGCAGACTTGTGTGTGTTTGTTTGCTAGCAGAATGTCGGGAATAGGATTGCAAAAAAAAAAGAAGGAAAAAAAACAGATCTTAAGATCTTACAATGCTAGTACGGGGTGTAGCAGGGATCAGTTCAAATCTGCATTTAATCTGCGCCTGTTTTCATTTTAGAGCAGACTGGTTATTTTTTTTTAGCAGCACAATGGTTAGTGCGCAGATGAACTGTTCAGAAGTGGAGACATGCAGTGTACATCGATACAAAGTAACCAAATATGTTATTGTACCTTAACGTCAATCATCAACCTGTTGATGTGGGTAGAATGAACTTTGACTATTTCGGTGGACCTAAACCTCACTGAAGGTTCTATCCAGGCACTGAGACAATTTACAGGCCTGCAAAGGATAGCCGTCATTCTCCCTGCTGCTCTGGGGGAGTAACATGCCCCTCTAACCTTCAGAGGAATTAACCGTCCTCCACCAGGGAAGACCTAAGCTGCACCGCTGGCATCTGACCCAACTCGCAAACCACCTGCAAACTGGCTGCTTCCTGCAGCAAAACTTCATATCAGCCTTCTCCAAACTTCTGGGGCCGTTTACCAGACCCTCAATGGCAGAACCAGGAGAGAAGAACTGAAATCAGGCGGTTTGCTCTTGTGAATAACGTTACAATATTCGCCATCTGATTAGCCCGAGTTCGATGCTTCCATTCTGGTTTTGACACTGTTAATAAATCCCTAATGGACCAAAGTGAAACATGATTAATGAAAGGAATTGTCTCCTTCATCTTATCACTGTATTGTGTGTAGCGTGATTAAGCGTCGTAATAGTTATACATCTTCAATATTTAGTACATCTGAGTTAATATGTGTCAAATATGTGATTTTCATATCAATATTCCTTTTATTACACGCTGCAAAGGTGCAGAGGGAAGACACGGCATCATCTCATGGGTAACGATGCGCGCAGCTCTTAGTAAGAGCTGCGATTTTGTCACGACTGGAAGATGGCTGGCTGGAGGGACAGTAGCGGTGCATCAGGCAGCCATCTTGCTGGGGCCACATTAGCGGATTACGGACAGGGCCACGCGTGCATCTCCGCCGCCTCCCAGCTGCTCGGCGCTTAAAATAGGCCTCAAGGTCTCTGGGCTATTCGCAGCTGAAACCCGAGCCGTGCTCTGACCTGGGCTGCGGCTCTTCTTTTGTCACTGACCTGCTGCGTAACGAAGTGGAAAATTTCCAAGGTGACAAGAAGGGTTGCTGATCACAGCATGACAAAATCTGGAGTCTTGAATGTCACCTGACGGAGCGTATGGAGCGTCTCACTGTCCTTTCCTATGCAACGGTCATATGCAGTGCAGCTGAATTATGTATTTGTTCTGTCAGATATGGATAGTAGGATATACTTAACACCCTGCCTACGCAAACACAGGACACCATACAGTATGTATATATACATCCAGTGACGTGCATAGACTTTTCAAGGGGCAGGTGTTCAAATAGGGGCCCCTGGCTGACAGCTACATTTTGCTGGCTCCCTCTATAAATTTTCCCGATCGTTGATTATTGAAGAGGGACACTTTCAATTGTGTGGGTAAAACGGGCAGGTGCTCAGACACCCCCTGCATCCATCCATCCATCTTTTCTCAATATCTACTTATCTAGTACAGGTTCAGGTTCATGGTGAGCTTGGAACCTATCCCAGATAGTAAAGGGCACGGAGCAGGAGACTGGGCAGATGCCAGCCCTTCACAGGGCACACACACACACACACACAGAGATATGCACCCACTAAGGTCAATTCGGAAGCTACATCTCATCTAAATTGTAACTTTTTGGACTTTTAGAAGAGGTCAAGGTACAAAGGGAACCCAAAAGAATGAGGCAGCATGCAAATCCCACCTACAAACAGCTGAGAATCAAACCGACAACCCACCTGCTGGAGAATCGCACCACCCGTACTCACAGCGTGGAGATGGGAATCAAACCGACAACCTACCTGCTGAAGCATCGCACCACCCGTACTCACAGCGTGGAGTTGGGAATCAAACCGACAACCCACCTGCTGAAGCATCGCACCAACCGTACTCACAGCGTGGAGTTGGGAATCAAACCGACAACCTACCTGCTGAAGCATCGCACCACCCGTCCTCACAGCGTGGAGATGGGAATCAAACCGACAACCCACCTGCTGAAGCATCGCACCACCCGTACTCACAGCGTGGAGATGGGAATCAAACCGAAAACCTACCTGCTTAAGCATCGCACCAACCGTACTCACAGCGTGGAGATGGGAATCAAACCGACAACCTACCTGCTTAAGCATCGCACCACCTGTACGCACATGTATAAATGAAACAGCTGCTCCTGGTTGAATGTAATGAATGATTATCCCCTGCTGTCCTTGCTTTGCTCAGCTACATGTCAACTCCAGCCACATGCCCGAGGATACCCCTTGTCTGACAAAGTGATTATGCGTCCCCCGACGAGGCCGCGTCCCCGAAACGGCGGCCTCTAACAGCACCGTCACGTCTCGCCCGCGCACGCGTGCATCACTTAGCGTGGGACGCGTGAAATTTTTATGATCGCTGACGAAACATGAAGAAGATAAAGGGGATGACGGCCTTACCGTGCCCGGGTTATTAGCGCCGCGGTTATTGTTCTGCCGTGTGCTCCGCTGTACCCAATCCCCAACCTGCATTAATCCCGCCGTTCACCTTAAGGGATTTCTAAATTACTGCTTTAAGCCTTATATACATCCACCGGAGTGCTGATTAATGAAGCAAGGGGGCTGAAACGCCAACTAAATTAATCACTCTTTGACATGGATGAAACCGCAGCAAGCATATTATTGTGGTGCCGTTTTGGCCGCCTGGTAAATGTTACAATAGGAGAAAAAGACAAAAGAGGAAGTAGCATAAATCTAACATGAAATGCTAATAAAGCGAATAAACGTAATTGAATCGACTGTGTCCTGGAGATTCTCTTCTGCAAGGTTAAATATAAATGTTTAAATAAACACATAAATTATTCGTACAGCATATAATGGAAAATATGTAATGGAAAAGTATTTGGGGAAACGGGGCTGTTAGCATACGACATTAATGACCAGTCGGTTTTGTGCAAACTAAAATGAATGGGGAGTCGATGTTTGGGTGGTAAATAACATCAGCTTCCCATTGCCAGGGAAATTAACCGCTGACCAGAAAATGCCCTAATCAATAAATAATCCAACATGGCAAAGGTAGGTGGTGTTATTTTTATCTGAACAATGACTTTAATTAATCAAATTACTGCAAAGCAAAGCCAACCCAGAGACCCTACCTACCTATGTCATTTTCTACTTCGGTTTTGGTTTATAATTCGTGTCACATGGGATGTGTTCATGGGATGCTGTTACAGTAATTTATGACTGCTTGCGTGTCCAGGTACATGTATGACCATCTGTGCAGCCTCCAAACCAGTCTTAGCATTTATCACAGGATGTGACAGTTAGCTCTGTGTAAAAATGCAGCAGAAGGGTGGTGCACAATGGCTAAAGATTAGTATAACCTAAACATCACGGGCACATGTCCTGCTACCTGCTGTTTCAGAGTGCACTACTGCTCACACCTTCCCTGGTTAGAAGCACACATGCAGAAAACCCATGATGTGCTGAAGACTGACAGCATGGTGGCTCTGGGGCTAGGGGGTAAGCTCACCTCAGGCTTTGTGAGCATGGGGATCTGGCATTCTCCTTGTGTTTGTGCAGGCTACCTGCCCCAGTCCAGACTCACACACTTAGGCAAACTGGTGTTTACCTACCTATCCATGGTGTATGAGAGCGTCAGGTGATGGGCTGGCATCCCATTCAGGGAGTTCCCGGCCAGGTACCTCCTGGGGTAGAATCCAGGCTGACCATGATCAGTTGGTATTAGACAATATATTAATAATAATGGTAAAAGTAATTCTGCACTTTAGGTAACCGCATCGCAGTTTGTATGTTCAGTGCTGCAGTACATTCATAAACAGAAATCATTGTTACCATAATCCATATATCCATCCATAATTTTTTTATTTATTTGACACATTTATATTCTGTAAATTGCATTGTAGGTCCATCACACCTTAATTATGCCAATAACCTCCACATAAACTGTAACTTCATGAAAACTAATGGCGCAGCTTGCGTGCTGTTACATGTGTAATTGGGTAACTAAGAAAAGTGACTAGCTGCGTTTCCACTGGCAGCTGCCCACGTTCTGTTCCAGCTTGGCGTGGCTCTGCAGCAGGCCTGGTGTTGCGGCATGCGCATTACAAAGTGCGCCCAGGAAGGCATGCAACTGCTACACGCAAACGCAGCGTCGTCACGCTAATCTCCATGTGAAAGCACTTTAAGGTTAAAGGCAGGGTTACGGGGGAGTTGGAGAATGGTACGGGAAAAGTTTGGGGTGGGGACAGTAAATGAGTCTGGTACATTCCATGGTGAAAGGCAGGAATTTCTAAGGAAAAATGCGGGAACTTTGGAGACCAGTTACAAAATGCAAAATATATTTTGTCATGACATGAAAGGTTTGGTCTGTGAAATGAAGAAGATCATTTTCAGTAAATTACATTTGATGTATTGCCACTGATTGAATATGGGGAAAGGGGATATTTTATCCATAAAAAGGTACATTTAAAAACACATATATAGGAAGTGGTTTTTTAATTCATCACGAGTGGCCCATTTATGCTCTAAAAAGTCATTGCATAGCAGCCAAATAAAATTTATGTAAAGAAATTGATATTATTATCAGAGGCATGAACGTTTTGCCATATTGCCAGCCCATTTATGCTCAGTAAATCCCACTTTCATTAGAACGGAGGGGAGAACTAGGTTTGGGGGATTATGGGAAGCACACGGCATTTAGTGTCCAGTTAAAAATTATATTCAGAATTTATCGGTAGCATCGTTCTGTTAGATTGGATTCTGCCGACTGGGTTTTTTCCTACAGTGATTCTTCCGTGGGGGAGCGATGGCCTTGTTTACAAAACGAGCCCCAGCTCTGGCTGTCCCACTGCCACGTCCTGCCAGGCAATTCACCCGCCATGTGAAATCGAACCCCTCGAAATCTAACCTTCTCCGCCCGCCATCAAAGTTGTCTCCTCCTCCTGACCTTTCTGGACCTCCATGATGACCGCCACAGCAGCCTGCCAGGAATTCCGGATGTGATTATTAATTAATGAATTGATCAGCACCCATTACCCGTTCCTGTTCCATGTTCCAAAGGAACACAATGGTCCTCTGTCAGTCCTTATTTTTTGCTGCTTTTCCATAGCTACAGCAGCTATAAACATTCATTTAAATGGTTTCATACCTATTGTTTTCTCTCCTCGTCCATGCATGAAATCAGTCAGTGAAGCCAGCCTTACCATTCCCAACGGAATCCTATTTTGGTTTTGTGAACTGAATATTTTTAGAGCGATTATTTGCATAAAAATTGTGCTTTGCCTCAACTGATTTTAGGCGCAAGACCGTGGATGTTGAAAGTGATGTTTCAGTTGTCATTGTGAACCTGGATCCTATTTCACAAAAGACACAAAGATGGGGGCACCCTGGACTGGGTATGATTTTCATATGCGTTATGCAGTTAAGATTGCAATTGTAATGATGCACTTTCAGGGGCATCCAGATTAAGTTTTTCTTTAAGCTTCTAGTGTACCAACCTTCTGCTTTGCTTTGAGATTTTTCACTGGAGAGGTACAACATTTCAGCGTTCACCCTCATCACTGCATATCATGCAGTGGATTTTTATGATGGCATTCATTTACGCTGCTGAATACACTGTACATTACAACTCAGACAGCAGTTACCTACAGACTCTGGTAATGAAACAAAAAAGTTTCCTAACCACAAAGAGTATAACTTGTCACTTATACTATCTTGGGTCCTCAATGCACATTATGTTGACAGGACACTCTGGTTTAGGATAATCCTCTGTATTGTACTCTTGACATAAACACGGTGAGTATGACTCTGCCCCCTCCTAATATCCAAAATGGTGCCTCACATTAAGTCATATTAAGTCAATAAATGAATTTTATGAATCCTTCTCAGTATTTTTGCAAAAAATAGTCAGTGCAACATTGTGTCATATCATAAATTCAATTGGTTATTTTTTCTGTTCAACCCAAGGTGGTTTCTACGGATTTTTGTTAATATCAATCCTTCCAGCCATCATCCCTAACCATTTATGCCAGGGGTGGGCAATCATATTCACAAAGGGCCAGTGTGTATGCAGGTATTTGGGATAACCTTTAGGTCAGTTGTTCAAACCCAGGTGTGAGGACTCTTCAGCCAACCAGTCCTACAATTAGTAATCTAATTTGGGAGTTGCAGCGAAAACCCGCATGCACAGAGGCCGTTTCTGGATAAGATTGGCCACCCCTGATTTATGCAATACTGGGTCATGATGAGCCTACAGTCTGTCCCAGGAAACACAGCACCCTATGCAGGAGACACTCTGGACAGGATACCAATCCATTGCAGGTGGGAACTTAAACTCACAGTAACACACTTTTGGTAATTAGTATAACCAATTCACTGTATGGTTATGGACTACAGGAGGAATCTTCTGTTAATATGTCATTTGTCAAGAGCTGCATAGCCTTATACCCTGAAATAGCTGGATTCCTCCAAATAATACGTCTGGTGAATCCAGACAGTGAAAGTCTACATACACAAGACTGCCATCTCATACTAATGTTTAATCAACTCTAGTCTATGGTCTAAGTCACCTTTAGTCTAAGTCTAAGGAAGGCTTGCTAGAACCATAAAATTATCAATTCCCAAAACAGAAATGCAAAATACTTATTTGACCGGGTGCATTTATGCCCCGTACCAAACCCAACGGCCCTAATGCCAGTTATGGGCTCCCATTAAGCATGTTTGTTGCCAGGAGATGTCAGTTGTCAATCAGATGCGTGTATCTATTGACATCATGATGGAATAGCTACAGTTCATCAATCCTGAACTGGCAGGCAGGTGGAAGCTGGAGTGGGGGGTTAGTTTTTTTTTGTTGTTGTTGCAATTATAATACAAAGCAGAGCAAATGAGAAAGCAGTTATTCTGACAAATCATGTCGCTGTGTTACAAAATGTAGCTTTTCTGTGAGATCGGTGACAGTTTGTTGTCAGGAAACACAAAATGAGCATTTTTAAATGCCATGAGAAAATATGCTTTGTGTTTCATATTCCATTTCTCCAAATTCCCCTCCCACGTGTCACATCGGAACGTACACGTCTCCTTCCCGCATGCCTCACTCTCATCCTCCCTCCCTCCACATCTCCATCTGTTTCTCTTTCCTCCATGAAAACCTTTTGCCCTCATCCATGTGTTTATTTATTTAAAGACAATCGATTTGCAGTGTCAACAATGGCAGTAATGATACATTTCTCATTATCGACCCTGATAGCCTCAGCTGCGGTAACCTTGCATGCCACATAAGGAATTACAGTACATTTTTACATGTGCAAAAAGCATATATACGTTTTATTTTTCTTTTCATATTGTCGGTGTGAAGCAGGCGGGTGATAACTGTATCCCCGGTTCTCATGAAAGGCCGAAATCCTTCAGCTTTTCTGTAAATTGGACCAGGATGTCATTTCAGTTTAATAATATGAAGGCAAGAAAGCTTTCATGGAATCTGAGTTGCATTTTTATTTATGATATTCTGATTTACTCAGGTTGCATTTCACGTATTACTATATGGGTAATGATGCAGTTAGTAGTGATGTTAAAAAAAGGTCTTCTATCTTCATTAATGAGAGTGGCACGCATTATCTTTAATAAATGAATAAGGCCTAATGAATACATTCATATTATTATTTTATTGCACCAGAGGATTGTGTTCTATGCACTGTCCTGATCCCAGCAAAATCCTGTAATCCTCATCTTCCTCTCTCCGACCATCACAGGGGAGACTTCCTCGCTAATGAAGATGAAGGAGAAATCAAACTCGCCAACACAGATTCCTCCATCAGAATTTAGTTCACGGTGTTTGCCGTGCACCAGAGAGACTTCACGGAATAATTTTTTGGGGAATGATTTGGCCGTCCTGGGTAGCGTTCTGGTTATGCACACATTTAGATTCAAGCTGGGCAGTATCAGAAGGACCTTGGCAGGAGAACCGGGTCAACTGTTCCACTGCAGTCCTGCTCGATTTTATTTTGGGCCAGGGCTGTGTTCTCCAGCAATGTGCAGCGATGCCACGACACATGTTAGCGTAGCCATAATTGTCCCAGTCTGGCACCTCAAGTAGCTGAAGAAGCTGGCGACAGAATTCACAGCCTTAATAGGAGGCCCGTGCTGGATCCGAGAACAGAAGCCAGTGCATTGTGGGTAATACAAATATTTTCCTCAATTTCACAGAGTCAGTAGCTGAGACAGGACCTCAAGTGTAGCCAATAATATTCTTCTGCCACTTTCAAGAAGTCAGTGTACATACAAATTATAAATCAAATTAAAAAGAAACCTATGTATAAACAACTGTTCCAATATTTTCCAAACTACACATTTTACTGATGTTGTGCTGTGTTTTATTTTCTTCGACAGAACCTTCTTTATGTACGCTATTTGGCCAAAATCATGTGGCCAGGGATTGACATAACCGGTACGCAAGTACGCATTCACCTTTAAAAGTGATACGTGCGGCAATCGATTGTTGTAACAGCGTGAATGCGTACGTTTTTTATGTGCATTTGTGCCGATATGACAAGAAATTATCGTGCATTTTTTACCTTTATATGCTAATTTGTACTTCATTTGCGGTATAAAGGTTAAAATCACGGTAATACGTACGTATTCGCGCTGTTACGACAATCGATTGCCGCATGTATCGATTTTAAAGGTGAATGCGTACTTACGTACTGGTCATGTGGGCACCCATATTAATGACGCAATATCCAGCATTTTGGTTTATTCCCTGCAAAGTACTATACAACTTCATTGGTTTTTCCTCCCCTTGTTACTGCAAGACATGATAAAGGAGGGAAAAGTGAGACGATCCACGGAGCCCCTAACAACATTATTTATTAACATAACAGAACACAAAACGGGGGAACCACAAAATAAACGGTCCATGATAGGTGAAGAACAAAACAGAAAAAATAATAACTAACTAAAAATTACCACAAAGTAACACAACTAGGGAACAGGGCAAAACTGCTAGCAGGACTGGGAAACAACCTCATTTAGTTTGGTTTGCTCTTGATTGTTGAAGTGAGTGGTATCACCATGGTGAGACCCAAAGAGCTCCCTGAGGCCTTCAGAAAGAAGCTTGTAGATGCATATGAGTCTGGGAAGGGATTTAAAAAGATTTCAAGAGAGTTAGGGATGAGCCATTCCACTGTCTGGAAAATAATTTACAAGTGGAGAACATTTAAAACAATTGCCAACATGGCCAGGTCAGGCCGTCCTAGCAAGTTCAGCCCAAGAGCAGACCGCAAGATGCTGAGAGAAGTCTCCAAAAATCTTAAAATGTGATCACGGGACATACAGGAAGGTCTTGACCCAGTTGATGTCAAGGTACATGCATCTACCATCAGAAAGAGACTCTGCAAGTTTGGTCTACATGTGAGGTGTGCAAGGAGGGAACCCCTGCTGTCAAAAAAATATATCAGGGCAAGACTGAAGTTTGCCAGAGACCACCTGCACTTTTGGAACAAGGTGCTTTGGACACATCAATCTAATATTGAATTATTTGGACACAGTAACAGAGGACATGTTTGGTGTAAACCAAAGACAGATTTTGAACAAAAGAACCTCATACCAGCTGTGAAGCATGGGGGTGGAAATGTCATGGTTTGGGGCTCCTTTGCTGCAGTGAGACCTGGCCATCATAGAATCCACTATGAATTCTTCATTGTATCAGAGGGTGCTTGAGGACAATGTGAGATCATCTGTCCAGAATTTAAAGCTGAATTGGGGGTGAACCATGCAACATGACAATGACCCAAAACATTATAGTAAATCTACCATGAAAAGACTTAGAAGTAAGAATTGGAGAGTTCTGGAATGGTCAAGTCAAAGCCAGATCTGAATCTTATTGCAATGCTGTGGGGTGATTTGAAATGGGCCGTCCCCATCCCTCTGTGTCGCCTTTGTTCACTCCTGGTTCCTTCGTTCCTCCTGTTGGTGTTCCCCCTGTGTCGTTTCCTTTAGTGTCCCCAGGTCCTGTGTTTCCTTCTTTGGTGCCCCTGTGTCTGTCTGCGTTCCCTGTTGTGTGTTAGTTGGTCTCCTGGTTGTTGCCCTTGTGCTTGTTCTGTGTGTCGGTCCAGTTTCCGGTGCCCCGTTGATGTTGTTGTTTTTGTTTTCCTAGGTGTCTTTGTGTCCCCGGTCTTGTCCATTTGCTCCTCTTAGGCGCACCCAGCTTGCACGCCTTTGTGGGGCGGGGGGGGGTTCTGTCACGTCCCGATCCTGTGTGCCACGCCCCCTCGTTAACCTCATGTGGGTTACCAGCTGTTCCCAGTCATGTCTAATTGAGTCAGTGTATTTAAGTGCTTCCCAGTTAGTCTTTCCCGAGTTCTGTCATTAACGTATGATGTCGTTATGTGTTTTTACCCCGTGATCTTTGCTTTTCATCCAATAAATCCCTCGTTCCCTGATTCTCCGCTTCCTTCTCCTACTTCCCTGGTCCATGCTCCCCCCGTGGTCTGACAATTAGGGCATAGGGTGTCCTAACTTTTTCCTCAGTAGGAATTGGCATTTTAGTTCATTTCTTTTGTTAAATAAGTGAATTTGTTTCCTGTTTTTGCACAACTGATGATAATCTGAAACAAGATTTAATATTGATATGTTGATATTTCTTAATAAAGTACTAAATATTTAATGGGTGTCCTAATTTTTTCACATGACTGTATATTTCCCATAAATAAAAATATATACATGTAGGAAAATCAAGCAAGCAAAATAGTTTTTTCAAGCATACTGTCTTCTCAAGCATCTCCAAGCATAGATTTCAGTTTGACTTGTTGACCTAAAATACCCAAAACTGCATCCTTAACGGTGGACTGCTGACCACAAAGATATGCAAATCCGTGGGATCCCAGGCAGCTCATTTTTCAGTCAAGCAGAAACAAGCTAATTGGATGTATTTAAAAAGGGCACAGCGCTTTCAAGTTAACAAACGCATCCCACAATGCAAAGACAAACAACACATTCAGATCTGCCAAGACAACAAATGCATAGGGTCCTTTTATTTACATAACATCCTCCCTTCCAACACTAGAATTTTCCAAAGCAGCTGCCCTTGGAGATGCCTGAGTTTATTAATGTGAGATCAAAGAAAAGAGTAATTAAGGAGATTCAAATGACGTTCAGAAACTGCGCCACTTCAGTTACAGTTATCCAAGTCATTAAATGGTGCACACAAATGAATAATTATCTGCAGTAATTAAGCTAAGCAAAGATGGCAGAAGCTTTTAATTGTGTGACTCAAGTGTCTTTAGTGTAAATCTGGCTCTAATGTCTGGGGGAAAATAAATAAATAAATAAATAAAATAAGTCAAGGAAATGGTGTCTTAATTGTCCACAGTGTCTGTCTGTCTGTGTGTTCCCCACAATGTAATAAAAACCTGTTATTTTGACGTTGTGGGGACCATTTTTCAGGTCCCCACAAAGATCTTTGAATGCAATCAAAAACCAAAAAATGTTAGAAGTCTCGTGTTTTGCTTGGTTACTGATTGGGCAAGGTTAGGGCTGGGTAGGGGTTAAGGCCATCATGATGGGATGAGAGTTTTCCCCGCAGAAATGAATGGAGAGTCCCCACAAAGATATAATTACAAACCCGTGTGTGTCTGTGTGGGGGGGGGGACTAAATGTCCCCACAAAAGATTTTCCTGACATCACTGTTACACTGAGCTATTATTTTTGCATTTGTGTTACCTTTAATGAGTCTTGCGATTCACCAATGACCTCTCTTCTTAACCAGATGTTTTTAGTCATATCAGGCCCCAGACTGGATGTTTTTTATTTATTGCACCATTCAATGGCTATTCAGGAGAATCAAGAGGACTGCTTGTGGGACACCCTGGTTGGGAAATGATTTTATGATTCAACAGGCAGAAATACAAAGTCTTCTGGGATAATTATTGTTGGGAATATTCCCAGGGCTAAGACTCAGTTCTACTCCAGCCCTAATGTCTGGCACCAACAACCACACATGTTAAAATCACTTAGATCACATGTCACAGCCTGTGACAGACTGTTAAAGTCACCTGTGAAAGGAATTGCACTAAATCATAACTCATTTCTCAAGGTGATTTGCTTTGTTAATACGGCACAAAAAAGATTTTAAAATGTGCATTTTGAAGTAAGGTATTCACAGCTTCAAAACCTGCTTTTGTTCCTTTAAAACCTTTGTTGCCATTAATAATTCAAGAGCAAATAAGCCCAAAATGGTGAACGCAGTGTGACCTCATTCAGAGATTTATACATGCAAAGTGTGAAGTGAGTTTCCGGTCTCCCAAACTGTTATGGAAATAAAGCGTTTTTAAAAAAAAATGTACTAGGAACTTGTCTGAAAGAGCGAATCATGTCTACAGCACCGGTTTCAGAGGTCGCTCACGCATGGCAAATTACTTTTCTTTACTGTTTATGCTGACAGCAGACTCGTGTTATTAACACTAAAGAAGGCCTTGATCATGGCCGCATACATAGTGAAGTCTAGCACCCATAAAGCAGAGAGAAGAGCACTTTGACTGTGATTACAGGTATAGCCCTTTGATTTACACTCTCTTAGTCATTTTACGAGCGGGGCCACTTCCATCACACAGCGCAGTAACAGCTGCGTAATTGCGGCGGATGCATGTCCTGCCACGGCACTGTGCTTAATTATAATCCTGTCCTTGTCACTTTCCTGAGTTTCAAACCGAAACAACCTTGACGAGGAGGCAGTCTGAAGGATTCTGCACTTATATATTCATTTCCCTTATTATTTTAAATAAGGTTACTGAACATAAAAATACAGGTTCTCACGGAAATGCTCCAAGGCTGAGGTTTTTATCTTTTCTTTACTGATGATGACCTCAGCAGGTTGAAGCAGGGTAGAGGCAAATTTTATTGTGGGAGAATCCTACAATCTCCCCTGGTAGAGGAGGTACGGTTTCAGCAGATGTGTGATTGTGTTAGAGAGAGAGAGAGAGAGAGAGAGTGTGTGTGTGTGTGTGTGTGTGTGTCCTGTAAAAGTCTGGTGTGTCATCCAGGTTGGACCCTGCTTTACATCCCATCCATTACCAGTTAATCCAGCCCCAAATGAATATCTGGCCATTGACTGGTTGATTGGTTGATTGATTGCCTGTTGGAGGCACGTTGGGTTTATAATCAGCCTGGCTGTAATTGCATCGCCGTTCTCACCTTTTCAGCATTTCGTCAAACGCATGGGCAGTCTGAACGCGGCACTCTTCTCTCACCAAGGACCTGCTGGCTCGCTCGTAAATGCATCAGCAGTGTACTGTCTCCATTTTTCAGCTTCTCTACACATTTAATTTCTCTTTCCTTTCTTTAAGGGATAATTCAAGGTATAGCGTAGCTGGACAGTTCGTAACAGTAAACAAATCATTAAAAATAAAACAAGGCTGTGCAGTCATATTAACACATTTACGTAACTTAGTTGGGTAGGTTTGAAGAAGGGCTGTGCCCACCCCCTTTCCCTCTACAATAATGACATGAAGCCACATGGGAAAGAAGGCGAGACATTTTAAAAAAGCATGAAGAAGTTGACGTATGAAAGTGTCAATGCTGAGATGAAGCTTTGATCCAGGAGGGCAGCTAAGGATCCACCTTGCAGTGATGACCTCAGCGCAGGACCCTCAGCAGCTGGCAATCAAAGGCTCGCCTTTAAAACAGAAAGCTGATAACGTTGGTTAGAACATCAAGCATCTGTTCTGCCGCAAGGGAGTCCTCAAGGGCTATAGCCGCTATCAGAACACTGCTTATAAAATTAAATAAATCTTGGGGTTATGGATTCATGGTTGCTGTCAGGGAGCCATTTCCCTGATAACAAGGGAATGGGAAGCTCTGTCATTGCTCTGGTTCATTAAAAATCCAAGACGTGTAGATAACGTGAATGAGGGCTTCTTAGTAGACTTGCAGAGAGCATAGTCATGTGTAATGCAAAAAACAGAAGAATTCAGGAGATTTTCAGCCAGGGCAGTAAATGGAGAGGTGTCTGCTGGAGGAATCATATTCAAGACAGAGAAGATCATTGATCCTCCATCTGGATGTCATTAATAGAAAACAGGTAGGGCTAGATGCATGATGCTGTTAGCAACTCACACAAGGTCAAGAAGGTCTGTGAGTCCTTAAAGGCTTTATTAAATCGGCCCTGAGAGCTTTCCATGGACCGCTCCAGGAGAATAAAAAAAATCTCTCAGAGTTTTCATTGGTTCATTCGTTTCCATTGGTTTCCTCTGAGTTTTTCTTTCATCGCGCAACAGCCGGCGAGGCAGGCAATTGCAGGGAAAGCAGAGACAAAATATTTCACCTGTTGACACATTGTCTTAATACAAATCGTTCAATTAGAAAATTAACTCACTTGGTTCCTGGTTTCACTATTGGAGTGACCTTTTTTTGCAATAAAATAAATGGACTGCCAGGCCAAGTTGTTCAAGTAAAAAAATCTCTTCTGCTTTCCAGTGACAAAGTCAAGCCTCATCAATGTGGGCCTGATTGATCGATAAAGCTTTGTAAAGAGAAGAAGCAATCACAGCGTCGACTGATGCTCAGACAAGATTGGAAGTACATCTCCAGCACACAGACAACAGACAAGCTAATTTCGACTAATTAATAAAACATTAGTATCGACACGTGATTCGTAACCCTTTTCCAATGCATTTGTACTCTCACTTAATTGCATGCTGACGTGAAAATGCAAAGTCACTCCAATCCTTGGCGGAAAAAGACTCTTCAGAGTGGATCGGTAAACCTGGCAGATCCGGGACAGCCCCTCAGCCGCAATGTCACACACAGGTGTGCACATGTGTGTGTGTTTCATTTTTTTTTTCTGAAGCCGCAGGTACCAGGTGCAGATGATTCACGCACTTTTTGAAAACGCCGTGAACCCTCAGGGCTGGAGCTGCGAGGCCGCTCCTGACGTCGGCACAGATGTGCAGTAATGTGACAGCCAGGGACCGTGGGGGGTGATATACAACATGCACACCACCCCCCCATCCCCAGCAGTTGTGTGAGGATCGTTCTTCATGAACTTGAGGTGGGGGAGACACTCCTGATGAAAAGGTGAGCACAGCAGGCATCTCCTATTACAGACACCAAATCTTTTGCATGGAGTAATTTAAAAGCCATAACGATGAGAAATCGCCAATTAAACTGAGGTGGGGAGGCGAGGTGGGCACTCTCTCCATCAGCTGCCTCGTTTAAGGGGGTGCCGTCGTCGCCTCCGTCGCGCGGGGCCTCCGTGAAGCTCTTAGCTGCGGTTTGAACACGAGCCGGTCTAATCTGCTCATTACCGGGCCGATGCAAATGCGTTTTGGCAGGAGGCAGTCAGCGGCTGCAGCATGACGTCTCACAGATGCTAATTAAGGCCCACTTAGCGGCTCCTGCTGTCTGTCTGCTTCAATCTGGTTTCGGTTTGTTGTGCGTTTGAGGCCCAGGATGGGAGGGCAGGGGGGGCAAGGGGGGAGGGGGGGCTGCGTGTCCCGCTGTTACCTGCCTAGACTCAAAGCCGAGAGACAAGAAGCACAAGCAAACAAAAAAAAAAACACATCAGAAAGAGAGATTAAAAACGCCTGGCGACATCATAATGCATTTGCCAGTATCAGAACAACAGGCACAGGCTTATGTTTGATTGAGAAGGACTGATGCATTATCCTGGGGTGTGTGGTGGTGATGATAGTCATTTTTTACAATTGCACCATAATGTATTTACAAGCACTACCATACCATCCAGCCTCATGCCCCTCTGCCCCCTGAGACGGACTCCAGATCGCCGGCACCATTATAGGGAATGGCGGCGCAAATGCATTTGCAATCTTGTCGCATTCATTATTGTACTCAACCGAGATTTCGGAAATTGAAGTATGTTCAAAGCTCATCCGGACACAGATTTGTGTAACAGGATTATAATAATCCCTGAAGATACACACTACACCGAGGGAGAATGTTTCCTTCAAGAATTTTGCATGGGAAACATATTTACCCATCAAAAAATTAAGAACTGAATCTTTAAATGCACAAGATTATTATTTTGCAAAAGACATGCCGGACAGTAGAATGGGCAAATAATTCTTCATCTTGGAAAATGCAAATGACCACAAGAGTCTGCGTGAGGTGCTGAGAGGTGGGCTGGACATAGAGCCTTGGGTTTATTGTGATTTTGATGCCTTATCACTAGCAGTCCTGTGTAGCCCTGAGCTGCCACTTAATGACATTCAGCTGGCTCTTGTTAGACTGAGTACTGCAGAGCTCATATAAATAAGCCAGCAGGGCTAATGAAGAGTGAGCAGGGGAGAGCTGCAAGGACAAAGCCGACTCAGCGAGCTGTGTGTTTGCTCTGCTGGAGGCACGCACGTCATGTGGTGTGGAAGTACTTTTTAAAAAAAAAAAAAAAAAAAACAACAATGTATAATGTATAGGCTTTGAAAGATTTCCAGATAGTTATAGACCTTTACCATCTATTTTAAAATACTTATCCCATTTTAATTTGAAGGTAATTTTGCCTGTCTCAATTTCTGACAGTGAATCCTATTAATAATTTTAAAATGTAGACATACTATATAGATGTGAATGTATGTATTAAGTACATTTGATACCAGAGACCCTTAACTGACTTTCAAGAACTATTGCCGTCCCTTTACAATTTGGTAGTAAATGTCGTTGAAGTGGTCACCAGTGAAATTGTATATGCTTGTCACTTAGTCACAAATTGCTTGTCATAAATTGGTTCTTAGTATAAAAAAACTCTGTTGGCTATTTGTCAGTTTAGTATCTGTTTCAGTTATGGTTGCGTGGTTTTCTTAAAGAGATAGGTACTGAAATATGTTCTGTTTACAGTGATTAAACCATTTCAGTTCAGAGAACCCTTATAGCTCTGGTACTTCTCCACAGCCTGCCAAAGTACCTGTTACAGCCTTGGTGGAGATCTGTCCCAGAATTTGAACACATCCTAAAATGTGTTCTGAGCTATGAGCTGGGAAAATGTAAAGTATATCACCAGTCATGATGCACTCATTAATGTAATATTCCGTCAACAATCCATTAATTTGCATTTGTAATGATCTAATGGTTCAAGAATACCAGCTAACGAAGGAGGGGGACGTGAACCTGGAGCACGATAGGTGTTCTGTCAAATTGGGGCGATGGCAGCTGAAGTGATATCGTTATTTTACGTTAAATGAAAAGCAACATAATTTAGATCACTTTTAATGTGCCGTTAGAAGCTGTCCACCTGCCAAATTTCAGCTGTCTTCCTAATGAACCCAGTCTTGTTACAAGCAGTACCTGTACCTTGGTATTTATGAATTATTTCTAATTGTTTGTTTGATTGGGTGAACCTTACCTTTGAATTGATAGGACTTGTGTTATTGTCTTTTTTTGCAATAGATTGATAGGATTGATTCCAAGTTGGTGGGGCTTCAGTTTAATAAGTTCTTGTTGTGCCTCAGGGCATGGAGAGTTGAGTTATGGCTGAATTCGCAAGGATGGACTGTAATGCTGAGAGAGCTGTTTATAGTCGTTTGGTATTTTTGTTTGACGGTTTGCTTATTATTGGTTTAGTGTATCTTTCTCCAGATTTTCTCCACCGCTCTAAGAAATCACTCCACACTTCGCAAATAGGATCACAGGTCCTTCACTCCAAGTCCCCACTACATCCAAACTCCCAACAGTGTTTGTTGGGTTTTTTCCTCACTGGGTTTAAAAACAGTAGCTATGAAGATAATAACCTTTCTGCACAAACCTTGAAAGTGATTTTTCGCCCTTGCAACAAATATATTTCTGAATGTACGACAGCCACATCTGCCCAGTTATTTTGTCACGCCAGTGTTTGTTTGATAGCTTGAAATGAGCTTTTTAATGCTTTTAAATGGCTCGCATTCTTCTGTCTGCCCAGAACTGCAAATTATAGAGTGATATATTCTTTATTTGCCTTTCGCACAAGTGTATCAGAATGCTTCTCTTTGCCTGCCCCATCATGCTCTCCATAACTTGGGGGGGGGTGTCACAGCACAGAGTCAGTCAATGTGTGGCACCCCTGAAGCTGGGGGTTAAGGGCCTTGCTCAAAGGCTCACAGTCATGTGAATGTTCTTCCAAGGCCAAGGCTCAAACTGGTAGTCTTCTCAGCATGGGCACAGAGAGTTAACCCACTGAGCCACTCACCGCCTCCTGTTGCTTCTAGTGAACTGTTACAGGTTTTTAGTTTTTACTACTGCTGTTATTAGATTGGAGTCCTTCTTACATGTGAGACGTGGGGAGGACACCACGTATGAGAGTTTGGTGACTGAAATTGTCCATACTGTTTGCCTTCACCTGTTGCTATTGGTTTGTTTCGCTTTTTGACCCGTCGTAACCTGTAGGCCTTGTACTAGCTGAAAGCCGTTCCATTCCTTCTCTCTGCTTTCTTTCCCTCTGAAATGGTAGCTTTATTCCCCTTAATTGTAGCTTAATTGCTTAATTGTCAAATGGGTCCCCAGACAAACACGCCGTTAATTGCCCCAGCCCCTTGACTCATGGCTCTGTTTGCCAACCGGCCCGAAGACACTCATGCAGTGGTACTCCATCTAACTGTCTCTTTCAAATGTGATGTATGTTCTCTTAGAATCACATGACCATTCCTATTGATTCCCTCATGTGGCGTAATCTGTTGATTGCCTTGGACAGCCTGTTTCTGTCTCTGAATCTGATAGACCGTCGTCCATTGATTTGTACCTTTTTTTTTCTTTATGTAAGCGGGCTACTCGGGTCCTGTGTATTTACGGAAAACATAGACCCTTGTCCTGCGACTTTCTTTTAGCCGCTATTGGTGCGGCGCCTCAGGGCCGAAGTAGGTTCTGGAAACCGGTCTTCTGTCACGGAGTTGAGTTCATTAGTTCTTCAGTCAGCCAAGCTCCCATAGAAGACAGGGGCCTGAAGGGGTCCTCTGATCATAAAGCAGCCCCCCAGCCCACCGCACAATGGCAGCTTCTAAGCCTGCCCCAATCCTACCCAGTATGTAGGGCTTTATGCAAGGGCTCTCAGGAAGGCTGCGGCGCGAGAGAGAGAATGAAAAATAACCAGCTTTACGGGGCTTAAGAGCCCACTGCACGACAGCTGGAGAAGCCGGTACGTCTGCCGGAGCGATGCAGGGGAGACGCGGTAACACGTATTGCAGTGGTTTCCCACTTTTTTTTAATACAAGGGGAATTTAATGATTCACACGTCGCTCCTTTGTGCCTGCACCGGCCTGGAACTGGCCAGTTTCCCCAATGGAGTGAGGAGGAACTGCTGGGTGTGAGCGGGCTGAAAAGTAGGCGTCACACTGGGCAAAGTAACACGTGCAGATGCCTCAGCTTTGCATCAGATCTCAGCCACCAGGCTGCTGCTAGTGATGAGAAATCATTTAGCACACTAGAGTGGCCCAGTGTGATATTTCATCAAAAGCTGAAGTTTGCTCACTGGTTTACAAAACAGGTTTAGAAACCTGTTAAAAAGTCTTTTCTTTCCATAGCTTAATTTGCCTTAATGGTAGTATAATTCCCATTAAGTACAAGTGTGGGTGGGGGGGACAGCAGTGAACAGATATCAGTTCATATCTTTTTACTCCTGAACTCATGAAAGTGGAGTGAATAACACAAACAGTCATGGTCACCTGATTGTCCCTCCAGTGACACACATGATCCCTTTCCCATACTTACCAGTAATTAACTTAAAATACAGAAGTTTTTCATGTCACTCTTATAACAAATGCAAATTGTTATACTGTTATTTTTTCACTCAAGCTGTTGACAATTCAGTGGATTTTTCCATCTTAGCTCAGAACTGAGTGGCATTTTTATATATTTATTTTCCCCCTGACTGACTGCATGCTTTGCAAAAATGAAACACGAAGCGGGGAAAAAAAAGTTACCTTGCCTGAGGTTCACCTGCCTATTCCCCTCAAAGTGATCACACAGCGGCTCACTAATGACACAGAACAGGGCTCAGGTGGATTAACAGGCATGTTGTGTTTTAAACCTGGCGTTTCATTTGATGTACCCAGTTCCCACAAGGCAAAAACAGGGACCGAAGCTGTAATGAAACCCGTCATTTACCGCATAGAGCAAGTTGCTTAAGTTTCTCAGGCACTGCAGACCCACAGAGAATTTTACATTTAAATCACATGCTGAGCTTTATTTATCCAGGATGATTTTTTTCAACTCATGGTGCCATTTTTAAAAGTTCCAGGGCATTTATCCTTTATAATAATTGAAATGGGCTGTGACTAAGGCTCAGACCTCACTGTGGTGAACCATTCTTATGCATCCATACTTCTACCCGCTTGTTCAGTACAGGGTCAGAGTGATCCTAGAGTACATGGAGGCACAGGGGAGAACTCCCACACTATGTGCAATTTAGAGACGCCCGAATCACCACAGGAACCAGGGGTACCTGGAGGAAACCCATACAAATATGAGTAGAATATGCAAATAGAGAACCATGCATGGGATTTGAACCCACAACCCTAGGTGTATGACACCGCAATGCTAAATAATGAGCCACAAGAAACATCATGAAAGTTATTCAAAACTTATTTATGTAAACTTATTATTATCTAAACTTATTAAACTTACCATTCCTTTACCAAATTCCTAAAATTGACCAAATGAGAAGTGTATGGCTGACGAAAGACTGCCAGTTGGATAAATAATAACAGACACCAGACTCTCATTTGAATAATGACAATTTCTCGTTTTTCATGTCTTTCGATAGCTGGTGCACGTAATGTCAGCTTCCTCCTCATTCTTTTTCTCGACAGCAGCTGATAAATTACACCTTTTACAATACGCAATCGACTAGGCGAAGCTGATATTGTCTTCTGCCCTTAAGAATAAGTGCCTTTACAAGCCAAGATCAAACAACCCCTTCATTTAAAAAAAAAAAAAATGGACTGGTCCAACTTGAGTGCATTTTAACGAGTTCATATGATCAAGGGTATCTGCACTCAATTGCTCCCACAAGAGCGGCTGTATTTGACCAAACCCGCCATTTAATTATCCACAATAGATAGAAGATGGACAGGATCAATCATGAGGGGTGGTCCCAAGGTGAAAGAGAACGCAATCACAGAATCACGGAATCGCAGTAAATAAGCCCGGCCTGTCATTCTCAATCACTGTAATTGGCCGACAGAAGTGGGAATGGTGAATTATGGTGGAATTATGAGGAATTAGCAGCTGCGAGTATAGCCTTGATTTCAATTTAGAGAGAAACAAAATAGCAGAACCTACTCCCACAGACATCATGAATGATGCAAACCTTTATTGTTTTACATTGTATGGGCCCTAGTGGCCTTGGGTATTTGTACCTTTGATGCCTTTAGTGCCAGCATTTGGGTCTCATCTTTAGCTGCCAGAGAGGATGCTATGCTGACATCACGCATGGTTGGCAACACTGTAATACAAGGGCCACCAAAGGTGGCTTTATCTACAACTCTTGCTATTTCCTATTATGACAATAATGCTCAGATAATCAGAAATGATTTAAAAGAAAGATACGCTGGGATCATTGCAGTCAATGCATGCATCTCTGGAGGAGACTGTGATACATCTCCACTGCAGTCCTGAACATTAGCATTGCGTTGAGTCAGGTAGTAAGATATTTCCATGTCTACTTCCACTACTTGTGGTAATGAGCTCGATAACTGGAATCTTGGTTTCAATCTGTTTTTGTGAAGACGGTGATTGCAGACTCCCCAAAAGCGCCTGCTATTAGCTCGTCTAATGTGTAAACACAGCTTGACAATTGACAATTATACCTGCATCTAGATTCTTCAGTTGGTATTCGTAAGAATGCATAATAGCTTATTAAAGTTTTCATTCTAAAGATTTTGTCTGTGAATTGTAAAATGTAAGTCAAATGGACACCTGATGACTCATGCTTTGTCTTTGAAGTAAAGAGCATTGAGATGGATTACCCATGATGCAATGTGGCGTCACTGCAGACCGTTGTACGGCTCATTTCGGATGGTTGCCTCTTGCCTGCTGTGCTTGTTCCTTGCTACATACAACTTGCTGTCTTTTATTTGACAAGTTTTAGTTCCTTTTTTTGACAATTAGTGTAGCTTGTGCAGATCAATAGAACACACAACTCTACAGTGTCCGAGGAATGCCCATAAGTCAACCAGGGGGCTAAGACAATTACACTGTCAGTTTGCCTCAGCAGGCAAACCTGAATCTGTGTGAGAGGTGAATCTGTCCAGTATATATTAACTGTGGGGTATTCCTCCAAATTGTGACATTCCAATGAGTTGTTTGGTTTCATTATATTATAAATTGTTTGGTTTTAAGTAAATTAAATGATTAGGAGTAGCATGGCGGCTCAGTGGGAAGTACTTAAGCCTCACACATCCAGAGTGTGTGTATTGGAGGAATTACTCCCTATAACTCTGCTTATGTTTGTATGTGTAGGTTTCCACGGTGGTTAGGCGAAGTGGAGTCTCTGGCTTGCCCACAGTATGTCTCTGGTATTGGTCTGGCATCCTGTACAGGGTGTCCCCATGCCTTGTGCCTCATGCTTCCCAGGATAGTCTCTAGGCTCTCTGTGACCCTGTAGTGACTGGATAAGCACGGATGATGGATGCCTCTGTTCCTGTGTTTTTCCTGGTGGGTTAATCACAGTTGGTGCAGTTCAATGACATATTGTTGCCAACATCCAGCCCACTTTATACCCTTTCTTGACATAAAGGATTTCTGGAGAACTGAGGATTAGAAACTCGGGCCGCCAACCGAGGGG